>CAWYQG010000345.1:0-234495 GCA_963966155.1 Clivina fossor
TAAACTGAGAAAAAAAATGCTGTTTGCAGCGCCATCTATCAAAGATAAAAAAAAAGTTTTGAAATAAAATTTACATACTTTTTAATGGCCTATCAGAATCTACAATAAAAAATAGGGTGTTCCATTTAAGATTTCAAAGTTGCCCCCCTTTCCCGCCCCTCAGGGGGTCCAGAGGGGGCAAGCGTCTCTGCATCAGATGTCCCCCTCGAAACCATTTACTTTTTATCCGAAACATTTTTTTGTCCGATGCACGATTTTAAAGTTATTGCAGGTGGCGGATTAAAATGGGACACCCAGTATATATATATTATGACGTTTTTCTGAGTATTATTTTATTTATTATTTATTTTATTTTTGGCTCCTACCTGAATCCGCCATACAGCTCCGGCTACAGTTGGTTTGGTAGGCAATAGGGGTGGGTTTCAGAGGCGCCACTGAGATATAAAAAATTTACAAGTATCGCAGAAACTCGAAGGCCAAAGGTTTGGACAATTACACAAGGAAACACAAATTTATTGGATAATGGTTTCAGTTCTGTTTATGGAATTATTTATTATGTATTTATTTATTTTTTTTTTTTTTTTTGAAATGAAACTCAATTTGATGCAGCAGAATTTAATTTAAATAAATTTTATTTAGTTGAGTAATGTTTCTCACAGAGTTTTAAATTATTATATTGACTACAAATTGTTTAATTGATTTTTTGGGGCAACAAAAATATGATTGATAGATCTTACGCTTGTGAAAGTTACCGAGCAAGGTCCTAGCTAAGTCCTCTTCTTGTTGGAGTAGAAGGCTGAAGGCATCCAGCCAGGACTGTGAGTTGGTACAGCTCGTGGACGACAAAGATAAGCTCAAGTGGACGACAAATATAAGCTCAAGTGGTCGGGCTGATTTTCGTGACACGAGCGATTTAAATCCTCAGTGATCCAGTCAACTAATATTTGGAACTGGAAGATTTTCCTGAGCCGTGTTTCAGATAGATCGATTTTTATTAGCGTACTTTGTCTTAACGGACTGAGGCTGGTTCCACTTGGAGACGACGACCAAACGACACAGCCCTAAACTGAATCCTCCAGCAACAACTACACCAACCCTGAAAAATCATATACAAACAACAGTATCCTTGCTACGACTGACAAAATTTTACACAAGATATAAATTAAGTTGCCCAATAAAATCACTGCTCGTGAGCTTACAATGTTTTCTAACTTGAACAGAATAATAATGTAACTAAGCGAGAATGTCATACACAAACTAGTTAAAATATTTAGCAAAAATCTTAGTACAATTCAAATACAAAAAAATTACAATAATTGAAACAATAGTAAATCGCAAATAAAACAAATTGAGCAGAATAATTAATACAATTTAAATACCAAAAGGTTAATAATTTCATCAATATCAAACAATAAATAATTACCAAATATAATTTAACATTAGGGCAGATATCAAATAAATACAAAAATCGTTACTAAAAACCAATGCTACTTACATTTGCTCTTATTGTGTGAAAATGCTACTACGGAATGCCCCAACTCGAACTTCGCAGAATCTTATTAATTTTTTAGATTGAAGCCAACAGCAAAAAATCGACAACAAGAAAGCTGGCTTCAACAATCTAAATACTCGAACATCAACTACAATAAATACAAATCAATAAGAAATGACGAGATTTCAACTAGTGCTGCGCCAACAGCGAAGTTCGGCCACAAGCTCCTTCACACAAAAAGGAATGATGTCACACACAACACAGAATTCTCAAACAACAAAAAATTATACACAGAAAATAGGAATTTTAACGGGAAGTAAAGACGGAAGGAAAATGACTCGAGTCACAAAATAGAACCACAAACACTACATGATTATGGCCCGGACTCCGGCTGTGCTAAAAACGATAGCAGAAAAAGCACGTTTTTTCATCAACAAAATTAACATACTCAAAATTACGAAATTAACTCAAATAAAACGAAAATATTAATCTCGATCACTAACACGAACATTATTAAATCATATTTTATCAATAAAAACCGAAATTAATAACGGATGACGAAAATAAAACAAGATATTAAATTCAAACTTACATATCCGATCTCAACACAGCCACAGCCCGAACCACAATGACCTGTTCATGCATAGTTTCCGGCAAGCTAGCGAACGCTCTCGGCCTGACGTCACAGCCAAAAAAGTTGTTTTGCGCGTAATTTAAACTTGCAATTATTTAACCAAAAATTTGGCAATTGTAACAATAAAAAATTGTTACACTCCCCTTTTTCCTCATAAAAACAAAAATTCGTAAGCGTCGTAATACAACATATCGTCACCGTACGATACATAGAGTCTTTCATCTTGAATTACCCGTACGGCAACAATCACAAACTAACCGCAGAATCAAAATAAAATTCGTACGCGTTCCAATACAACTATCGTCGCACGCGAGACATGGCACATAGCCCTGAGATTTACACGCGCTTGCAACAATCAAAAAAAACTAACCGAAGAATCAACACTATCGTCGCCCGCGAGACATGGCACATAGCCCCGAGATTTATACGCGGTACAACAATCAAAAAAAATACGAAGAGTGGCTCTCAAAAAGCCCGAATACTAGAACGCCGGTACGAAGAGAACGATAATTTTCGCCATCACTGCAACAAACAAGCCGAGGGCTACTACGCAGAGCGAAAACTCGTTCAGACAATACGCGAAGAGCACGCTAACTCTCACAAAAATAATCAACCAAACCGCGAGAGAGCGCTAAACGAAAATACGGTAATTTTCGCCAACAAAATTAACTTACGACGAGAGAGGAACGAGAGAGAGTTTGCACAAAAACGGTTACTCGCGCTACTATGACAAAAAATACGACACGAAAGAGCTAAACGATAAATGCAATAATTCACGCCCGAACGATATCAATACGGTAATAGAGAGTTGCGAGAACGGAAACAGAGAGAGATAGCGAGAGAGGGAGATGAGAGAGGGTGAGAGGAATGATGAGAAAAATGATGAGAGGAATGCTGAGAGTGAAAGAGAGTCAGTTAAGTTCAAAAATTAAAATCTCTAAATTCTCTTGACAAAATTATACTGAATATTACGCACGCGATAGCTTAAAATTATAACGAATGAACAGCGTCGCTAAACCGTCAGAGGGAGGTTGGATAAAGCAAAAGTGTGTATCATACCCAAAAGATCATGCAACTTAGATTTACAGCACCGTGCATCCAATTCAGCAGGCAAACATAAAGCGGTTTGAACAAGCGAGGCACCCTCCAACTCCAACTGCAATAACCCCGTCAAGACTGTCCTCAAATCTGCGATCGTACCAGTGTTATCAGCATTCCGGATAGACAATTCATATATAATTTCCTCATCGGAAAGATGCTCAAGACAGAACGGTAAATCGGCCATAATAACAGAAAAATACAATATTAATACAAGAAAATATACGGTGTGTAGCAATGGTTTTACAACAGAATATAACAATAATTTTCTTATACACTAAAATCGAATAATAAATAACAACTATACTGAATAATTAGTAGCACTGATTTTTATAAGCAATACAACTCAAAACAAAACCATTAACCAATCTAAGGAAGGAATGATAGGATTTTTTACCACACCTAATGAATAATTGTATGTCACGATTTAAGTATAACCAAAATAAAATATCAAATATCAATTACAAAAGACGCTAATCAGAAAATCAACAAAAGCCCCAAGTTGGGAGGCGCCAAAATATGTATGACGTTTTTCTGAGTATTATTTTATTTATTATTTATTTTATTTTTGGCTCCTACCTGAATCCGCCATACAGCTCCGGCTACAGTTGGTTTGGTAGGCAATAGGGGTGGGTTTCAGAGGCGCCACTGAGATATAAAAAATTTACAAGTATCGCAGAAACTCGAAGGCCAAAGGTTTGGACAATTACACAAGGAAACACAAATTTATTGGATAATGGTTTCAGTTCTGTTTATGGAATTATTTATTATGTATTTATTTATTTTTTTTTTTTTTTTTGAAATGAAACTCAATTTGATGCAGCAGAATTTAATTTAAATAAATTTTATTTAGTTGAGTAATGTTTCTCACAGAGTTTTAAATTATTATATTGACTACAAATTGTTTAATTGATTTTTTGGGGCAACAAAAATATGATTGATAGATCTTACGCTTGTGAAAGTTACCGAGCAAGGTCCTAGCTAAGTCCTCTTCTTGTTGGAGTAGAAGGCTGAAGGCATCCAGCCAGGACTGTGAGTTGGTACAGCTCGTGGACGACAAAGATAAGCTCAAGTGGACGACAAATATAAGCTCAAGTGGTCGGGCTGATTTTCGTGACACGAGCGATTTAAATCCTCAGTGATCCAGTCAACTAATATTTGGAACTGGAAGATTTTCCTGAGCCGTGTTTCAGATAGATCGATTTTTATTAGCGTACTTTGTCTTAACGGACTGAGGCTGGTTCCACTTGGAGACGACGACCAAACGACACAGCCCTAAACTGAATCCTCCAGCAACAACTACACCAACCCTGAAAAATCATATACAAACAACAGTATCCTTGCTACGACTGACAAAATTTTACACAAGATATAAATTAAGTTGCCCAATAAAATCACTGCTCGTGAGCTTACAATGTTTTCTAACTTGAACAGAATAATAATGTAACTAAGCGAGAATGTCATACACAAACTAGTTAAAATATTTAGCAAAAATCTTAGTACAATTCAAATACAAAAAAATTACAATAATTGAAACAATAGTAAATCGCAAATAAAACAAATTGAGCAGAATAATTAATACAATTTAAATACCAAAAGGTTAATAATTTCATCAATATCAAACAATAAATAATTACCAAATATAATTTAACATTAGGGCAGATATCAAATAAATACAAAAATCGTTACTAAAAACCAATGCTACTTACATTTGCTCTTATTGTGTGAAAATGCTACTACGGAATGCCCCAACTCGAACTTCGCAGAATCTTATTAATTTTTTAGATTGAAGCCAACAGCAAAAAATCGACAACAAGAAAGCTGGCTTCAACAATCTAAATACTCGAACATCAACTACAATAAATACAAATCAATAAGAAATGACGAGATTTCAACTAGTGCTGCGCCAACAGCGAAGTTCGGCCACAAGCTCCTTCACACAAAAAGGAATGATGTCACACACAACACAGAATTCTCAAACAACAAAAAATTATACACAGAAAATAGGAATTTTAACGGGAAGTAAAGACGGAAGGAAAATGACTCGAGTCACAAAATAGAACCACAAACACTACATGATTATGGCCCGGACTCCGGCTGTGCTAAAAACGATAGCAGAAAAAGCACGTTTTTTCATCAACAAAATTAACATACTCAAAATTACGAAATTAACTCAAATAAAACGAAAATATTAATCTCGATCACTAACACGAACATTATTAAATCATATTTTATCAATAAAAACCGAAATTAATAACGGATGACGAAAATAAAACAAGATATTAAATTCAAACTTACATATCCGATCTCAACACAGCCACAGCCCGAACCACAATGACCTGTTCATGCATAGTTTCCGGCAAGCTAGCGAACGCTCTCGGCCTGACGTCACAGCCAAAAAAGTTGTTTTGCGCGTAATTTAAACTTGCAATTATTTAACCAAAAATTTGGCAATTGTAACAATAAAAAATTGTTACAATATATATATATATATATATATATATATATATATATATATATATATTTAGAAAGTGGCTATTTATACACACGGTATATATACGCAATTGGCTATTTATACATACAGTATTTTTACATAATTGGCTATTTAGGGTAGGTTAGGTTAGTAGGTTGGTTTAGGTTTTTTTTTAGTATGTATAAATAGCCTATTGCGTATACATACTGTATGTATAAATAACCTCATCCATATTTTTATAAAACCAAAATAATAATAAATAAAGAAAATATGGAAAATTAAATATTTAATTAATTTTGATTACATATGTAAAATCATAATAATTATTATTGAATAATTAATTGCACATATTATTATCTAATTTTTGTAATAATCAGTTCTACAGAGTGATTTATAACGCATGTACCAAACAATAATAATGCCATATGAACATAGATGTATTATTCTATCTAGTTGCGTAGCTACAAAAAATTAAATTTGTATTAGTGGCATAGTAAATTTACGAGTTTAATAACAAGTAACCGTAGAAAAACAAAATAAAACAGCTATGCACAAACTGTTTAAATATGACGTTTATTTATTTAATTATTGTAAGGCAATAGATCGTTGTACTGCAGCCGAATATGTATATAAATAATTTATATTTATGGATATCGCAATAGTCGTCCTGCTTCAAAACAATACCAACGTAGATATCCAAATAGACTCCAATCTTCATATCACGTATTTGTTCGTACATTTCGAAGACTACGAGAGACCGGATCAACAGTTCCACGTATAATTATCGTGGTGTTCATTCTAATCGAAACAATTAGTATTCGGCGTATTGCAGTACAACTAGACATTTCCCAGAACAAGCAATTCAAGCTATTTCAATATTTTCAAGAGGATTAGCGCCAGACGTTGCCCCAACTCATGGCCAACTTCAATCATAACCTGCAGCAGCAGTTGTTACACCTTCTCCGCCACCATCAATTTTGTCTTCAACAGCCGATGTCACTTTACACCAACCGTATTACGACAACAGCGTCCGAATGGAATTTATTTGTACAAATATTTTTAACTATGTTTGATTTAATTCAAATATTTAAATCATTATTTAGAATTTTTTATCTATTTGGTTTGTTCATAAAAAATTGAAAAATAATGCTTTAATTTTTTTAAAATATGTAATTAAATTTATAATGTTTAGTTTTGACCTTTTATAATCACTTAGTCAATACTTGTAACTTGTAGTTTAAATAACAGATTAGATTTTGTAATTAAAATTTATTTTTTATACATCACGGTATAAATATATTTATAAAATAAAAACTTTGTAAATTCTTATCTGTTTTGAATTGTTGTTTTAAAAGTTTTATTTTTTTAAAACAAACAAAATATTTTTTCTTGAAGCATGTTAAAATATTGATATAATGTTACTGTCTTAACCTATGTAGAAGGAGGTTATTATGTTACTAGTACAATAATGTTATTAAAAATATTATTAATTTTTCATAAGAAGATGATGCAAATTTGTTATATTTTCTCAAATTTATCATATTTAAAAGAAACATTAAGTATGTCAGATGAAAATAAAACATTCATTTACATAGAAATAATGCATATTTATTGAAAATTTATTTAGTGTAAGTGCTACAAAGTTGAAACACTCTGTTTATCTACATGTATTTCAAAATATGTTTATTTAAGTCGGCTATGGAAAATTAATTTTTGTATAAAGATCTAAAATGTTATTTAAAATTTTTCTTTCAAATAACTTTTTACAAAATTATTACAAACAAGATTAGAAGTATATGGGTAAACCCATATATAGACTACTTTGACATTTCTCGGAAAGTTGGTAACACTGTATTTTAATAATATTATAATTTATGTGGGCACTAGGAGATACTTTTCTGAAAATTTGATCATAATCGAATAAATAGCCACAATAAATTTTTAAAAAAATTTGTGATTTTTTTCTCAATAAGTTGGCAACACTGTATTTTGTTAAAATTGCATAATTTATTTAGGCACTAGGAAAAACTTTTATGAAAATTTGATTAAAATCGGTTAAATAAAATGGTCATAATAAATTTTTAAAAATTTTACTAATTTTTTTCTCGGAAAGTTGGCAACACTGTATTTTGTTAAAATTACATAAATTATATGAATACTAGGAGAATCTTTTGTGAAAATTTGAGTAAAATCGGTTGAATAACATGGCCATAATAAAATTTTAAAAACTTTAGTAATTTTTTTCTCGGAAAGTTGGCAACACTGAATATTAATAAAATTATGTAATTAATGGGAGCATTAGGGAAATCTTTTCAGAAAATTTGATCAAAATCGGATAAATAACGTAGCCAATATGAATTATTTAAAAACTCTAGTAATTTTTTTCTCGGAAAGTTTACATTACTAGAAAAAACCAGAACCACATGACCATCTTGGGCATTAAACAAATTTATCCTGAAAATTTCATTAAAATCGGTTGAACCGTCTAGGAGGAGTTGCGACCACAACATTTTGACTTACGACCGAGCGAGCGAGCTGACGACGCACACACATACACCCACTTATAAACTAAGTTCGGATTCGTCATCTAGAGGCTATATGAAAGATTTCTATAAAAAATTTTTTTTTTTGCTAATGTTACAGACACCGTACCAAACGCTATACCACTTTTTCCTTGCAGTCAAAGTGGTAAAAATACACTAGGCGAAAGTACTGATACCATTTCCAGTGTAGGTCATAAATTAAATAATATTTTGATGAAATTTTCAGAAAAGATTTCTCTAATGCTCCCATTAATTACATAATTTTATTAATATGCATTGTTGCCAACTTCTCGAAAAAAAAAATTACTAAATTTTTAAAAAATTTATTATGGCCATGTTATTTAACCAATTTTACTCAAATTTTCACAAAGAATTCTCCTAGTATTCATATAATTTATGTAATTTTAACAAAATACAGTGTTGCCAATTTTCCGAGAAAAAAATTACTAAAATTTATTGTGGCTACTACATCATTTATTCGATTTTGATCGAAATTTTCCTCAAAGTTTCTCCTAGTGCCCACATAAATTATAATATTGTCACGCTTACGACGTGTACGATTTCGTGCTCACGAAAGTTATCTTTATTAATTTTGATTTTAAAATTATGAAAATCAATTAATACGTGGTGTTTTATTAAAAATTGTACTCCCAAAATTACGTCACACGGCAGGTATGATACTACGAGAAAAGCTACTTCCGCAGTCCACGTGCCCATTGTTACACTTAACAGTGTAGTTCCCAGTACTGGAATTAAATGTCCTCCGGCCGTTTTAAGAACATTCACCTTGTCTGGGAGCAGGTTGCTGGTTTGGCTAGCTCCAACAACGTTGTACACTGCGCCAGTGTCGATGAGAATTTTCACGGGTTTATTATTCAACCTACCCGCCACTGTAAGTACTTTGAGAGTGGTTTCCGCGGGCCCCGAATCTAAGTGGCACGCGACGCTATGGGTCCCGTTTAGCGTCGCGGAGCACCGTTTCCCTTCCCATTGCCGGGATTGCTGCGTTGCAAATCAGGGCAAGTTTTGGCTAAATGGCCCGGTCGCTGGCACCTAAAACAAATCGGTCGACCGTCGTGTGTTCGTGTCTGACGGGGGTCGAACCCGTTTCTATTTGTCTGACCGTTATTCGCGGATCTGTTTGGCTGCGTGTTACTGTTTGGGAATCGTTGATTATTGCCAGGTCGTTGAGTAAAATTATTATTAAATCGCTGACCGAATTGTTGACTGTTATTAAATCGTTGCCCGGATTGTTGATTGTTATTAAATCGCTGACCGGATTGCTGATTATTATTAAATTGTTGATTGTTTGAGAAACGTGGACTATTACTTGGAAATCGTTGACTATAGTTTTGAAACCGCTGTCCGCTATTCGGCACGTGTTGTGATGAGTAACGCGGCGCGTTATCTCCGCTACGGAAAATCCTAGTTAACCGCTGCTCGACGGCCGCAATTTCCTTCCTAACATCTATTTCTGATTTTTCCGCTAAATCCCTGGCACGTGTGATACGATTCTCTGTCTCACACATTAAATCTATCGCCTCTTTTAAATCTTTTAAAGATTTTGGGCGACAAATCGCGATTTTTTCCTGTAACCGTGGTAACAATCCGCCTTCAATTGTCAATCTAATCTGCTCGTCCGGAATTTCAGTGTCAAGATTATCGCTTAGATCAAGCATCGCGTAATAGTATGTACGCGGGTCCTCATCTTTGCGCTGTACTTTGGTACGCCACTGGTCCCAAAGATTAAGCATATAACCGACGGGAAAAAACTCGGCTTTAAATGCATTGGCTACATCTAGCCAAGTGGCCTGAGCGTTTCTAACCGCATAGGCCCGATACCACACGCCAGCTCTACCCATCAGGTACATATTAAAATATGTTAATTTTAGGGCGTTCGACCAGTGATTAGCCCGCGCAGCTTGCTCGAAGTTTTGAAAAAATTCAATGGCATTGTGGCCGTGTTGTGGGTCGAACTTTTGTGGCTCTATGAATTTAGATAGACGCGGATCGTTGTTGTGTTCAATTTCTTCGAGTGTAGGTTCCGCCATGATTTCCTGGATTCCGAATGCAATTTCCTCAACCGAACTAACTGATAAATTACTCTGTACCGATAACTGCGTTTCGTTTTCCTCGTTATATTCGTCGCGATCTGGACTCGTAGGGGGTGGTGTTAAAGTGTTAGCCCGTGTATTGTTTTCTATTGTCGTATTGTTAATTGTTATAAGTGCTCGATTTGGTCCCGGTGGTGTACGTTGTAGCATGTTACTTCTTGAACGCAGATTATATGGTGTGTTTGGCATAATCGCCGTTACAGAACATTATTAGTAAAAAGCTGTACTTTTATTTGTCAACAACATTTTTTGTTTTTACCCGGCGCCTCCACCAATTGTCACGTTTACGACGTGTACAAAACTATTTTACGCTAGAATCGAATGTTGTTCTGCCCTCAAGCAGGGTATATCTTCACTTAAGGGTTGACAAATAAAGTTACATACATGGTTTAAGTTTAATAAGCATAAGTTTATTCTTAGTTAATAGCATTTCACATAAATACAATATAAGTTTACATTTAAAAATAATAATAGTCTAACTTACAATTCCAAATGTCGTGCTGACGCCATCTTAGATAGAGAGTAGAGAGAGTAGTGGTCACAGATAACACTCACAATGTTTAGTCGAAACCTCAATGGATATTCAACTGACTATTCAGTTCTAATGTCCAGCTTATATATGATTTGACTCGATACTTCCTAACCACACCGTAGGGGTGAGAGTTAGGTGTGACTAAACCTTTTTGGGAAAACAATGACTACCCGTGGGGCGTCATACAATTATTTATTATTTATTTTGACAGTCGTGGTTAGACCAAAGTGCATAAGAGTGTGTCACACCCCGCGGCGCATCTTTGTTGTGTAAAGATAACAGTATGCTTATGCAAGATGTTCACACAATTTATAAAAAGGTTCGTCAGTCGCCTAATCATATATTTCGTAAGACCCGGGTGTGTAGGGATGTATATCATATACAGATTACCATATATAGAATTGTTCTGATGATGCATTCCTACGCACGACGATTTCTCGCTTACAGCTATTACAAAAGAACTTATTATAATTTATTATATTTTTGTGGTTTCAATGACCCTTCGGGTTCATACACGTGACAATATTATTAAAATACAGTGTTGCCAATTTTCCGAGAAATGTCAAAGTGGTCTCTATATGGGTTTATCCATATACTGTAAAAAAAATTTAAAATGAAAATTATTGGACACTTTGTTGCCAAAGATAATCATTGTAAATTTACAAAAAAAAATATTTTCACAAAAATTATTTTTATAGTAAAATTACAATACAAATATGTAACACATTTTCATATTAGATTTGCTAAGTAAATTTATATAACTACTTGTAATATTTCCACTTTTTAAGTAGTAATTATTACATTTATTCTTGTAAATATTACATTGATTAATATAAATATTACAGTTATTAATGTAATTATTACATTTACTAATGTCATTATTACATTTTTTACATTTTTATATAAAAATATTTGTATAATTATACATAAAATAAGTATTCAAATATTCAAACATAAAAATTGTAAAATTTAAATAATATTATAAAATTTCTGTAATATTTACAGATTTTAGTAAATTTACGAAAAAAAAAGAAAATTACAATGAAATTTATTGTAAAATTACCATGATTATTATTGTAAATTTACACCGATTTTTTACAGTGTACTCCTTCTTGAACATATAGGTATGTATTTCTAATTCGGCTTATTCATTATGACACCGTACCAAGCGCTAAACCACTTTTTCCTGCCAGTCAAAGTTGTAAAAAGAAAATATATGATTTCACGACAAAATTGTATATTACACGACAAAATTAGATTGAGTTTAAGACAAAATTATTATGTCAAATAATACAATAATAATTTGCATTATTTTTACCACTTCGACTGCAAGGAAAAGTGGTATAGCGTTTGGTACGGTATCTGTAACATTTTCAAAAAAAAAAAAATTGTGTATAGAAATTCTAGATGACGAATCTGATCTTAGTTTATGTGGGTGTATGTGTGTGCGTCGTCAGCTCGCTCGTAAGTCAACATTTTGTGCCGCAACTTCTCCTAGACGGTTTAACCGATTTTAATGAAATTTTTGAAATTTTTTAATGAAATTTTTTACTTATATAATTTTATTAATATCCAGTGTTGCCAATTTTCCGCAAAAAAAATTACTAAAGTTTTTAAAAATTCTTATTGGCTACATTATTTATTCGATTTTAATCAAATTTTCAGAAAAGATATCCCTAATGCTTCCATTAATTATTTAATTTTATTAATATCCAGTGTTGCCAACTTTCTGAAAAAAAAATTACTAAACTTTTTAAAAAATTTATTATGGCCATGTTATTTAACCGATTTTACTCAAATTTTCACAAAAAAATCTCTTAGTAATCATATAATTTATGTAATTTTAACCAAATACAGTGTTGCCAACTTTTCGAGAAAAAATTACAAAATTTTCAATAATTAATTATGACCATGTTATTTAACCGATTTTCATCAAATTTTCACAAAAGATTTTTCCAGTGACCACATAAATTATGTAATTTTAACAAAATACATTGTTGCCAACTTTCCGAGAAAAAAAATTACAAAATTTTCAATAATCCATTATGACCATGTTATTTAACCGATTTTAATCAAATGTTTGACAAAAGATTCCTTTAGTGTCTACATAAATTATGTAATTTTAACAAAATACAGTGTTGTCAATTTTCCGAGAAAAAATTACTAAATTTAAAAAAATTTATTATGATCACTTTATTTAGCGCGATTTTAATCAAAATTTTCTCGAAAGATTCTCTTAGCCCTTACATGAACTATATAATTTTATTAAAATACAGTGTTGCCAATTTTCCGACTATTTATGTGATAATGTCAAAGTGGTCTATATTTTGGTTTACCCATATACTTCTAATCTTGTTTATTTTAAATCTAGTTTTTCGGTCAAAATAAAAAATCTTATTTATGTCACTCTTTGCAATAGAAAGCTACTTTCTATGGGTTTCACCTAAATTATTTAGCCTCAGCAACAAATATTTCAGTCTCAGTACAATAATTATAGCTTTCTAAGCCCGCGTAACATAATATATACTATTATGAACACAGTAATGTTGTAGCAAAAGTTGGTGTTAGTCAGTTAAGATGGTTCGGACGCATGTTGATCGAATGCGTGTAATGAACGTTTGCTGTTAAAAATATCTATTTGAATGATTTTGATGGTATATGTTTGCCCAGTGGATCAGTCCGATGAGTAGTTGGAGTGGTGTATGATTGAGAGAGTGGTTTTTCGTGAGCAAAAGTTTCCAAGTAGTAGGAATAAAAGTGAGCATGTATGAGAGGAAGAATTATGAATGTGGATGAAGCAAAAGTTGCTTGTGCTGGATAGGAATATGTTTGAAGGCGACTGATTTTGGGATAATAAAAAGAGTTTGTGCCACACCCTTTTGGGTACATGACGTGATTGTGTATGTATGTATATATGTATGTATGTATGAAGACAGTAAATAAATATTGTATACATACATACACAATCACGCCATGTACCCAAATAAGGGTGTGGAACAAACTCTTTTTATCATCCCAAAATCAGTCGCCTCCAAACATATTCCTATAATAAACATTTATAATTGCTCCTCTCATACATGCTCACTTCTATTCCTACTAATTGAAAACTTTCGCTCACGCAAGTCACTTTCTCAATCATACCACTCCAACTACTCACCGAACGTATACCATCAAAATCATTTAAATAAATCGTTTTGAACAGCAAACGTTCATCAGACGCATTTGCTCAACATGTCCGAACCATCTTAACTGACTAACACCAACTTTTGCTACAACAATTTTGCAATCTTTATACATACACAATCACGCCATGTACCCCCAAAAGGGTGTGGCACAAACTCTTTTCATCATCCCGAAATCAGTCCAAACATTCCTATCCAGCACAAGCAACTTTCGCTTCATCCACATTCATAATTCCTCCTCTCATACATGCTCTCTTCTATTCTTACTACTTGGAAACTTTCGCTGCACGCAAGCCACTCTCTCAATCATACCACTCCAACTACTCATCCTAGCCAATATCTCTTCTACCGAACATACCACGCAACAACTTATATATATTTCCACAACAATCACCTTGTCCTTTCATGCTTCTCTGCAGTCACTCAACTACCATACATCAACGTAGGCACCCCGCACTAATACTGTTCTTACCCAAAAATGTGCCAAAATATTGACATCAAATGTTCGCTATATCATTTCATCAAGGATGTCCAAAAGTAATTAACCTGATACAACTTCAGCGTTATTAATTAAGATTGTCACCTGAAAAAAAAATAATAATGGAAAATTATTGAACATATACGTTACAAATAATTTGAACTACACTGTAAAAAAATCTGTGTAAATTTACAATGATAATCATGGTAATTTTACAATGAATTTCACTGTAATTTTCATTTTTATTTTTGTAAATTTACTAAAATCTGTAAATATTACAGAAATTTTCTAATATTATTTGAATTTTACAATTTTTATGTATTTTTACATTTGTATACTTATTTTATGTAATTATACAAATAATTTTTATATAAGAATGTAAAAAATTATAAATGTAATAATGACATTAGTAAATGTAATAATTACATTAATAAATGTAATATTTATATTAATCAATGTAATATTTACAACAGTTACATTTATTAATGTACGCATAAAAGTAATATTAACATTCACAAATGTAATAATTAATTTAAAAAGTGGAAATATTACAAGTAGTTATGTAAATTTACTTAGTAAATGTAATATGAAAATGTGTTAGATATTTTAATTGTAATTTTACATAAATAATAATAATTTTTGTAAAAATACATTTTTTGTAAATTTACAATGATTATTGTCGTGAAAAGTGTCCAATAATTTTTATTGTAAAATTTTTTTACAGTGTAGAGTTACATAAACCGTAGATTGATTGATTAACTAATGTATGACTTGATCACATTGTTAACTATTAAGAAAGTGGCTATTTATACCTACGGTATGTATACGCAATTTGCTATTTATACCTACGGTATGTATACGCAATTCGGTATTTATACCTACGGTATGTATACGCAATTGGCTATTTATACATACGGTATGTATACGCAATTGGCTATTTATACATACGGTATGTATACGCAATTGGCTATTTATACATACGCATGTGTACAAGTTAGCAACGCTAAAACCGCCAAAAGCACACATTCAGCTAAACTGAACACCCCTGTAATATTGTATTAAAATGAACTTTTCCACTGGGGACAGGAAAGTAGCTATGAGTGCCGTCTGCCGTTCAATTACATTCATTTTGTAGGTGTAGTAGCTTGATAAGAGTTCAGTTATAGAAAGTGGCTATTTATACATACGGTATGTATACGCAATTGGCTATTTATACATACAGTATTTTTCACACAATTGGCTATTTAGGGTAGGTTAGGTTAGGTTAGGTTAGTTTAGGTTTTTTTTTTTAGTATGTATAAATAGCCAATTGCGTATACATACCGTATGTATAAATAGCCTCATCCAAAATTAAATCCAAAGGACGTCCGAAAAGAAAGACTAAGCAGACCAGTTTTTACAAAAAAAATAATTAAAATACAGAATAAAAAATAATATATTTATTTTACTTTATTTTTATTTCTATTTATTTTACTTTATATTTATTTCTCTGATTTAATGATACTTTATATATTACTTTATTGAACAATATTGTAAATAAATTTTAATAAATAAAACTATAATTATTTATAATTTTCTAGTTATTATCAAAATATTACTTGTAATAATAGCACATACAATCAGTATATGTAAATCTGCAAATAGCCAATTGCATATACATAAAGTATGTATAAATAGCCAATTGCAAATACATATCGTATGTATAAATAGCCAGTTGTATACACATACTGTATGTATAAATAGTAAATTGCGTATACATACTATATGTATAAATAGCCAATTTCGTATAGGTACACACTGTATGTATAAATAGCCAATTGCGTATACATACTGTATGTATAAATAGCCTCATCCTTATTTTTATTTCTGATACAGGAACATAGAACTGTTTATTTACTGTAAAATCAATATAGGGGAGATTGAGGTAAGTTGACGACCTTAAGGATGATTTAATTTCAGTCACGACAAGCTACAAGTTCAATAAAAATGCATAGTAATTCAGTGAAACAGAATATATTAGTAACCAAAATACATTAAAAATAAATACAAATTTCTGATTTTAACAAAGAAAAATAACAAAAATTAAACTTCTGCAATTTCGTTATCTTACCCCATGGGTAGTGTAACATGACGAATTCGGTAGGGTAAGATGACGATTACATGCAAAGATCACAAACAAATTCTCCAGTGCCTTCATATCCTGTACAAACTTCATGCCACCAACTTTGGCACTCGCGACATTGAATCCACTCTTCGTTGGGTGGATGAGTGTAAAGTTCATTGCACCCAGGATAAAACAGTGATCTTTTATCTTTATTTTTATTTTTTGTACGAACTACATTTTCCAAAACCTTACGCTTTGCAGTTTCTTTTTTTTTGTCAGTAGTTCTTGTTGTATTCTTTCTCTGTTCTTTTTCTTCAAGAGCTAATTTAACTGGTGTTGATGTAATAATAGATGTTTTCTGACGTTTTCTATTTGTATCTGGTCTATTATATGTTGGAAGAGGCCTAATTTTCCACAAATTTCTGCGGTTGTCTTTTTTGCATGGTTTGCAAGATAACGGTATCAACTTTTCTTTACTTGGTGATTCATCCAAATGTGTTTCAGATAATGGAGAATGAAAATTTTGTTTTCTAGTAGAGGGTGGTGTTGTGCTGAGTCTGATCATTCTACATTTATAATATGCAAGTGGCTCATTGTCTGAGTCACTTCTGTCCGAAGATGACTCTTGTGTTTCTATGGGTATTTCTGGTTGTGATGGTAACTGCCTTTCAGTAACAGTTGATGGTGCGAAATCGACGTCATTAAATATTCCAGGGTTATACGGTTCAATGCCACAAGCTGCAAAACCATTCACAGCAACACCAATAGTTGCTGCTTTCATATATGCATCCCCAAACAACTTTCCAATTTCTTTGTCAGTGATTACTTTGCCTGGATTATTAATCATAAAATTATCACAACTCTGAGTAAAATAAGTTTTTAAAGGTCCAAAAAAACGACACATCTAGTGGTTGGAGTCGATGTGTCGTGTGAGGGGGAAAACCTAACATTATAATTCTTTGTTCTCTACAAAAATTTATTGCCTCTAATGCAATTCTCATTCCAGTCTCTACGATTGCTTTTTCTTTCATATTTGCTGGGCATCTGTTAGAAACATATAAATTATTTAATTTTGGGGTAAGTTAACGAACTCGTCATCTTACCCATAGTCATCTTACCCGATTGCTAATTTAACCATATTTTGTAGCACCAACAAATATGTGCACGTTAGAGCCAATATTTAGAGTAGCACAGGTAAAGTGCACATTGGCAAGTAATCATTATAAAATAAAGAAGCGAATTTTACCTTGTTTTGTTTGTTAAATCCTTATTTGCCACCTTCAAATCTTATAACTTTAAACACGCGAAACAAACCACTGGCATTATGTCTTTACGGCTAACGACAGAAACATCTATCTCTGGAAGTTAGAACTACATGAAAATCTGCATTAATCACAGTGCATGTATTACAAATATCTATTTAAAATATGTAAATATTCAGCATTCGTCATCTTACCCGGCTCGTCATCTTACACCACTCTCCCCTACATAAACAAGAAATATTTGACAGTGAGTTTTTAGTCGAGGTTGTAAAATTGTGACAAAACAGGGAACAAACTAAATAGTTAATTTTTTATCCTTAAATAGGGATCATATTTTAAATATACTATATAAAATAGATACTTAATACATTCGTCTAATGAAGACGAGTGATTTTTGCGTTGTTTAATTTGTTTTGAAAATAGATAAAAAAAATTACAAGTAAAAGATTAAACCATATTTGGTTATTGAAGAAGGTTTTCCTGTTTGTATAGCTCCGATTTTTCGGTGTTCTTAACATTTTTTCTTGTAAACTTTAATATCAAATGCATTAAAAACCAATTACATTTTAACCATTACAGTTGTTTTTTCTTCAAAAAAAAAAATGGCGTCAAACGCAACGGGTCTTCACGGGTATTTTGTCCTACGGCGGGATTAAAATTTCCAGTTCTGCTTGTCTGAACCGGAAACAAATTATCTTATTCTAGATAAATGTAATTCTGGTTGGAATCTAAAAAATTTATAATTTTTATATTTATTTTCAATATGGCGACCATTTAAAACAAAATGACAAAAACTGACCTGTTTTTTTTTTTGAAATAATGACAAAATATCACTTTTTAAAGATTCCAACCATAACTCGATAAATTTCCTTCGCGGAAATGAAAAAATCAGAGAGATCGATTCGAAAGTTTTTTAAAAAAGAATCCCACCAACTAAAAAAAAAATCATTTTGAGAAAAACGCGTTTAAAGATTTCAGATATAATTTGTTGGTTCCGAATACTATTCTCATTCTAACCCGTTTTTATGACTTAAAAAGTTTTTTGCCAGCAATGGCATTTCAGCCACATATTCTCTAATGTATATCGATGCAAAATATTCAAAAAAACAACTTTTTTCAACCTTACAAAAACGAAAACCCCTTAAGTAATAATTGTTTAAGTTAATTATTTATTGATACATGTTATGTTAGTTAAAAATAAATTGTGTTTTCACGTACAACCTCAGTTGCACGAACTGTGCAAAATTTTGCCCAATTTACAAATAAAATAATTACACGATTGAAGCAAGCAATTTTGAACCATAACTACGAGTACTATAGATCTTCAGACAATTTCTATAAACGCTCTCGTATAAGCAAAACCTGTCTTTTCTCTTAATTTAGTCCATGGATTAAATACACTTGACGTTGTAGTTATGTTTCATGGTGCCTCCAGTGATGTACATAGGTAATAATCAACTGCTGCATAACAATGTCATTATTGTACTAATAATATAATGACCTCTTTCTACATTGATAATACGGTAAAGTAATATTAACATTAAGATACACTTGAAAAAAACTATATTTTATTCATATTACTAAATACAGTTAAACAACTTATGAATACATATTATATAATAATATTGATATATTTATTACTTTAATTTTATTACTATAAATAACATTTAATATATTTTACATATTTAATAATAATATAATTAATCTAAATTTAAAGAAATACATAAAATTGATTTGGGCAAATGCCGTCATCGTTAGATTAGAATACATCAACAAATTGTTATCTTCATGTCACAATAAAGACTGTAAATTTCAATTTGTATCAAGAACGCATAAACAAAGTTTATTGTCATTTCATGGTGTGAGATAAATTTTCAAATTCATTTTGATTTTTATAGAAATTAAAAAACATTATTGTACATAAAGTGTCATTCAGAGTACCGCTTTAATTTTACGCACAAGCACAAAAGTTTTACCAATTTCGGGATAATGGAATGTTTGTTCCACACCCTTTTGGGTATATGGCGTGATTGTGTTTGTATGTATGTATGTATGTAAATTCTTCTTCAGACCTATACATATTTAACACAACAAATTAATCATAAATTTTATGATTATACAAAATAAGACCTGTACAATCATTTGAAAAATACGAATACGAAACAGAACATTTCGAATCGTATAGAACATAAATATAATTTTGCAAATTTACACGATGAATTCGCCATCTTCTTTATTTTCGCTAATTTTTCTTCTGATGTGTCTAAACTGAATGTTATTTTATTATATTAAACACGCGTTTTCAAAATAATATTAATTCTATCTTCCAAACTGTTCATTTACATATTATAAATTTAATGTTTCTTTCATGAAAACAGATATACAACGCTATCTCATTTTAGTAAGATCTGATTGACTGTTTTTAAAACATAAGTAAATTTTAGTTAAGAAACTTTGGCCAGATCAGACTTTGGTTGCGATGAAACAAAATTTGCTAATGAAACTAAATCCGCGCATGTACAAGATATCCCCATAAGCTTAAATGTGATTTGGTTCAGAACCACTAGGTCTGCGCTAAAACATAAACATAAATAGCAGTCTAAATGGGGCACAACAAGATTTAAAAATTAATAAAAAGAGAACTACAAAATCGTTACACTATGAATACGAATATCTTTCTTTTTAATTTCTACTTTGTGAAAAAGTTTTCTATTTTGTTTGTCTATCAGGTTTCTCCCTTGCATGAGAACGGATATGTTTCCGTAAGTCTGAACTTTGAGTAAAAGTTTTCTCACATGTTTCGCATTTATAAGGTCTTTCAATTGAATGAGAATGGATATGTGTTTTTAAGCTTCCTCTTTGAGTAAAAGTTTTCTCACATATTTCGCATTTATAAGTTCTTCCATTTGAATGAGAACGGATATGTCTTTTTAAATGTCCACTTTCACTAAAAGTTTTCTCACATATTTCGCATTTATACGGTTTCTCCTTTGTATGAGAACGAACATGCCGAATTAAATGTTCACTCCTAATAAAAGTTTTCTCACATATTTCGCATTTATAAGGTCTTTCATTTGAATGAGAACGGATATGTGTTTTTAAGTTTCCTCTTTGAGTAAAAGTTTTCTCACATATTTCGCATTTATAAGGTCTCTCATTTGTATGAGAACGGATATGCCTTCTTAAGTGGCCACGTTGAGTAAAGTTCTCTTACATATTTCGCATTTATAAGGTTTCTCCTTTGTATGTACACGAATATGCGATTTTAAAATTCCACTGTCAGCAAAAGTTTTTTCACATATTTTGCATTTATAAGGTCTCTCCTTTGTATGAGAACGGGAATGTCTTTTTAAGCTTCCATTTTGAGTAAAAGTTTTCTCACATATTTCGCATTTATAAGGCTTTTCATTTGTATGAGAACAGAAATGTCTTCTTAAATTTCCACTTGAAGTAAAAGTTTTCTCACATATTTCGCATTTATACGGTTTCTCCTTTGTATCATCATTTTTATTCGAATTTTTAATAGCTTGACAACGTTTTACATCGGTTTCATTCTCAAAATCAGAATATTCTTCCTTAATTATTAATTCTGAATGTAAATCTAAAGATTCTGATTTCAAACTTTCTTCAAATTTAATATTTGTATCATTTTCCAAATCCACTTCAATGTTCTCTTCTTTAATAGCTTCTTCTTTCGTACAAACAATATCAAAATTTGTATTATTTTGTTGTTCTAAACTATCTTCAATTTTAATGTTTCTATCAGTTTCCAAATCTAGTTTAATGTATTCATCATCAATATTCTCTTCTTTAATTTCGATTTCATTTTTAATTTCGTTTTTCATAACTTCACTATTTTGCGATTGTTGTTTTGCATATCGTTTGAAAATTTCTTGCGATTTAAAACATTTTTCTACAAATTTATACGTTTCATTTAATCGCACAAAGCAAATTGAGCATATACAATCCGATAACTTCTGAGTACATTCCAGCTAAAAATATAAATTAAAATTATAAATTACATATAAGCAAAATCTCCGGTTTAAAGGGATCTCAATAAAGAAATATATTTCTACTAATAACACCTAGTCCCTACGATATTTTACTAATATTTGATTTATTTGTGAGATCTAAATCCTACTACAAGCTGTGTGAATACAAGACGAAATTTTTACCAACCTGAAAACAGACAACAATATTTTTTCTCATCATAATAGCTATTCCCAACTACTCTTGCAGAAACAAATTTTAGTTTAGCAAAAACATTTTATAATAATTAATAAACTTATTATAAGTAAACCTAATAAAATAATTGTTTTATGTAATTTTTATTGTAAATGTACATGTATTCAAATTAAAACTTATTTTACATAAGTTTTAATTAAACAAAACCAACAAACGTATTAAAATTTGAAATACTCTAAAATAAGTTAAGTTAAATTTGTCTGTTCTCAAAAATTATGGAAGAGACAATAAATAAATGGTTACTTATCAATTTCTAAGCATATAATTTCATTTCGTGGACCTGGTTAAAGCTAGTATTTTACTTACAATTTCCGATGCAATGGCTTCCAATTTGTATGATAACAATACATTATCCGAATCCATTGTAGTTAAAGTAAATGTTATATTATCATCACCAGCACATAGTCGACAAAGCTTTTCATTGAAATGTTGTTTTAATATTATTTGAGAATCGAAACATTGTTTTATAAATTTATAAGCATCATTCAATCGAACAGCGCAAATTGTACAAATACCATTCGGTAATTTGATCTTGCAATCCACCTAAAATAAGAAAAGTAAAAAATTCAGAAATAATAATGTATATTACAATCAAAACAAATTATTTCATTCTTACAATTTCTGGCATAATTGTTTCCAATTTATCCGCGAAACGTTTGCCATCTGAATCCAGATCAAGTATAGTGAACAACACATTTTTATCACTTGTACATGATTTACAAAGTTGCATAAAACTACTCATGATTAAAAATGAATTTTCTACCAAAAAGCTTCTTATAAAAAGTAAAATATAAAAATATTGTAATTGATAGTATTAGAGGTTAACTTACAAAAATCTGACACGTATCCAGTTGTCCAGATGAATTTTGTGTTATATTTCTAGTATAGGAAGAAGAATAAAAAGCATGATATTTTTGTTGAGTGCACGCGCAGAAATATGTAATTGACAATGTTACAAAAAACTATTCATGATCTTCATGATTAAACATAAATTTTTTACCAAAAAAAGCTTTCTGCTATAAGTAAAATATAAAAATATTAGATTTGATATTATTCAAGGTTAACTAAAAATATGTTAGAAATACAGTTGGCCAGCTGAATTTTTTGTAATGTTTGATGTTTAAGAAAAAGAAGAATCACTTATATATTTTCAAATACATGTTGATTTTATAGAAATTAGAAAATAATATTCTACATATTATTTAAATTTTATTATTTTCAGAATTAAAATTCTTAAAACTACTGATTAAACGAGATTTCATGGAAATATAAGTTGGATCCCTATAGTAAACATTAACCAAAATTTATAATACAAAATTTAACTGGACAACTAGTTAGATGTCAGTGACGTCATTCGGGATATTAGGGGGCATCCACTCAATTAGATTTATAAAATAGCTATAATAATAGTATTACTGCTTATACATGTAAAATAATAAAAATACATTAATTACTGTTATATAAAATAAATATTAAAAGTTATTACTAAATTATAAAAAAATATATAAATTATACAATGCACATCTGTTATTTAGAGTTTAATACACAATGCAATTAAAAGTGAAAATGTTATTCTTCTTGAACTAATCATTTCATATTGTGATAGCAAAATAGATTGTTTACGTATTTATAGCTAAATACTGAGTGTGCAAACGCAGCATTAGCGCAGCTGTCACTTTCAAAATTTCTTACTTTTCTGGGGCAAAGACGATTCTTTGAGTGCTTTCAACAAAATACGCTGTCTTTTATACTTCTTTTTCTTATACTAGAAAAAATATTACATAAAAAAATTCATCAATAAATAAATACTACTATTTTAAGTATCTTTTTAATAATTAAATACCACTAATCGAATCATTAAGGAATATTACACAAATATATTTAAGGAAAATTTTATTAATTTTGCGACAATCATATATAAATAATTATTTTTGTACTGTTTCACAAAAAAAGTTTGGGTACTACTGCCTCGTAGTTACTAAATTTGCAACTAGAGCGTAAGCGATATAGTTAATCTATGCTCAGCTGTCAACAGTTTACTGCACAACTAATGTTGCGCATACTGCATTCCGAATAGCATTGCTAAGTTCACTCTACTCTGAATATAAAACTTGTAGCAAAGACTAATTATTTTATAGCCTATAGTTTATATTTTTCATAATGTTTGAATTTTTGAAGCATTTTTAAAATAAGAATTATATTACAATTTAATTTAGACGCATAGTGTATGTACCAACATCATTAATAGGTACTGAATTTATTTTTGTAAAGTTGGCAGTGAAATGTTCTGACTCAATTTCTGTTTACTGCATGCGACAAAATTATCTAACCTCGTTATTATCCCATGATTACCGGTTTACTACTAGTATATTATATTAAAATATTTGTGTAAAAACTATATAAACTTATATAAAACTACACAGTTCATATAATAATAACATAAAAATGTTAATATTTGGAAAACTTTGTCGTTTATGCACGACTGATAAAGATCTCGCATCAACGTTGAATAATTTCGATTCAGATAACATAATTTTATTGGACAAATTAAATCTAATTGCACCAGAACTTGTAAGTACAATAATTACAAATTTAATTCTCTTATTTTATATTTAAATGTTTTTTCAGCTAAACGTAAATAGCAGTTTACCAAATGGCATATGTAAAACATGTATTGTTCAATTGAATCAAGCCTACATATTTATAAAGAAATGCTTTCATTCACAAGAAATTCTAAATCAATATTTAGAACAATTACAAAATGGACAAAATATAAAACAATGCACAAATTTGAAAATTGTAGTGAACAATATAATCAATTATGATAATATATCGGAAAATGCTGTGAAAATATCCAATCTTTTACATCCAGAATATGTTTATAAATCGGATTCTGTAGAACAAGAAAACATTATTGAGGATACTGATGGTTCCGGATTTACTCAAGTAAATTTTGAAGATAAACTTAAAGTGGAAGGTATAGATATGAATCAGTTTCTTCCAAATGAAATCATCAATGAAGGTTGCAACAATTCAATTGATATACAAACTACCACAAGTGTAAAAAATGAAGTAGAATGTTTAATTGATTTTAAAAATGAAACGATTGAAGAACAACGTCTTTGTGAAACTAATATTAATGATTACAAATCTACCGTAGTAAAATACGAAGATGAAATAACAATAGAAAAACACGAGATTGAAAGTTGTCTTACAGATTTACCCACCATTACAGAGCAAAGTGAAATTAATTCAATTGATTTCAGTTCTCAAGTAAATTTTGAAGATGAAATTAAAGTAGAAGAAATAGACACGAATCATTTTCTTCCAAGTGATAAAACGGAAATTATCACTGAAGGTTGCAACAACTCAGTTGATATACAAACAACCGCAAGTGTAAAAGAAGAGTTAGAATGTTTAATTGAAGACAATATTGATTTAAAAAATGAACCGATTGACGAACAACGTCTTTGTGAAACTAATTTTAATGACTATGAATCTACCATAGTAAAATACGAAGATGAAATTACAATAGAAAAACACGAGATTAAAAGTTCTCTTGCAGATTTACCTACCACTATAGAGCAAAATGAATTTTACGGGTTTCATTCTATTGATTACAGTTTGGCAAATAAATTTCAAGTGAAATATGATTTTATATTAAAACGTTTTTGCGACAATACGAACAAATTTCTTAGCGATTTCCAAAATAATATAATCGAAAAACCAGCCAATGAAACAAACGATGCGATTTATTTAGAAAATTCCAGAACCGACACACATATGAAAGACGATGTTGACAACTTAGAAGATATTGCTGTTAATAGAACATTGAAAAACAGTACAAATGTAAAAGTGAATATTCGAACACGCGCAATTAAAGCACCGCATAAAACCAAAACGGGTAAGAAAACTTATCAATATCAATCAACATTAACAAGACAAATTTGTAAAGATAAAAAACGTCACGAATGTAAACTATGTGGTAAAGGTTTTCATACACTTTCTGAATTAAAAATACATATCCGTTCACATACAGGTGAAAAACCTTATCCATGTAAAATATGCAATAAAAATTTTACTAAAAAAACAGTTTTAAAAAGACATATTCTGATACATAAAGGCGAAAAACGATTTCAGTGTCAAACTTGTAAGAAACCATTTGCTCGAAATGAACATTTAACTAGACATATTCGGACACATTCAGGCGAAAAACCATTTCACTGTCAAACTTGTAAGAAAACATTTGCTCGAAATGATCTTTTAACAAAACATATTCGGACACATTCAGGCGAAAAACTATTTCACTGTAAAACGTGTAAGAAAGCATTTGCTCGAAATGATCATTTAACAACACATATTCGTACGCACACAGGCGAAAGACCATTTCACTGTCAAACTTGTAAGAAATCATTTACTCAAAAAATTAGTTTAACAACACATCTTCGGACACATTCAGGCGAAAAACCATTTCAATGTCAAACTTGTAAGAAAACATTTACTCAAAAAATTAGTTTAACAACACATCTTCGGACACATTCAGGCGAAAAACCATTTCACTGTCAAACTTGTAAGAAAATAGTTACTAGAAAAGGAAATTTAACTAGACATATTCGGACACATATATCCGAATAACCATTTCAGTGTACAACTTGTAAGAAAACATATACTCGAAATGAATCGTTAATAAAACATATTCGCAGACATAAATTTGTTAATTTTATATTGTTTAATTTCCATTTAATTCCTTTAACGTGTATTTTAAAAAACTATATTTTATATATAAATAAATATATTATACCTACAAGTATTATTTTATTTGTTTGCCTTGTAATTCGAATTAATACATCTTTGTAAAAGCACTATTATTTGAGATATATTTCAAAGTTTCACAAACATTGACATTTTAACATTTGATATACTTTCAAATTTATTTATTTCTTACTAAGAATTATTTTTGATATTTTTTATTATAATTTTTAGATTTAATATCAGTAACGCCATTTGTTAGCAATACTTTTAATTTATATTTCTATATTTGTCATATAAAAGTTGATTTATAAATAAAATCGCTTATTAGTTGAAATAACAGCAAGTTTGGTTGAAATATTAAATAATTGCGATTTGAAATTTATTTCTACATGATGTAAGGTTTCGGGTCACCAGAGTCACCGAGGATTATTTTGTACTTCTGCTCCGAAGAGGCAAGTAACAAGAATCAAGAAATTTCTTTTGACAATATGCTCACAAAGGACAATTTTTTTTTGAATAAAAATTATCTAAACATTTAAAATATTATTCAAATACCAGTACTTTAACATATTTACATCGTTTTACAATTCATATAATTTCTATTACTTTTTAAAGTAAGCTTTGATTGATTCATTTGTTTCTATTTAATTATGTAAAATGTCATATTATTATGTTTAATAAAATATATTATATAAAAATATATATGGGGGACAGTAAGGAGCAAATAATTGAAATTCCGAATCCAAACTTTTGTTCAGTTGATGAAAGTTTTATTTTGGAAAATGGGGATTGTTATATAAGCGGTTTTTGTGCTCATAGTAGAATAGGAATAGTATGGCGAGAAGGTACCGTATTTACAGATAATAATTAAAAAAAAACTGCAAAAAAATAAAATGTCCAAAATGTTCCTAATTAAATATTCATAATGATGATTATGATCGATTAAAATTTTCTGTGAAGTCTATTTATTATAAAACATAAAATCTATTTATTTAACATAAATTAGATAATAATTATTATTAGTAATAATTTATTTATTATGTTTGTAATTTAAAATCGTAGTAATAAACTTCAAAAAAAAAAAAAATATCAGGCTAGGCACTGAACTATATACAGTGTGTCCCCGGATTGAGTTCACTATTGGTGTAATCGACAAAAAATTTAAGAATTTTATTTTCATGTTTTGGGATCCCGCCCTGCTTTGTTTAAAAACAATTTTAAGCACAGTTTTGGTTTTCTAAAATTCAAGGCGGCTATGAAAAATGTAAAAAACTAGTTTATTTTCAGGTAAAGTGCCTTTTTAGTCAATAATACGGCATAATGTTCTTAAGAAAAGTTGTTCAGAATTTAAAATTATGACTGTGCAAAATTTCAAAAAGATCGGCTAACTTTCATTAAATCTGCTTTTTGTGTTATTTGTTATTATCTTAGATCAGTAATTCCCAAAGTGGTCTATATCGACCCCCAGGGGTCGACGACGACCTGCAAGGGGTCCATGTCAGCGGAAAAAAAATTGGGGTCCATGAAACGAAAATGGGGGTCAACGATAGTGGATAAATTTTTGCATGCCATAAATGGAATAATCCACATACATAGATAGTACCTATTTACTTACATAATACTACATTATAATATAAGGACATATAAGTATCTACATAAATTATAAAAGTATATCTATTAAATAAAAAATTTTAAAACATAAATGTTCATAAAACATGATAAAGAATTATATTAAAATTTAAATTATTTGATATTTTTTTTGATATATGAAACTGATTAAAAATTATTATAAACTAGCAGTTGCCTGCAGCTCCGCCCACGTACGTTTTTATTTTTTCTGCGTGTAAGTTTTTATTTTGTAAAAAAAAGTATTTTTCCGCGGTAAATTGTAGCATGTAGCGCCTACATTCCTTTATTTTTTGCATAGTTATTTTACGTAACAGATACTAAATTTTAATTTGGTTCTTTTTAATTTGAATTTAATTAATAAATGTATAAAACTTACTATGTGTTTTTTAAAGTTTTTCACACCACACTTCACTACAGTTAGAAATTTAAATCTTCCAAAGTGAGTAGCACTATACCAGCTGTCAAAAATACATTTAAAGTCGATGAATTTTTGCAAAAAATCAATATCGGGTAAGAAGGGGGTCTACCCAAAACCGAAAAACATGGCAAGTGGTCCACGAGGCAAGAAAGTTTGGGTACCTCTGTCTTAGATAAACATCAAAATCTTTAAATGTTTCTTTGAAATATAATAATTATATATAATTATAATAATTATATTATATTTCAATAATTTATTTTAATTAAGAATATATATTTCTTGTAAATATGTTTATGTAGTATTCAATATTGGTTTATAGATAAGTATGTCACTTTTTTGTTTTTGTATTTTTTTAAATTAATTGTATTTTTTAATGTACGCAAGCTATAATAAATAAATATATTATTATTATTATTAAATTGATTGCTTATCTAAGTATTTTGCAAATTACTTGATCGTTATTGTTTTCTTTGTTAAAAATGTTGACCCTAGAACAGCGTGTTTACCTAATACAGTGTTACGGGCTAGGGGAATCATCTTATGCTCATATTATTAATAGATTTCACGAGCGATTCCCAATGGCAACAATTTCTGTCAAAGGACTAAAAAAACTTTGAAAAAAGTTTACAGAAACTGGAAGTGTGCTAAATGTGAAGAAGAAAAAGCTAGCTCATGATCATAAAGACGCTGCTACACTCTTGGTAAATACTAAAATCTGTAAATATTACAGAAATTTTATAATATTATTTGAATTTTACAATTTTTATGTATTTTTACAGTGAATTTCACTGTAATTTTCATTTTTTTTGTAAATTTACTAAAATCTGTAAATATTACAGAAATTTTATAATATTATTTGAATTTTACAATTTTTATGTATTTTTACAGTGAATTTCACTGTAATTTTCATTTTTTTTGTAAATTTACTAAAATCTGTAAATATTACAGAAATTTTCTAATATTATTTGAATTTTACAATTTTTATGTATTTTTACAGTGAATTTCACTGTAATTTTTATTTTTTTTGTAAATTTACTAAAATCTGTAAATATTACAGAAATTTTATAATATTATTTGTATTTCACAATTTTTATGTATTTTTACAATGAATTTTACTGTAATTTTCATTTTTTTTTGTAAATTAACTAACATCTGTAAATATTACAGAAATTTTATAATATTATTTAAATTTTACAATTTTTATGTATTCTTACATTTGAATACTTATTTTATGTAATTATACAAATATTTTTATATAAAAATGTAAAAAAATTATAAATGTAATAATGACATTAGTAAATGTAATAATTACATTAATAAATGTAATATTTACAACAGTGAATGTAATTGTTACATTTGTTAATGTAAATATGTACGCATAAATGTAATATTTACATTCACAAATGTAATAATTACTTTAAAAAGTGGAAATATTACAAGTAGTTATGTAAATTTACTTAGCAAATGTAATATTAAAATGTGTTACATATTTCAATTGTAATTTTACATATAAAAATAATTTTTGTAAAAATACATTTTTTTGTAAATTTACAATGATTATCGTTGGCAACAAAGTGTCCAATGATTTTCATTGTAAAATTTTTTTACAGTGTAAATTTGATTTAGAATTGAAATATTGTTCAATTCAAAATTGTTTATTTTGTTCATAAAAAATCGAAAATAATGCTTTCATTTTGTTTTTCATTTTTAATATAAAATTAAATTTATAATATTTTTATTTTGACATTTTATAATCATTTTTCAATTAATACAAAATTTGAAAAAAAGGTTGAATAAATTGTGAATTTTAAATTCTTTAATTGTATCTTTGGGAAAATCATTTTCCTGATTTTCATTTAGTCAATACTTGTAGTATAATTAATTAGGTAACTGATTAGATTTTGTAATTAAAATATCACTTTTTATATAACATCACGGTAGAAATAATATCTATTTATAAAAGAAAAACTTTGTAATTTTTTTTCTATTTTAAATTGTTGTTTTTTTGAAAAATAAAAATATAAATAATAATAAATTTTTATTATTTTTTTTTACATACATACATACATACATACACAATCACACCATGTACCCAAAAAGGGTGTGGCACAAACTCTGTTTATAATCCTGAAATCAGTCGCCTCCAAACAAGCAACTTTCGCTTCATCCACATTCATAATTTCACTCTCATAGGATGCTTTTTATTTCTACTACTTGGAATCTTTCGCTCACGCAAGCCACTCTCTCAATCATACCACTCCAACTATTCATCGGACTGATCCACTGGGCAAACGTATACCATCAAAATCATTCTAATAAATTTTTTTAGCAGCAAACGTTTATTAGACGCATTTGCTCCACATGTCCGAACCATCTTAACTAACTAACACCAACTTTTGCTACAACATTTTCTGCGCAATTCCCCACTCATCATACACTAATCGTATTTCGTAGCCCCGATCTCTCCTGTAGTTACACCACATACCACCCATACGTAAATATCTCATTTCGCACAGCAGTCATTTTCCGTTTATGCTTTTGCAACCAAACCCAGAACATTCACTACCATACATCAACGTAGGCACACTAAAACTGCATTGTATATACTCAAACGGGTGGTGGCTTCTTTGTAAACATTTCCATTCCTAGCAAAAGTTCCCAAAGCACCCAAAGCACCTTACAACAGCAGCATTTACTCTCCTTTCAAATATCTTAGACAATACATTTTTTATTGCATATCCTTTTTGCATATCATGAGTATGAAAGCGTCGAAATTATCCCGATTTAAACAATTTCGCGAACTAATTACATTTAAAACGTAGTTTAATTTTTAAAATGTTTGTTCACCTGAGATACTTGAGTTTGCACTAATTTATATAATAGATATATAACAATGCATAAATAAACAAGATTAGAAGCATATGGGTAAACCCATATATAGACCACTTTGACATTATCACATAAATGATAAGAAATAGGAATAAAGAAATTTTTCACCGAAAGTTGGCAACATTGTATTTTGATAATATATAATAAATATTATAGGCGCTAAAGGTATCTCCTGTAAAAATTTCATTAAAATCTGATAAATAATGCGGGCATAACAAATTTTTAGAAAATTATTAATTTTTTTTTCGGAAAGTTGGCAACACTGTATTTTGTTAAAATTACATAAATTATATGAATACTAGGAGAATCTTTTGTGAAAATTTGAGTAAAATCGGTTAAATAACATGGCCATAATAAATTTTTTTAAAATTTAGTAATTTTTTTCTCGGAAAGTTGGTAACACTAGATATTAATAAAATTATATAATTAATGGGAGCATTAAGAAAATCTTTTCTGGAAATTTGATCAAAATCGGATAAATAATGTAGCCAGTATGAATTTTTAAAAATTTTAGTAATTTTTTTCTCGGAAAGTTGGCAACATTAGATATTAATAAAATTATATAATTAATGGGAGCATTAAGGAAATCTTTTCTGAAAATTTGATCAAAATCGGATAAATAATGTAGCCAGTATAAATTTTTAAAAACTTTAGTAATTTTTTTTCTCGGAAAGTTGGCATTACTGGAAAAAACCAACACCACATGACCATCTTGGGCACTAGACAAATTTATCCTGAAAATTTCATTACAATCGGTTGAACCGTCTAGGAGGAGTTGCGATCACAATATTTTGTCTGACGACCGAATGAGCGAGCCAGCGAGTTGACGACGCACATCCATACACCCACATAAACTAAGTTCAGATTCGTGTTCTAGAGGCTATATGAAGGATTTCTATATACAATTTTTTTTTTGAAAATGTTACAGACACCGTATTAAACGCTATACCACTTTTTCCTTGCAGTCAAAGTGGTAAAAATAATTCTTCAACAAGAAGTGACATTTAGTTATTTTCAACTTTATTCATGTGTTCCTAATACCAAGTGGAATTCTCAGACTTCATTGTGATCAGAAGAATGTAAAAATGGCTATACTTGTTTAAAAATAGTCTATAGATTGCACTACTAGTAATCAAATTACAGTTTTTTTTTTATCGACAGCAAAATTCGATTTGCAAATAGTTCAAACATTACCATATAGATGACACTGTAAGATTATTGTTCGAAATAGTTGGCCAGTTGAATGTTGTGTTATAAATTTTCAAATACATATTGATTTTTATAGTAAGCAAAAAAACATTATTCTACATACAACATTTAGATTTGATTTTAAATAATAATCATGTAAAAAAAAGTGACAAATTATATTTAAAGTAATTGTTTGCATTGACGGTCCTGTAGGTAAAGTTCATTCAACTTTATTGACTTTAGCTGCAGATTGATTATTTATCTTTCTATTTTTTTTTCTTTTATTTAAATTTTATTTAGACATATCGCTAGAACCTGGATCAAGTAGCAATTAAGGAAAAAATTGTAAAATTAAATACGCAGGTATTTATTCTTCTTCTTATACTAGTAATTTTACACAAAATTCATCTGGCCAACTGGATTCGTGTCAGATTTTTATAAGTTAACCTCTAATACTATCAATTACGATATTTTTATATATTACTTTTTATAAGCTTTTTTTGGTAGAACATTTATTTTTAATCATGAATAGTTTTATGCAACAGTGCCGATTATGAACAAGTGATAAAAATGTATTGTTTACAATACTTAATCTGGATTCAGATGGCAAACGTTTCATGGACAAATTGGAAGCAATTATGCCAGAAATTGTAAGAATGAAATAATTTGTTTTGATTGTAATATACCTTATTGTTTCTGAATCTTTTACTTTTCTTATTTTAGGTGAATTGCAAGATCAAATTACCGAATGGTATTTGTACAATTTGCGCTGTTCGATTGAATGAAACGTATCAATTTGTAGAAAAATGTTTTAAATCGCACGAAATTTTCAAAAGCTATGCAAAACAACAATCGCAAAATAGTGAAGTTATGATAAACGAAATTAAAGAAAAGAATATCGATGAAGAATACATTAAACTAGAATTGGAAACTGATAGAAACATTAAAGTTGAAGAAAGTTTAGAATCACAAAATAATAGAAATTTTGATGTTGTTTGTATGAAAGAAGAACCTATTACTGAAGAACACATTCAAGTAGATTTGGAAAATGATACAAATATTAAATTTGAAGAAAGTTTGAAACCAGAATCTTTAGATTTACATTCAGAAATAATAATTAAGGAAGAATATTCTGATTTTGAGAATGAAACCGATATAAAACATTGTCAAGCTAGTAGAAATTCGAATGAAATTGATGAATCGATAATAAAAAGAAAATCTCATAAATGTACATTATGTGAGAAAATTTTTACTCGAAGTGATGATTTAAAACGGCATATTCGTACACATACAAATGAGAGGCCTTATAAATGCGAAATATGTGAGAGAACTTTTACTCAAAGTGGACACTTAAAAAGACATATCCGTTTACATACAAATGAGAAACCTTATAAATGCGAAATATGTGTGAAAGCATTTACTCGAAGTGCAGATTTAAACGTGCACATTTGTACACATTCAAATGAGAGACCTTATGAATGCGAAATATGTGAGAACACTTTTATTACCAGTGGACAATTGAAAGTTCATATTCGTACACATACAAAGGAGAAACCTTATAAATGCGAAATATGTGAGAGAACTTTTACTGAAAGTGGACACTTAAAAAGTCATATCCGTTCTCATACAAAGGAGAGATCTTATAAATGCGAAATATGTGAGAGAACTTTTACTGAAAGTAGAAACTTAAAAAGACATCCGTTCTCATACAAATGAGAGACCTTATAAATGTGAAATATGTGAGAAGACTTTTATTACCAGTGGACATTTGAAAGTGCATATTCGTACACATACAAAGGAGAAGCCCTATAAATGCGAAATATGTGAGAGATCTTTTACCGAAAATAGAAGCTTAAAAAGACATATCCGTTCTCATTCAAATTGAAGACATTATAAATGCGAAATATGTGAGAGAACTTTTACTGTAAGTGTAAGTTAAGAAGTCTCATGCAAAGAAGAAACCTGATGAATGCGAAATGAAAAACTTTTCTTTATAGTAGAAATTTAAAAAAATAACATTTTCGAATTCGTAATATAACGATTTAATTGTTGTAGTTCTCTTTTTATTAATCATTAATTTTTAAATATTGTTAAACCTCATTCAGACTGTTCTTTCGCGAACGAAATCAGTGTTTTGTTTTAGCACAAACTAATAGTTCTGAACCAAACTACATATGAGCTTGTATTTATTTTTTTTAGCAAATTTTGTTTCACCGCAGGTAAAGTCTGGTCTGGCCAGAACTTTGGTTATGCATTCCTAATACAAAATGAAATTCCAAATTGTTTATTGTGACAAGATAACAGTTTGTTGATATTTTAATGTAAAGATGACGGCATTTTTCCAAATCAATTTTATATATTTTTTTAATTTTATTATTATTAAATATGTTAAATATATTAAATGTTATTTATAATAAAATTCAAATTAATGAATAAATCAATATTATTATGTAATAAGTATTCATAAGTTGTCTAAACTGTATTTAGTAATATGAATAAAATATTTTTTCTTCAAAGCTATTTCAATGTTAATATCACGTTACCATGTTAGCTATGTAGAAAAAAGTCATTATGTTACTAGTACAATAATGGCATTATTATGCAGCAGTTGATTATTACCTATATACATCATTGGAGACAGCACCAAACATAACTACGATGTCAAGTGTATTTAATTCATGGACTAGGTATAGAAGGAAGACTGGTTATGCGTATACTAAAGCATTGAAAGAAATGTTGAAAAATCTTTCAACACTTTGATCGAGCGACTAAAGCTGGATTTATAACTCGCACAGCGCACAAGAAATAATTTAGCACAGCACAGCGCATATCAAAAATCAGTTGGGGGTTTTATAAATCGCACAGAACACACAGTGCCTATATGAAGTGAAAGTAGAGACACAATCAAATAATATACTCATCCTTGTCTACTAGTAATGACAGATGACAGTTGTTTTGACAGCTTCGCTGCTATTTAAATTCAATACTTTTCTATAGTTGTAATTAATTGTAAATCATTCATTTAACTCACTCGCAAACGTCAAATAAAATCAACAGTTTGTGGCCATTTTGAAGTATTTACTCGAACTAACACGAAATGCAGCGAAACTACACGAAACGCACAGAAAAAATGAAATGGTCATTTCCCGTGCTATGCTATGCTATTTCTTGTGCGCTATGCGTATTATAAATGGATGTATTAATTTCCATATGACCAAAGTCTGCGCATCTATGGTCTGCGCTATAGTGTGCTAAATTATTTTCTGTGCGCTGTGCGAGTTATAAATCCAGCTTTATGCTGCAATACTAAGCAATTTCATATAAAAATCGTAAAATCGTGAAAACGTAGTTTACGATACAATCGTAAATCGTCGAGATACAGATTTACGATAACTGTGTTGGAAAGCAATACTCCAACAACAAATTTTATGAAGGAATTTTAAACTATGCTCAATAATTTTACTGAGAACTATATAAAATTAAGATACGAAGAACTACAGTAGAGAAAAACGGAATTACGTTTTCAAGTTGCCAAAATGAAATTAAAATACCCAGGATTTGAATTTGACATTTAAATGCAAGAGTGCAAACCGTAAAGATAGATTGTTATTTTAAATAATGTTTATAATTATCATTTATTCACTTTAGGCGTTTTTTTATTTATTTGTGGCTACTTACGGTTACTTCTAGCAGTTACTATTGCTCTCTCTTTTACTATATATATATATATATATATATATATATATATATACATATACATATACATATATATATATATATATATATATATATATACATATATATATACATGTATATACATATATATATATATATATATATATACATGTATATATATATATATATATATATATATATATATACATATATATACATATATATATATATATATATATATATATATATATATATATATACATATATATACATATATATATATATATATATATATATATATATATGTGTGTGTGTTATATAATTTTGCGAAAAGCTTTCTCAGTTAACCAATTCGTTAACTAAGTTGACAATCAATCTAGTTGCTAGTTAACTTATTGATTAAGGCCATTTCAAGGCAAACAAAAGGCTATATTCAAACATGTGGTGGGAATACAAAAAAGAATAATTTTACATGCGATTTATTCGTTTAATACTACATATTTATGGTAACTAATTATTCGAAAAATTTGCTAATTTATGGACAAATAATAATTTAATAACAATTTTTATATATTCAGACTGAATTAACATATAAAAAAATTAATCAAATATTTAATTGTAAATATTTTCTTTGATAAATATGATTAAATTATTGAAAATTCTAAAATGTTTTTTAGAATTTTCAATAATTTTTCCTGAAAAATCAGTACCAGTTAGAGGAAAAAGTTACTTAGTTATTATGTAGCTAATTTTTTCTTTATTTTAATAAATTTTTTCAGATTTTTTGAGAAAATTTTGAAGTCAAATTTTCAAAAATTTTGTTTTTAATTTTTTTCTACTAAACGATGCATCGTAGAATAATGGTTTCTTCACTCAATTATCGTATTCATTATTTCTCATTTTTCCATGTCATGCTTATTTTCTTTCACCTCATAGTTTTTGAGAAAAAAATAAAAACCAAAAAATCATAAAAAAAATTCTAGCGCCCAAACGGCACATGCTAGCAAATTAAAACTAAAACCAAATTATAGAACTTTTTATGCTCTATTGAAAAGTATTCTAAGTATTTGTCCGAATTTAACTAGAGAAAAAAGTATATCACAAATTATCGAGATTGCATGTTAAACGCCCATACGAACTTAACGAACGAACACCCGGTATATATATATATATATATATATATATATATATATATATATATATATATATAAAATATAATTAAAGGATAATAAAATAAATACGTAGACAGTGTTATTAAAATTGAATGTTTCATTTTTATTAAGTATAATATCCCGTCCGATTTAACTAATAATAAGAACGATTTATTTTATTTTCGCGTTTGTCATTTTAATTCGCTGACATATTTAGATGGTCATTTGTATAAATTTATTTCAAATAAATTGTCGCATCAGACACCCGTACACATAATAGGCACAATAACAAGCCATGAACTACAAATTAATACGAAATTTAAACAATTCTTGATGGATTCTTTATGAAGGCTGTATTCAATTAACGCAGTGTCGCAGTCAGGGAAATTATTTAATTATTATTCGTGAAAATTATAAAAATAATTATACTTTTCAACGAGAAAATACAGCTTAAAAACTTGAAAATTTACGTAAAAATCATCAGAAAAGTTTTTTTGCAAGAAATGATTTCCTGCGTACCCTCCAAATGTTTCAATGTTCTTGTTTATTTACTGTAAATGTTATTTGTATCAGTTTTCCTGATAAAGATAAACATTAAGTTCGTCGAAACGTCGAATATAAATAAATATTAATAGAACTTTAATCTAATGCAGTTTTATTTTAATATAATGAGTTCTGAAAGATTTTTTTACTATATTAAATATTAATTTTATCAGAAACATATTAATATTATTATCTTGTATATAATTCCTGTAGAAAAAATCTGATTTTTACGTAAATTTTTCATTTTCATTTACGTAAATCAATTATTATAATAAAATTATTTATGCAACAGGATGAGATATTTTATAGAAAGTGTATATTTATACATACGGTATGTATACGCAATTGGCTATTTATACATATAGTATTTTTACGCAATTGGCTATTTAGGGTAGGTTAGGTTAGTAGGTTGGTTTTGGTTTTTCTTTTTTTTTTTTAGTATGTATAAAAAGCCAATTGCGTATACATACCGTATGTATAAATAGCCTCATTCAAAAAAAAAAATGAATTACGCGACCGATTTCTCACACGATGGAGAATATTTTAACAGCTTCCACGGTAGTGCAAAGTGTGTTCGTGCATAGGTATTTCGTGCTGTCGAATGGAATACGGCCTATATACGCATCCAGAGGAAGAGACCGTTAACGGAACGCCAAAGCGAACCGGTCGGGGCGGCGGTAGTGGGAGTATTACCGTTTCGGCGTTGATCGATTTGTCTATTTCCCCCCCCCCCAGTTCGCACAGGGCTACCAACAGCACCCGGAAACGGGGGGGGGGAGGGACCACACCCTTATGCCGTGAAGGAGATGGGAAAATTTCACCTCTACAATTTAAAAATTGCAACCCCCTTTTTTTCTTGTACATCGCGTTGCGAGTTTGCTAGATTCGCAAGACGACTTTAATGTTAATGAGATATTGGAGTTTCGGTTTTTAGCAAAAGGTTTGGAGTCGACAATAAAAAAAACAAAATTAGAAGTATATGGATAAACCCATATATAGACCACTTTGACATTTCTCGGAAAGTTGGCAACACTGTATTTTAATAATATTATAATTTATGTGGGCACTAAAAGAAACTTTTCTGAAAATTTGATCAAAATCGAATAAATAAATAAATGATGTAGCCACAATGAATTTTGGTAATTTTTTTCTTGGAAAGTTGGCAACACTGTATTTTATTAAAATTACATAAATTATATGAATACTAGGAGAATCTTTTGTGAAAATTTGAGTAAAATCGGTTAAATAACATGGCCATAATAAATTTTTTTCTTAGAAAGTTCGCATTAATAAAATTATATAATTAATGGGAGTATTAGGGAAATCTTTTCTGAAAATTTGATCAAAATCGGATAAATAACTTAGCCAATATAAATTTTTAAAAATTTTAGTAATTTTTTTCTCGGAAAGTTGGCATCACTGGAAAAAAATAAAAGCACATGACCATCTTGGGTACTAGACAAATTTATCCTGAAAATTTCATTAAAATCGGTTAAAACGTCTAGGAGTTGCGGCCACAAAATTTTGACTTACGACCGAGCGAGCTGACGACGCACATCCATACACCCACATAAACTAAGTTCAGATTCGTCATCTAGAGGATATATGAAGGATTTCTATACAATTTTTTTTTTTTTTTTTTGAAAATGTTACAGACACCTTACCAAACGCTATATCACTTTTCCTTGCAGTCAAAGTGGTAAAAATAAAATTAGTTGACTCCGACTCCAACTGCTAGTTTATTTTTTATTTGGCTCCAACTTTTGTTTGATCCTGATTTTAATTATAAAAAAGACAAAGTCTTACTCTAAAAATTACAATTAGTAAAAAAAACTATATAATTATAATAATGTGTGTCTCTAAAAAAGCTATATAATGATTAAGAATTATTAATCATTATAGCTATTTTCTGAGTCAGAAATCATATTTTTCAATTTCACACCACTCCGTTAATAATCATCGGAATGGCATGAATTTTGGACTACTAAAAAGCATATTAAAAGTAAATACAATAAAAGTTATATCTCAAAATGTCTAAAAAGGCGATTTCCACATTTAAACTAAATGCAAATTTTGAGCCTTCAACAGGCACGGGTTAATATCATCTGGACAGGTCTGGGAAGTGTATGGACATTTTTTTTTTATTTATTTGGAGTAATTTTGGCGGGTGGGAGCAACAAATTTCCGACTTCGCCAAAATAAGAACCACCCTAACATACATATATATATATATATATATATATATATATATATATATATATATATATATATCCCTTTTCATAATTTAAACCATTTAAAAGGGATTTTATTGAATGCACAAATAATCAAAAAAAGGTCTGGCAAAAGTTTGAGCGCCACAGAAACTGTGTTCGAATTTATAACTTAAATAAGTTTGTAGGGGCTAGCCGGCGTTCTCCGGTTTCTAAAGGGTATAATACATTTTCAAGGGCTTGTATTCGTGTATAGTAGTGTAATGTACTTTAAACTTTGTCGGGCAAAGGGTTAACCAGAGCATATATTTGCATTTGATGTATTTTGGTCGTATATCGTTTTACATACGAGATGTTATGGCTTAAGAGTGATTGAGAAAAAAAATCATTCAATTTAAATTGTTCAATTATTTGAATTTAAATGTGATTCAAAAGTGCATTTATATAAAGAGTGTGTAACAATGTCAGCTTTGTCGTGGTATAGGCGAAGGGGAGAACGCAGGGTCTACAGGCTGCATTCCTTTGGCGACGGTTAAGTTTAGCAGTGGGGAGACGAATTAGTGCGCGGGGGTAGGCCCTATATTGCATCGAATGTAAGAGCAGTCGAGTGGTAGCTTTGAACCAAGCAGGTACGCGTCAAGTGAGTTTACAAGTGTTGCGTTCTATGTAGAATTGTGAGTGAATCGCAAGTGTTGGTGCGACGTATTGCTACGCGAGCCTTTCGCGGCTATAGGGTACTAGCCACAAACGGTGTCGGTGGCACAGTGCATTCGTGTGAGTTTACCGCGCGACTATAAGTGCCGGGTTAAGCCGACTGTTTACAAAAACGTGTATTATTAATACTTTGACTGTGAGGTTACGCTATTTACATTGGTGGCAGCGATCGGAATTTAAATTAGTGACTATAAAATTTTTGTAAACAGTTTCAAACCAGTTACCGTAAAAAGAAGTTTAGACACAAAATGAGTGACATTTTGTGCCCGCGTTTTAGTATGGGAAACTTCAGCGAGTGGCTACAAACATTCGAGTCGTATTGTGTATTCAGAGACTGGAATGAAGCTAAGAAAAAAGCCGCATAACCATTTCATTTAGAAAATTCGGCGAAAGACGTGTATAATGGACTATCGCAGGCAACACGAAATAGTTGGGCACAAATATGCGAGGCTTTGACGATAGCATTTGAACAAGACAGTGACAATGGCGAAACTGCTTTTAACTCGCGTAAACAATTACCGGACGAATCGATCGCTACGTTCGCGGCGGTATTAAAATCTCTCGGAAGTAAAGCGTTTTCGGAACATAATAATGTAACACGTGAAAAATTGGTATTAAAACAATTTTTCAAAGGACTAAGTAAAACAATAGCTACCGAAACAATTCGAAAAAACCCGCGAAACATGACTGAGGCGATTTCGGCGGCTCAAGAGGTGTATAAAATTCAACAAACGTTACACGATGTACAATCCGAACAAAAAGTTAGGGAACCAGCAGGAACGTCGACCGAAAATGTGATGTGTGCGTCGCAGTGTCGTGCGGAAACTGAAATACTTGAATTACGGGAAAAGATTAACGAACTTACACATGCAGTGAAAACGTTGACCGACTTCTCACGGTCTAAAGCAACCGACAAAAAGGATTCGGGTAATACGAAAGTAGCAAAATATAAAATGCGCGAGGAAACGAAAAAAAAAATAAAGTGCTTCGAATGTGAAGGGTATGGACATTTAGCCCGCGAGTGTGTTAATCGAACACGGGGAAAACAGAATACTCAAGAAAAAAACTAATTCGGTCTTCGCTGGGTCCCGGCGCGTTGACAAAGGTTGAAACGGGGCAACTGCATGCAACTTGTGCAAGTGTTGTACGAGTGACAGGACTAATAAACGGGAAAGAGACAACGTTTCTTATCGATACTGGCGCGTCACGTTCGTTTATTCGAGCAGATATATGGACACAAATCGGAAATGGGCGATTACAACCCTGTACCTCTAAAGTTTTACAAGCTAGTGGAGAATCGTTAACCATACGAGGGACTGCAGTTGTGTATATCACACTCGGACGATCGGTTATTAGTACCGAGCCAGCAGTGTTGGGTTGTGACTTCATACGAACAAATAAGTGTCGGGTATATACAGACGAGAACTGTATTGAGCTTCGGGGTGAACGTATTGCCGAAACAATAAGAACTGCGCATGTGTTAGTTTGCGCTACCGTAATTGTTCCGGCCAGAACTGAGATGTTATGCCAGGTTCGGATTGATACTGAAGATTTCCATCAACCTCGACTGATCGAACCGGCCGCCCAGTGTTGGAATAAATTTGGCTGCTTAATGGGTCGTACCGTCGTAGAAGGAAATCAAGGGGTGGTGCTGTTGAGGAACCCAACAGCCGAATCACGTACGTTACGCCAGAACACAAACATCGGTATAGCAAGCGAGTGTCTGGTTGTTGAGACGCTTGAGAAGGAAGAGGGCATGCCAGCTAGCCAAGAATTTGACTGGACAGAAGCAGAAAAGCATCTATCACACAGTGAATTACTGCAAGCAAAGCAATGCCTTGATCAATATAGAGACACTACTTCAAAAGGTGATCGCGATTTAGGACGAACATCAATACTTAAACATCGAATAAATACCGGTTTGGAAAACGCCATCAAACAGGCTCCACGACGATTACCGGGGGCAAGGCGAGAACAAGCCCAGGAGGAAATAGAGAGGATGTTAGAAGCTGGCGTGATCAGCCCGTCAGTGTCACCTTGGTGTTCTCCAGTGGTGCTGGTTCGGAAGAAGGACGGATCCTTGAGATTTTGCGTTGACTTTAGGAAAGTTAACGAGGTAACAGTCAAGGATAGTTACCCTCTTCCCCGTATAGACATGATCCTGGATTCGCTGGCAGGCGCAACCTCCTTCACTGCGCTCGACTTACAGTCCGGATACTGGCAGTGCGAAGTGGATTCAAAGGATCGGTGCAAAACTGCTTTTTCTGTGGGAACCGGACTATATGAGTTTAACGTTTTACCCTTTGGGGTATGTAATGGGCCGGCAACTTTCCAACGTCTGATGGACGTAGTTTTGGACGGATTAAATTGGGAGTCTGCTTTAGTATACCTCGACGACGTGATAGTGTTTGGAAAAACTTTTAACGAACATTTAAATCGGTTGTGTGCGGTATTTGACCGTTTACGAAGTGCGGGACTGAAAGTAAATCCACGAAAATGCCGGTTATTCCACAGAAAAGTAGAATTTCTGGGACATATAGTAAGTGCTGAAGGAGTTACTACGGATCCGAAGAAAACCCAAACGGTAAGGGATTGGCCTGTACCAACAAATCTCACTGAATTGCGTGCGTTTTTGGGACTAGCTTCGTATTATCGCAGATTTATAAAAGGTTTTGCTACGATCGCAGATCCGCTACATAAGTTATTAAATAAAGGAGAGAAATATACATGGACTGAATCGTGCGATATCGCGTTTCGTACTCTCAAGCGCCATTTGGTAACAGCTCCAATATTGGCTTATCCGCGACCCGATGATCCGTTTATTATAGACGTTGACGCCAGCGGTACTGGCATTGGTGGTGTATTTAGTCAAGTGCAAGATGGTCAGGAAAGGGTTATTGCGTACTATAGCCGGGCATTGACGAAACCCGAAAGACAATATTGCGCGACACGCCGCGAACTATTGGCATTGGTGAATGTTTGTAAACATTTTCGAGGATATCTAACTGGAACACGGTTTGTAGCACGTACTGACCACAACTGTTTGATATGGCTGAAGAACTTTCGTGAACCCGAAGGTCAAGTGGCACGATGGCTAGAAATCCTGGCAGAATTCAACATTGAAGTCGAACATCGACCGGGTATTAAGCATGGCAATGCTGACGGACTATCTCGTTACCCGTGCGGCCAATGTGGACTTAATACAATTAAAAATAATGACACTCAAGCTTGTATAGCAGAAGACGTACATCCTTTTGTTCCATCCTTGTCTATAGGTGAGGCACAAAAGACGGACGAGTTATGTAAGCTCGTCATTCACGAGTTAAAGACTCGAGTGAAGTATAAGTCCAACCACACTAACGAACTGCGAGATTTGTGGAAGCAGAAACCGCTGTTATATGGGAATGACCTCCTTTGCGTCCCGCCGGTGGATACGACACAAAAACGAAATCGAATTGTCATTCCAAAAACGTTAGTGGAAGATATATTGAAGGAATATCATAATAGTTCCACGGCTGGAGCACATTTAGGAACAAACAAAACTCTGGAGCGCCTACGTACACGTTTTTATTGGCCACAGATGAGTCGAGATACGAAGAGTTGGTGCAAGAAATGCGAAGACTGTAACCGACGAAAAGCACCCATTCCTACAGCTCGAGCACCTTTACAAACCTTTGTACCTAAGCGACGTCTCGAAAGAGTAGCCATTGACATATTAGGGCCGTTGAAAGAAACCGATCGAGGAAATAAGTATATCTTAGTAATTGCTGATTATTTTATTAAGTGGACCGAGGCATTCGCCATGCCGAACCAAACGGCCGAAACGGTAGCCCGTGTATTCCTGGACGAATTTATTTGCCGTTCATACGGACCAGGGCCGGCAATTTGAGTCGGACTTATTCGCCGAGTTATGCCGATCGATGGGATCTGAGAAAACGCGCACTTCTCCATACCGACCACAATCGGACGGCATGGTAGAAAGGTTCAATAGAACCCTCCTATCTATGCTCAGCCACTGGGCTGGCGAACGACAGGAAACATGGGATGTGGAGCTACCTCACGTCCTTATGGCATATCGGGCTAGTCAACATGACAGCTACAAACACACACCTAACGTATTAATGTTTGGGAGCGAGATTAATCTACCAGCCGACATTCAATACGGCCTTCCACCGGGTCAAACACACGCTTCGACAAAGGAATATCTAACTCGATTAAGAGAGTCGTTAGACCGAGCACATGAGACAGCCAGACACCATTTACAAGCAGCCCATCAACGACAAAAATCTGCCTACGATAAAACTGCACGTCAAGTTAATTTTTCAAGGGGAGATCGTGTTTGGCTACATCAACCCACTCCACGAGTGGGTGAATCGGAGAAACTACATCGCCCATGGACCGGTCCTTTTATCCTTATTAAAGAAATGGGTTTAAACACATACCGCATTCAACATCATATGTTTAAGCACAAACGGTTGGTCGTACATGCAGACCGTTTAAAAGTATGCGTTGAAGTTCCAGTGTCAGACATAGCTGACCGGGAAGAGCGTGGTAGACGTAAACCTGGAAGACCACGGAAAGTTCCTTCAAACGAAAAATCTCAGGTCCTTGAACAGCAACCTTTGTTACAACTCGAAGAAGTATATGGAAACCTATTTGATACTCCCCCGGAATTTGCGTTGGCACATTGTGTATCTGCTGATCTACAGATGAGTGCCGGAATTGCAAAGGAATTTCGACGAAGATTTCAGGGTTTAAACTTACTACGACAACAGTCATTACCCGTGGGCGACGTTGGCGTACTCCATTATCGGGGTCGTCCTATTTTCTATCTAGTTACGAAGGCTGAATTCAAGGACAAGCCGAGTTATGAGCATATACTTCAGAGTTTACGTACTCTCCGGCGAAAAGCGGAGGAACTGCATCTTACAAAAATTGCTATGCCTATGATCGCTTGTGGGTTGGATGGCCGTCGCATCACGAAGGTAAAAGACTTAATAAGAAGAGCATTTTTCGGGACAAATATTATTATAAGAATTTATCGCTTAAAGAACCGGGCACCCGTTGCGTCCTCCAATGACATTCCGCCTGCAAGTTCTAGTGATATTTCTAGTCCTCGATCCTACCCGTCCTCTCCGATGAGTGTTTTTGATCCTGAAGAAACAATTAATCCTGTCGGACCAATAGCGGACGATTATGAAGAAGACGAGTTTTACGATTCTCAATCCGGGAGTGATACCTCTTCCTCTAATACGTTAACTCCTTTGAACGTAAGTGGTTATCAAGCCGAGGTAAATCTCTCTGATTCCACCGGTACCTCACCCGAGGAGGTTAACGAAAACACCGGTAATCTGGTCGAATCTACAAGTGTGGAAACAGCGCCCCAAATTAATGATTCGTACGAAGTAGAGGACCCTACTATGCACGAAATTTCTGTTCCAGGACCGGAAGTTGAATATGTTAACCACGGATTTGACACGGTTATAGAAGCAGAGTCCTCCGCACTGACGGAACGAGTACCGGAACGTAACGACGATAACTACGAAGCGTCTACATCCAACCGAGTGGAGTCCACGGCAAACAACGAACCAGCCGCTCCAAATGTACGACGTTTACCCCAAAGGAAGGCACGCGACCTGGCTACCTTGAGGATACATGAGCTATTCAGGAGATAGCTCTAGCTGAGAAGGGGGTAGTGTAACAATGTCAGCTTTGTCGTGGTATAGGCGAAGGGGAGAACGCAGGGTCTACAGGCTGCATTCCTTTGGCGACGGTTAAGTTTAGCAGTGGGGAGACGAATTAGTGCGCGGGGGTAGGCCCTATATTGCATCGAATGTAAGAGCAGTCGAGTGGTAGCTTTGAACCAAGCAGGTACGCGTCAAGTGAGTTTACAAGTGTTGCGTTCTAAGTAGAATTGTGAGTGAATCGCAAGTGTTGGTGCGACGTATTGCTACGCGAGCCTTTCGCGGCTATAGGGTACTAGCCACAAACGGTGTCGGTGGCACAGTGCATTCGTGTGAGTTTACCGCGCGACTATAAGTGCCGGGTTAAGCCGACTGTTTACAAAAACGTGTATTATTAATACTTTGACTGTGAGGTTACGCTATTTACAAGTGCTTAATTTTATATTGTTTAAAAAATGTCCTATGAAAAATTACTGATACTGCATAGCCACGAAATTGAATGAAATTTTGCGTCCGAAAAAATTTCAAGTCTCATCACACATCCCGCAGAAAAAAAAAATCATGTTTTGACTTAAAAAAACTGTCAAACTTTGACAACAAAATTTTTTTCGACTCAAATTACCAAGCGAGCGTAAAATTTAAACATTTCTACGTAAATTCCGCTTAATTTCAAGGACTTGTGATGTTTTGTCGCGAAGTTATGATTTTTTTGAAATTTACCATGCATTTTGCGAATTCTAAAAAACTAAAAAAAAAAAAAAAATAATTTTCGACTCAATTTACCAAGAGGGTGTAAAAATTCAAACAATTAGACGTAAATTCCGCTTAATTTCAACGACTTGCGATGCTTTGACGCGAAGTTATGATTTTTTTTTTAGTATTTTCCCCTGCATTTTGCGAATTTTTGGGGCATAACTTGGTTAATTTTGGATAAAAGTAGATTAAAAAAATATTGAATCCTCCTCTTTAAGACCGTGCAAAATAATTCAACATTTAAGCTATTCCGTCAAACCCCAAAAAAAAAAAATGGTTTTTGACTTAAAAAATTGTCAATCTTTGACATTTACATACATACAAACACAATCACGCCATGTACCCAAAAGTATGTGGCACAAACTCTTTTCATCATCCTGAAATCAGTCACCTCCAAACATTCCCATCCAAACAAGCAGCTTTCACTTCATCCACATTTATAATTCCTCCTCTCATACATGCTCTTTTATTCCTACTACTTGGAAACTTTCGCTCAAGCAAAACACTCTCAATCATACCACTCCAACTACTCATCGGACGTCCACGCAAACGTATACATGACATGTATGGTATAAGTATTAAAAACAATTTTGACTTAATTTACTAATTGGGTGTAAAATTCAAAAAAAATTGAAGTAAATTTCGTTTAATTTCAATTAAATAGGAAAGATCGGGTACGAAATAGATTAGTGTATGATGAATGTGAAATTGAAAGAAATGTTGTAGCAAAAGTTGGTGTTAGTCAGTTAAGATAGTTCGGACATGTTGAGCGTATGTCTAATGAACGTTTAGTTAAAAAGATTTATTTGAATGATTTTAATGGTATACGTTTGCGTGGACGTCCGATGAGTAGTTTGAGTGATATGATTGAGAGTGTTTTGCGTGAGCGAAAGTTTCCAAGTAGTAAGAATAGAAGAGCATGTAAGAGAGTGGAATTATGAATGTGGATGAAGCGAAAGTTGCTTGTTTGCGGATAGGAGTGTTTGGAGGCGACTGATTTCGGGATAATGAAAAGAGTTTGTGCCACACCCTTTTGGGTACATGGCGTGATTGTGTATGTATGTATGTATGTAGTACTTACGATGCTTCAAAGCAAAGCTGTGATTTTTTTTAATTCACCTCACTTTACATGTGGTTATAAAAATAAATCCGATAATCAAATGAAATCAATAACCAATAATAATTCGTTGACCTAGAACTAAGGGTCATTAATCAATCAGTTTAATCAGTATTGCATACCTATATATATATATATATATATATATATATATATATATATATATATATATATATAGGGTAAACATAAACATACGCTGAACACGCCCCTGTTATTAACAAATTACTGCGATCTGATCCATAAAGAGATTCATTCTATATCCTACAAATATTTATTAATAATCGTATCTAGTTTATAGTTTGTTAGAATTTCAGACGCATCATTTAAATTCTCATTCAATGAGTAAAATGATTAATGTATTTTGCGTTCTATTTACGTAAAATTATTTACGCGATTTAGTTTAATTGATTGATTTATGAATGATCAATCCAAATTGTATTTTTTCCCATTTTTTTTCTCTCTCTCTCTCTCTCTCTCTCTCTCTTTTACGTTTAATTAAACTAACTGTTAATTTGTTGAAAAAGAAATTGTTATAATCATTTAACTTGATTTATTATATACTTACAAAAATAATTGTAGAAAAAGTTGGTGTTAGTCAGTTTAGATGGTTCGGACATGTTGAGCGAATGTCTAATGAATGTTTGGTTAAAAAGATTTATTTGAATGATTTTGATGGTATACGTTTGCAGGTGGACGTCCGATGAGTAGTTAGAGTGGTATGATTGAGAGGGTGGCTTGCGTGAGCGAAAGTTTCCAAGTAGTAGAATAAAAGAGCATGCGATGAGAGGAATTATGAATGTGGATGAAGCGAAAGTTGCTTGTTTGCGGATAGGAATGTTTGGAGGCGACTAATTTCGGGATGATGAAAAGAGTTTGTGCCACACCCTTTTGAGTACATGGTGTAATTGTGTACGTATTTATGTATAAAAATAGTTGTTTATTATTTATGTCAAAATATTGATAATAACTTGTTTCCATTTTCTGTTTATTTATTATAAATATCATTGGTAAAGACGCACGTTCAGTTCGTCGAAACGTTGATTTATTAATAAATTATTACACAAACCTAGAACCTAATGCCGTTTTATTCTAATATAATGAGTTCTGAAAGTTTTTTTTTACTGTGTTAAATATGTATTATATTTAATTTTCTATAAAAAAATTTAGAATAAAAAACAAAATCACAAATTTTCACCAAAAAATCGTTACAAAAATCACAACCAACCAACAAAAACACTATAAAAAGATTTTGTCCCTCTTAAACAAGCGAAGCTTGATTTTTCTCATATATTTTTCCAGTACATCCTATTTCGTATTAGAAAATCTGTTGTACAAACATCAAATTTTTGAAAATTGTAAATTTTAAGCGAATATATTAATTTGTAACATAAATATTTTTTTTTATTAAATAGTTGTGAACAACACATATTGATTTTATAACACATTTTGGCATTTTGCCATAAATATGTTGTAGAGAATTTTGATAAGACCTACATTTTTGGATACTACACTGTGGAAAAAAGTTGCCATTTTACATAAAAACCATGGTAAAAAAATTAGGAGTACATATTTTTTCAGAAAAACGATAAATTTTCTGTAAAACTAATATAATTTTGTTATTTTAAGTATATTATATATGTTTCTTTTATCGAAAAAGTAAGTAAACTTACATAAAATATAAGTATTTTATATTGATATTATGTAGAAAATTTCCTGTTAAACTAATGTAAATCAGTCGTAAAATAATTAATTTACTATATATTATACATGTTTTTTTTTATCGAAAAAATAAGTAAACTTAACATAACTTAACATAAAATATACGTATTATGTATAAAATTTTGCTGTGACATCTGCAAATTTACTGGTGTAAATCGGTTACCAATTACCATATTTTTTTTACAGTGTACATTCAAATTATTTTGTTAATAAAATTGTTTAATTCTCTAAAAATGCGAACAAAGAATATGATAAACTAAACAAGAAACAAAAAAGAAATCCCAAAGTAAAAAAGAAACGAAATAAAATCTACATAAGTTTATGTTTTGTGAAAAATATATAACAATAGTTTTCCGCTTGACAAAGTCAGTGAACTCATTTCGAGTTCATACACATATTCAAACAAATGTCAGCATACAGGGTGTCCCAAAAGTCTGGAATCGGTCAAATATCACGAGAAATGCACATTAAATCGAAAAAACAAAAAATACGTATTTTTTTTTTCGTTTCAATTTCAGACTTTTGGGACACCCTGTATATATATATATATATATATATATATATATATATATATATATATAGAAAAACATACATTTTATTTGAAAAAAAATATGATTAATCTTTATTACAATTAACAACATATATATTTTTTTGGAAATCAAAATAATAATAAACAATAAAAATATTGACATATATGACTGCTGTGGAAATGAGATTTTTACGTGGGGTATGTGGTGTAAATAGGAGAGATCGGGTACGAAATACGATTAGTGTATGATGAGTGTGAAATTGAAAAAAATGTTGTAGCAAAAGTTGCCCCGTGCTAGAGTCAGTTAAGATGGTTCGGACATGTCGAGCGAATGCGTCTAATGAACGTTTGCTGTTAAAAAGATTTATTTGAATGATTTTGATGGTATACGTTAGCGTAGACGTCCGATCAGTATAGTTGGAGTGGTATGATTGAGAGGGTGGCTTGCGTGAGCGAAAGTTTCCAAGTAGTAGGAATAAAAGAGCATGGTATGAAAGTGGAATTATAAACGTGGATAAAACGAAAGTTGGATAGGAATGTTTGAAGGCGACTGTGCTACACCCTGTTTCGGGGTACATGGCGTGATTGTGTATGTAATGTATGTATTAAAACAATAGAATATAAAGGCTGGACTTACCGAAAAAGCTATAGAGCACACCAAACACAATATAAAGTGAGCAGATCGCAGCCAAAATCGGATCATAGTTAGTATCAATGTAGGCGCATTTATTCACATAGGGTCCACCGCCACCGTGCACGCCGGGGGCAAACCCATTCCCACCACCCACCTGGGTGACATTGACACGCGGTAGCACCAACGAGTCGGGCTGCGCCCCATGTCCATGCGTCGATGACATCGCCCCCGCCGAGATGGCCCCGCCACCGACACTGTAACACGCAACAGACAAAGACGGACCTTATATAAGTACATATATTCTAATTAACAAGATTAGAAGTATATGGACAAACCCCATATAGAGACCACTTTGACATTTCTCGGAAAGTTGGCAACACACTGTATTTTAATAATATTATAATTTATGTGGGCACTAGGAGAAACTTTTCGCCAAAATTTGATCAAAATCTGATAAATAACGTAGCCAATATGAATTTTTAAAAACTTTAGTAATTTTTTTCTCGGAAAGTTGGCATCACTGGAAAAAAAAAAACCACTTGACCATCTTGGGTACTAGACAAATTTATCCTGAAAATTTCATTAAAATTTTGACTTACGACAGAGCGAGCGAGCTGACGACGCACATCCATACACCCACTTATAAACTAAGTTCAGATTCGTCATCTAGAGGCTATATGAAGGATTTCTATACAATTTTTTTTTTTTAATGTTACAGACACCGTACCAAACGCTATACCACTTTTTCCTTGCATTCAAAGTGGTAAAAATTAAGAAACAAAAAAATATATTAATTTTTCCGAAATATTCGATAAATCAACAAAAATACTCTTTAGTTAAAAGAATCTATATTTTTAATTATTTTTAATGTTTTTATTTCTATTAAAAACATATTTTCGAACCATAATTTAGAATATTTTACTTCTACTAACACTCATAATAATAAATTTATTTTCTTTAATTTGTTCCTGAATTATAATTTCAAAGGATTATAAGGAACAAGTTCCTTATAATCCTTTGGAATAATAATAATTATTAATTAATTAAAGGTATAATAATTAGAAGTATATAATTAATAAAATTTATTATTCGAAACTTATATAATTTGTATGTACCTATGTTTTAACGTAACAAATTCTTGTATATCTAGAATTTTTATTTAATTATAATTAGAAAAAAATAAAAAGTCACCTCTAATTAATTAAATATTTTCCATTTAAGCTTTTTAAAGATTATTAAAAGCAAAATTATTATCAAAACAAGATTAGAAGTATATGGGTAAACCCATATATAGACTACTTTGACATTTCTCGGACAATTGGCAACACTGTATTTTAATAATATTATAATTTATGTAGGCACTAGGAGATACTTTTCTAAAAATTTGATCAAAATCGAATAAATAATGTAGCCACATTAAATTTTTAATAAATTTTGTGATTTTTTTCTCGATAAGTTGGCAACACTGTATTTTGTTAAAATTGCATAATTTATTTAGGCACTAGGAAAACCTTTTTATGAAAATTTGATTAAAATCGGTTAAATAAAATGGTCATAATAAATTTTTAAAAATTTTACTAATTTTTTTCTCCGAAAGTTGGCAACACTGTATTTTGTTAAAATTACATAAATTATATGAATACTAGGAGAATCTTTTGTGAAAATTTGAGTAAAATCGGTTGAATAACATGGCGATAATAAAATTTTTAAAACTTTAGTAATTTTTTTCTCGGAAAGTTGGCAACACTGAATATTAATAAAATTAAGTAATTAATGGGAGCATTAAAGAAATCTTTTCTGAAAATTTGATCAAAATCGGATAAATAACGTAGCCAATATGAATTTTTAAAAACTTTAGTAATTTTTTTCTCGGAAAGTTGGCATCACTGGAAAAAACCAAAACCACATGACCATCTTGGGCACTAGACAAATTTATCCTGAAAATTTCATTAAAATCGGTTGAACCGTCTAGGAGGAGTTGCGGCCACAAAATTTTGACTTACGACCGAGCGAGCGAGCTGACGACGCACATCCATACACCCACATAAACTAAGTTCAGATTCGTCATCTACAGGCTATATGAAGGATTTCTATACAATTTTTTTCTTTTTTTTGAAAATGTTACAGACACCGTACCAAACGCTATACTACTTTTCCTTGCAGTCAAAGTAGTAAAAAATACGCCTTACTGAAAGTGATCGCTAGTTTCATTTTTAATTTCATTAACTGAGTATAGAAATAAACCGTAATTTTTGTATTGACTTCGCCGGGATTCGAACTCGGCACTCGTAGAAAAAATTTGTGACCGTACAATCACACAATGCATTGTATATTTCTTTAATTTTCCTAATGGTAAAAGTGAAATATAAACAATAGGTTATGTTTATCCGTGTTGTAGTTCACTTTGTTTGCCGATGTGCTTTTGTTTCTAGGATAATAGTAGCAGGATAGTACTAGGCAACAAGAGTCCGATTTGTCGTTGTTATACAACCGGTTGCTATGGTTACGGCGTTTTGCTAGTTGCGATCCTGCTACCGACATCTATGTCCTTGGATATTTATATAATGTGAATATATGGTTGCCATGGTTACAGGATGTTTGGTTGCTGCCAAAATCGTCCTTTTTCCATCTCTCTCTCTCTCACACACACACACATATATACATACAAATTATAATTTCAGTTATTTGAAATTAGAAAAAATTAATTTTATTTATTAGCAAGTATTAGCGCTTTACAGTATACGAGCGACTAATACGATACAGACAGTGTCACACGAGTAACAGAACAAGTTATCTTAGTCTAACAGAGTTTTTATAACATCTTGAGGAATCAAGAATGAATGGTTTTATTATTTAAGTTTGTTTGTAAATATTTACGTGTGTTTATTTATACAACTAAATGGACCCGAAGTTCGAGTGCTAGTTGTTTAGGTTATCATAATTAAACTAGCTCGATTTCGGTGGTCTCTATATTGTTTACATTTATATATTACTTATGCTTTTAATTAATTATGGTTATGATTATATAATTCCTCCCTGCGGAGAGTTAACTTTAACGTCTAACGGGAAGTTAACCATTTGTTTACTATCTTGTTTCCTCTTACAAATATTTATAATCTTATTTCTATACTTATAAGTTAGTTTTATCAATAGTAACATAAACATGATACAAATAACAGTATAAAGTAGTTTAAAGTGGTTAGAATGTGAGCTTTGTTTATATTTTAGGTTCAACAGTTCAGTGTTATGAATAGTTATATTATTCAAGTGTTTTAATGAAAATTTTATTTCTTTATTTTGTTTATTTTCAAAGTTTGTAAATAAGTTTATAGTTTTACCAAATTCTTTTTCGTATGTTATTTTTTCGTTATTGAGTTTACAATTATTTATTAGAAAAATACCTTTTATTTTCTTATTTTGTATTTGATTTTCACATTCTAGTTTTACATTAATATAATATGGACAATATAGATATATTTTATTACTATTCTTAATTCTATAAATTTTATTTTTTATAGCTAAATTATTATAAGAACAATCGTTATTGTTATTGTGTAAGAATATATTTGTTACACAATTGTCGTACTCAAAGTTTTTCTTAATACAAATCAGGTTATTAGTTATTATAACGCATGTTTCGAGAACTTTAAATTTTTCATTTTCATTGAAATAGAAGGTTGGTTGAGTGTCTAGTATTTTGTATTGTTCGTGTATGAATGTTGGTATAGGTGTAATTTGATAAATGGTTTCTTGTTGTTCGAGAATGGGAATGCTCAATATAATTTGAATGGTGGGGTTTTGGAATTGGCAATAGGTTTTTATTATTTTGTTGTTTTGATAATTTTTTAATATTAGTTCTTTTATCAAGGGATTGAGTTGAAGTTGATTTAGGATTTCTTCACGTGATATGAGGCCAAAGTGTAAGACGTTAATGCTACAGAATGTAAAGGTTTCTTCTATTGTGTTTAGTAAATATAGTAAATGATTTGTTACAAATATTAATTCGTAAATAAAAGATTTTAAGTCGACTTCGATTTTTAATGAATGGGAGTCTTTTTGTAGTATGGTGACAGTTTCTTGAATTTTTTTGTTATTTTGATTCATAAGCGTTAATTGTTCGTTAAATTCTTTAGTGAAATTTTGATTTAATATGACATGTGAATTGATTTTATTTTGTATTTCTTTTTGATTATTTTGCATATTTTGAATAATGTCGTCGTATTTTTGAGCATCGTTTTCGTCTAAGTTACCGGTGATTGCTTTGACAATAGAACCAAGTGCATTAATTAGCCCTCTTTTCTTTCTATTATTGTGAATAATGTGTATTTTATTTTCTAACATTAGTATTCTAGTGTTTAGTATAGTTTTAGCATTCAGCAGAGTATGAGTGTTGCGATCTGGGATGTTGTTTAGTTTTATTTGTAGTAAATGATTGAATTCGTGAATTTTGTGATATTGCTGTATTAAGGGATTTACACTTACGTTAATGTAAAGTAGTTGTTCCTCATTTTTAATGTAACCTTTTCCTAATTCGATTATATCGAGACCGATATTTTCGGTGACGTTTTGAAAATTGTCCCCGAATACTATGGTTGTAAACCATCTGTAACAATACGTTTAGGTTTAATTTTGCTTATTTTGTATTTTTTATTTTCTTTTGTAACAATAAAACCTTTATCTTTTTTGAATGTTTGTATATCATGAATTTTAAATATAGGTTTTTTGATTTTACCAGCTAGTCTTTTATGAACGTGTATAGGCATTTGTTTATCTAATTTTATTTCTATCGGGTTTTCGACGTATTTTTCTTTAGTGTGTTCTATATTATTTCTAACTTTTACATATAATTCTTTCATTATTTCTTGGTGTTTTTGTAAATATTCGTGGGTTATTATTTCTTCGGGAATGTCTTTTTCGAGTGGGGTTAAATGACCGAATAATATATTAAAAGGGGTTAATTTTGTTGTCGAGTGAATAGTGTTATTATAAGCGAGGATGGCGTAATTTACTTTTTCTTTTAGTTTACTTTTATTAAAATATTCGTTTCTATTTAATATTCTAAGGTGTTCGATTAGGGTGCTATGGAATCTTTCGATGTTACCATTAGATTTAGGGTTGTCTAGACACGTGAGGTGCATTTTTATATTTTTCATTTGCAAAAAGGTTTTCACTAATTTATTATTAAAATTTGGACCGTGATCAGTGATTATTTCTATGGGTGTACCAAATACAGAAAAGTATTTAATTAATTTGTCTACGATCGTTATTGCGTTTTCTGATTTTAGTGCATACGCTTGTGCAAATTTTGAAAAACTATCTATTATTGTGAGAAACTTTTGTTTTTCTAATGAAATGATGTCGATATGTATTGTTTCTAGAGGTTTGTTAGCGGTAGGTCTTTTTAGTGTTGGGTTTTCGTGAGGTTTTCTTTCATATTTATTTGTTAAGCATGTTTCGCATTGGTTAATAAAGTTTTGGATGTCTTTTTGCATATTAGGCCAATAGTAATTGAGTTTTAATTTTGAATAAGTTTCTGTTATACCTCTATGATTGGTTTTACCCTCGTGGTAATTTTGTATTGTATTTATTTGTTCTTCTTTACTTTCAATATCTTTGATCAAATTGTTACAAACGATAAGTTTATAGCTATTAGATTTAAAATAAATTTGTAATATTTTATTAACACAAGATCTAAATTTTTCTGGAATTAGACAATAATAATTTATGTTTGGTAGCAAATATTCTTTAACAAAATTTAATAATGTATTTTCTAAAGTTTGTTCGTTTACGTATAAATAGATTCTTTGAATTTTATTTTCGAATAATTTTGAAATTTTGATTTGATTATTGTCTTTTGTTTCGTGAATGATAATTTGATTTTTACCAATGTTAACGGGGGATTCTATATAAGTTAAACCGTTTAATGGGGATTCATCGTCTGAGTGTACGGTATGTGAGCTAATTGAATTGTTTTCTGGAATAAGCGAGCTAGCGTAGTTTTGAATAATTTGTAATTTGTTGTGTACAAAAATTATTATATTACTTAGTTTAAATGTTTCTTTTAATAAATTTTCAATTGTTTCCCAATTTTGTTTGTCTAAACCTGAACATATTTTTGGTATGTGTATTTCATAAATTTCGTTTTGCAAGCAATATTCTAATAATATTTCTAATGTTTTTCGAATAGTTTCTAAGTGTGGTTTGTCATCAAATTTTGTCTTAGTAATTAGGTGGACTATAGTTTGTTTATTTTCTTGTTGAATAGCAATATTTTTGAATAATTGTATTTTATTTAAATTTGTTTTAGTGTGAAATTTTTCGTTAATTTGTTTTCCGAAGCCTTTGCTCATTTCAAAATCTTTTGATATGCAGTGAACTATAAATTTATTATCGAAAATGTTATTATTACTGTATTTAATTTCAAAAGATGGCTTAATGCGTGACAGTGCGTCTGCTACGTAATTTTGTTTACCTTTTTTGTATTCTATACTATAATTATATTCTTCTAGTTTAAGTTTCCATCTAATAAGTTTTTGGTTAGGTTCTTTAAGAGAATTTAACCATACTAACGGCTTGTGGTCTGTAATTAATCTAAATTTGAAACCAAATAAATAGGGTCGAAAATATTTTACTGCCCAAACAATGGCCAATAATTCTTTTTCAATTGTTGAGTAATTTTGTTCGTGTTGGTTTAGTGTTCGTGATGCGTAGCCTATTGCACAATCTTTATTATCTATGTTTTGTGATAGTACGGTACCTAATGCGTAATTACTAGCGTCTGTTGTTAATATAAATTCTTTGTCGAAATCGGGGTAGTGTAATATAGGGTCGTTGCATAGCAGTGTTTTACAATATTCAAAATTTTCTATGTATGTTTTGTCGGTGTAGTTAATTTTGTTACCTTTACGTAAACATTGTGTGAAAGGTTTTGTTAATTTAGAAAAATCTCTAATAAATCTACGGTAATAGCCTAGTAATCCGAGAAAAGATTTTATTTCTTTACTTGTTTTAGGTATGCTAAACTTTTGAATGGCTTTGATTTTGTCGGGGTTTGGTTTTATTCCGTCGTTAGTGACGACGTGCCCTAAGTAGTTTACTTCTTTGCGAAAGAATTCACACTTATCTAGTTGTATTTTTAAATTAGCTTCTCTGAGTTTTTTGAATACTTCGTTTAAGTTTTGAACATGTTCTTGAAGAGAACTTCCTAAAATAATTATGTCATCTAAGTATACAAAACATATTTTGTTTATGTGGTCTCTTAGGACAAAGTTCATTAACCTTTGGAAAGTAGCAGGAGCGTTTTTCAAACCAAATGGCATTCTTTTAAATTCGTAATGACCGTGTTCTGTGGAAAAGGCAGTTTTAGGGATATCTTGGGGATGTACCTCTATTTGGTGGAAACCGGATGTTAAATCGATTGTCGTGAAATATATAGATTTTCCTAGTTTGTCTAAAATTTCTGTTATCTCGGGAATGGGGAATTTATCGTCTATAGTCTTATCATTTAATTTTCTATAGTCGATAACCATTCTGAATTTTGCTTTTCCGGAAGCGTCCATTTTCTTTGGGACTACCCAAATCGGCGACGACCAGGGACTATAAGAGTTTTGTATGATATCGTCTTTTAATAATTTATTAATTTGTTGTTCTACTTCTGCTTTATAAATAAAGGGATATTTATATGAACGGGTGTAAGTGGGAATTTCGTCGTTAGTTTTTATTTCGTGTTTGATTTTATTAGTAAATGTAAGTTTTTCGTTTTCTGAAATAGTTAAATCTTTGAATTTATTTAATAAATTTTTTAAAAAGTATATTTCTTCGGAATTTAAGTGTTCAGTTCTGATATTCAGTTCGCTTAATATTTCTGTGGTAAAATTAACATAGTCTGAATTTTTTCTAAAATATAAAAATTTGTGTTTATTGTTTAAAAGTTTTATTTCGTCATTTTGAATATTTATTTGCGCATTTAAAATTTTTAATGCATTTATACCGAGTAAAATATTGAAACTGTTATGAAAATTATATAAATAGCATTTAATATTTTTGTCTTTATATTTAATAAAAGTATATTCTTCACCTTTAGATTTGCCGTTCATTGTCTGGATATCAAAACTTTCTTTAAAAATTTTAAATTTATTTTTGTTATTATAGACATAAGATTTATTAATAAAATTGTGTGTGGAACCGGTGTCAATTAAAACGTATAAATTTTGTAATTTTAGGTATGGTAGTTGTGATAGACAGTCTATTGTTAAGGATTCAAATTTAATTCTAGGTCGTTTTGAAAATTTTTATTTTCGTTAGAAGGTTCTGTATCATTAATTTCTAATTGTTCGAAATTTTGTTTTAAATCGTTGTCATATACGAACTCGATTTCGTTTTCAGGTTCGGTTTCGTCAGGAATCTCTAAATTAAATAATTCTTCGGAATGAAATGTTGGACGTGATTGTTGTTGGAAATGATTTTGTTTTGCTTGAGGTGGCTTAAATGTTCGAGTTGATATGGACATAGGTGTTGGTTTCGGGTATTGTTTGTTTTGAGCGGGTTGTGAAGGGAATCTCTGAGGATATCTGTTCATCGGTGACTGGTGTTGTGTTTGTGTTTGCATTATTACAGGTCTTTGTACCTGGTATGCAGGTTGTTTGTGCATATTGTTGTTGTGTTTTGATATGTTATTATTTTGTGTGTGTGCGATTTTCAGATGTTGAAAATCGTTAATAATTAAATTATGTATGTCTGCGAGTGTAGATGGATTTCTACTGGCTAATTGAGACTTAAATGGTTCTTTACAATTTCTTATAAAACTTTGAGTAGCTATACGATTTCCTAAAGCTGTTGTTGCTGTTAGTGAGGGGCCTTGTAATTGTATTTCACATTTAGTTGAAAAAGCAAGGAATAGTTCGGAAAATTTTGCATGAAAGTCGAATATATTTTCATTTAATTGTTTCGTTTCGCAAATTTCCATTAGGATAGTTGCTTCGTTACGTTTATCGCTATATTGATGCGTTAGAAAATTTTTTGTTTCTAGCCAAGAATTGAATTCCGGGCCGGTCGATAGCCATTCGTTTGCTTTACCAACTATTTTTTTTTTAATATGTAATAGTACAATTTCTTTCGTAATTTCGCTAGGGTTAGTTCTATTAATTAAGTTTACAATGCGATCTACTGATCTGAGAAATTGAGAGAGTGTCTTGTGACCTCCGTTATATTCCGGTATTAGTTCTAATAATTTAAATATTTCATTATTTATAGTACCCATTGAACTAACGGTTATAGTTTCTGGTATTGGTGTACTCATTTTAAGAAATAAAATTTTCGATTGTTTAATTTATAAAATTTTAAGAAATAAAATTTTTCTTAATTGTTTAATTTATAAAATTTTAAGAAATAAAATTTTTCTTAATTGTTTAATTTATAAAATGTACTATAGTGATAGTTACAATTGTATAAATAAATATAAATTGTCTTTTTAGACTTACAATATCTGCAGTATTGCTATTTTCATCGGTGTGATGTGGGTTGCCGCTCCGGTACAGGGACGATTTTCGTTCGTTTGAGTTGGAAGGTGGCTGTTGTGTGCGAATTTCTCGTACGACTTGCAGTTTTCTTACGTCTTTGTTGCTCTGACTGGACGACGGCTTGAAAGACGGGTTACTGTTGTGCTGATGTAAATGAGTTGACAGTATCTTCGGACTTCAACGTATTTTTACACTGTGTAGATTCGTTTCTTCATGGAATAACCAATTAACAGTTGAAACTGACAGCTGATTCGTTTGAACGAATTAATAACTTTTAATTTTGTTATTTCGACGAATCGACTTTTGGCTATCCTACCGACTGCGCCAATTATAATTTCAGTTATTTGAAATTAGAAAAAATTAATTTTATTTATTAGCAAGTATTAGCGCTTTACAGTATACGAGCGACTAATACGATACAGACAGTGTCACACGAGTAACAGAACAAGTTATCTTAGTCTAACAGAGTTTTTATAACATCTTGAGGAATCAAGAATGAATGGTTTTATTATTTAAGTTTGTTTGTAAATATTTACGTGTGTTTATTTATACAACTAAATGGACCCGAAGTTCGAGTGCTAGTTGTTTAGGTTATCATAATTAAACTAGCTCGATTTCGGTGGTCTCTATATTGTTTACATTTATATATTACTTATGCTTTTAATTAATTATGGTTATGATTATATAATTTACACTCTAAAAAAAAGCTATGTAATTTTATCTACAAGCCATGAGACACTATAATGTCCAGTATTTCAACTGCTGTAATTTTATACATAATTGTTTATATAATATCAGAACTATTACAAACATTATGTAATATGATATATTACCAACGGGATGGAAAAGTACATATATATGTAATATTACAGCTTTTTTTTTTATAGTAAATTTAAAGAAATACAATGTTTTTTAGAAAAAAATATTCCAAATATGTAGAAATTTTCTCCAGAATAGTAAATTTTTTTATAAAAAAACTCTAACCCGTATTCCCACCTCTTTTATTTATGCAAAAAGTGCTTTTATTTTTTGCTTTAAAATAAATTTTCACTACCTTTTAACAAATATGAATAATATTTCTATATTTTTGTATCTAATATTATAAAATTCGAATAAACTAATTAAAATTGCTTAATAATTAAACGTCAAGAGTACTTTTGACAAAAATTACTTTTAAAAGGTGAGAATACGGGCCTTTATTATTAAAAACTCAAATTGTACAAATCAAAAATATAATTACGATTAAATTCATACATAAAGTAATATTATTGTCAGTAAACGCGTCCGAAGGCATTACTTTTTGACCAATCCTTAAAAAATTACACGTTAATAAGCAGGAAATACATATAACGGATTTTAATACTATTCCCAAGTTCTAGGCCGTAATTTCAATGTGTTGAAAACTATTTTTATAATCTGGGTTTAATATCATTTTAATAGTTCGGCAGAAAAACATTTTACTAAAAACAAAAAATAAAAAATTTTAATCTTGCTCTGATGTTATTATATACAAGATTTTTTTGTTTATTTATAAATAATTGGTAATTGCTAAATTACATGTCAATGACCTTTTGACTATATATATATATATATATATATATATATATATATATATATATATTTTATATTCTATTATTTAATTTATGCGTAGGTCTATTTATATTTAAAATGCATATTGTATTTATGCAGTTATATTCTGCGCAATATTTATTGTATATTAATTTATTTTATATAATAAATTTATAAGTTTTAAATTACATTACCTATAAAATTTTACATATATAATGTAAATTTTATATTGATAAAACAAAATTTCATATAAATATAGCAGAATTTACAGAAATATTGTGTTACTACATAAAAAAAATGAAATTATTATAAAAAATTGTAAAATTTTACATCATTTCATTAAAAAATTTCATATAGACGATCTATGTAATTTTTACATGGACTTTTTTTTCCAGTGTAGTTAGAACACAAGAAAATAAAAATTTTTCATTTATAAAAATTATATTATATAAAATTTTAATTAAACCAAACACCAGGTGTTTTTAATTTACATAACCAATTCTTACGAATTATTAGAAATATGTATAACCGAAATATTTGCAAAAAAAAAATGCAATATGGCTGTAATTGGGCAAAAACCAATCAAACTTAAAACAAGTACACTTGAATATATTTCACAATTTATATATATATACAATGTTTTGTTTCTGCGAAAACCACATCGAAACCATTTCGTTGACACCAATTGAATTGAAACAAGGGTGCCGGAAGGGCGGGGGGTGGGGGTGGGGTGAGAGATTGCTGGCTGGAGAAGGACAGGGAGACAGTGGATCGATCTCCCACAGTTATTAACCCTTTTACTGGCGTCGCGACGACGACACGACAGCCTGACGCCCGTCATGAACATATGAGTAATTTATAAACAATGATAGAATAATACGACGCATATATATAATATGTCAAGTTAAGTAACATTATATGTTATTAGATGTTCAAGAATAATTGTAGAATATTGATTAATTGTTTGTATAAAACTATATGATATTAATTTTAATATATTATTATATTAAATAAATAAGGTTTAGGATTTTTCAGTTCTGTATAATTTTAAATTAAAATTCGACGTTTTGATCATTTTTATTTATACTTATATTTTGATTTTTTCTAGAATTGGCTTAATTACTTTTTATCCGAAATTATTTATAATTCAGTTCCAAGTAGCTTGATTTTATCAAGCTAGTTGCATTTAAAAGCTTGGTTTGACTTGAAATTTCAAGCTAAAAAGCTTGACTTAAAAGCCAAGTCAAGCTCTTAAGTATTAATAAAAAAAAAATTGAAAAAAATAGAAGCATAATATCTCTGAAACTGAAAGTTTCAGCGAAAAATATGTAGCATTCTATAGAGAAAAACACGCTACATATGATAGGTAGTTTTGGTTCGATTTCTTAAAAACTTACCACCGAAAAATTATAACGCAAAATACATCTCAAAATACAAAAAATTTCAAAATCATATCAATTAGAGCGTAATATTTCTGAAACTAAAAGATTCCGCAAAAAATGTATAGAATTTTGGTTGGGTTTCTTAAAAACTTACCACCGAAAAATTATAACGCAAAATACATCTCAAAATACAAAAAAACTCAAAAATCATATCAATTAAAGGGTAATATTTCTGTAACTAAAAGTTTCCGCGAAAAATGTATAAAATACTTTTCGATAGAAAAAAAACACTCTACATAAGATATTTTTGGTTGGATTTATTAAAAACTTACCACCGAAAAAGTATAACACAAAATACATCTCAAAATGCAAAAAATTTCTAAAAATCATGTCAATGAAAGTGTAATATCTCTGAATCTATAAGTTTCAGTGAAAAATATGTAGAATACTTTTCGATAGAAAAAAAAAACATGCTACAAGATATTATAGATTAGATTTCTTAAAAACTTACGAAAGAAAAAATAAAAAGCAATATTTTCAGAACTAGATTATAATATTGGATTTTACTAAGTTACTTAACATTTTATATCACTTGGCAAAAAATCTACCTAAAGATAATTGGCCAATTTGTCACTATCAACATAATTCAACGCTTTAAAAAATAAATTATTTCGCCCCCAACATAATATGTCCGCAGTCATTTGTTCAAACAAAACACTATCATAAGCCGCCTTCGATAATGTTATCGCGGTTATTCCGGAAATCTATATTAGGCCAGTCAAATTAGCAAAAAAATCGGGTCAACCTCGGAATGAGAGATAATAAGCTGAAAATTTGTATACACCTTCATTTTGGCGTTCTAAAAGTTGTCTCAAAAGTCTCATAAAATCTCGTGTCTGCGTCGTGAGTTATTGAAGGTCAAAGGTCACAAAAATCGGTTTTTTGCGATTATCTTGGTTTCTATAGCACCAATGATGTTAACATCTATTACAAAAATTGTAGAACATAAAATTTGTGACAAATCTTGTTCCAAACATTTTTTTGTGCGCTTAACCGTTTTTGAGATAGAGAGCGAAGAGCGCGCAGCGCTCAGCCATACACACGGTAATGCAAGGTCAACTTTGAATCTCTGTGAATAATACCTTGTATACAGTTATTAAATCAATAAAATATCATTAACAATAAATAATTTGTATTATTTATTAAATGTTAAATGTTTATATTAATTATATATATTTGTGAATAGCTGTATTTTGGCTAAATAAACGTCTATTATTATTATTATTTAATAAAATTTTACATTATCTAATATATTCATTTAATAATACTTACCTACTTTGTGTAATTAAAACTCATTAAATGAAATAGTAATTGTATATCTAAATTTTATATTAATTTATTAAAAGTAGATTTTAAGTAAAAAAATAATTAAGTATTTTGTCTTTGAAAATATTTATTTTTTCTATTAAAATTATAACTGGGAAGGCGGACCTCCATAATACCATCTTTTTCAATAAATTCTATGGTACAATACCCCGACATAAGCGCTCGCGACAATTGCGCTACCGACAATTTTTGTTTAAGCTACATTTTTATGAATCCACTTTAGTCGAAAATTAAATGAATTTAATTTAGTTACGGATAGATATCCAAAAGAAGAATATACAATTAAGTTACGGATAGATATCCAAGAGAAGAACATTAAACAATTGAGTTACGGATAGATATCCAAGAAAAGAACATCAAATTATTTGAGTTACGGATAGATATCCAAGAAAAGAGCATCAAATTATTTAAGTTACGAATAGACATCCAAGTGTAGAACATTAAATTGTAAGCTACAGACACTGTCCATATATTGTTATAATTTTTAGTTATTTTGTAAAATCATTTGTTAATTAATTTTATTTATTATTTAATAAAATTATCTTTTAAATTGTTTTCGATTTTTTTTATTAAAAACTTTGAGAAATCAACCACGTATATGCAATCTATATTTCCGCTCGGCCTGACCGAAATCGTTTTAGTAAAACTTATAGGTTGTTACAAATTATATTAATACTTTTGTTCTTTAAATTATTAAAGATTTGTAAATTTTCACTTCACTTCAATTTAAATTGTAAGAAATATACAGCTGCTGAATAAAGATAAAATCAAAATATATTTACTCGTTTTATTTCTACTTGAAATCTACTTTCAATAAATTAATATAAAATTTAGATATACAATTAATATTTCATTTAATGAGTTTTAATTACACAAAGTAGGTAAGTATTATTAAATGAATAATTAAATCAATTGAAGTTGCTGTTGGCACTCGGTGAAACATTGTAAATGAAATAAAATAAAATAAAACACTCGGTTGAAGTTTCACAAAATTAAAAAGTTATAAACTTTATTAGCTAATTTCGGCAGTTATGCCATCATCAGAAGTTATAATACAAAAAAGTATAACAAGTGTCTATATATATATATATACATTTTATCCATACATATTGAAAACAAACAAAAAAGAGGGGGGGAATTATTTTGAAAATTTATGTAGAAAAACATCTGTAAAAGGTGAATTTAACAAACTAAGTTGATCGTTCAGTAATTTTGCATCTGTACCTAATGCTTTCTTAATTTCAAAGTTTTCCAAGAAGGTGAGTTTTAATCCTTTACAATGTAAATGTAAAATTTTCAAGTTTTCTATGGAACAATTATGGTTAAATTCAATTAAGTGATTTGCTAAATTAGAATTGGTTTTACCATGTATAAAGCTATTAATGTGCTCTTTAAACCTAATCTTAAAACTACGGCCTGTTTGGCCTACATAAACAGAATTACAGTCATTACATTCTATTTTATAAATACCTGATTTATACAGTTTGTTGTTACACATTAACTTATTATTAACAAAAATATGTTTCAGAGTAAATTTATTGTAGAACGCTGTTGTTATATTTAATTTTCGCCAATTCATAGCTAGACTAAAACTAAGATCTTTGACATAATTTAATTTTTTATAAATTTTATTCGAAGGTTTCTCCGTTGTTACAGGGTATATATCTTTTAAAATTTTTTGTTTGTGTTTCTTATTTACTAAGGAAGTGACAGTTGACTCTTTGTAACCATTGTTTTTAGCAATATTTAAAATAATTAAAAGTTCTTTGTTATAATTTACTTTATTCATCGGAATATTGACTAGTCTATAAGTTAAACTATGAAGTGCAGCTAATTTTGTACCCCAGGGGTGATAAGAATTTGCCGGGATTATTACATCCGTAAAAGTATCTTTCCTAAAAATGCTAAAATCCAATTGACCTGCAGTATTATGAATTGTAATGTCTAAAAAGTTAATCTTGCTATCAATTTCTATTTCCATAGTAAATTCTAAGTTCTTATCTGCTGAGTTTAATAATTTAACAAGTTGTTGTAGTTGGCGTTCAGTACCTGTGACCAGGCATATCACGTCATCTACATATCTGTACCAAAAATGTATATTTTTAATTAAATTGTTATTATAGTTGAGAAATTTGTTTTCAAAAAAATTCATATAAATTTCAGCTAGCAAAGGGGACAACGGAGAACCCATGGCTAGACCCTCATTCTGTTTATAAAAACTATCATTAAAATAAAAATAATTTTGACTTAAGCAAAGTTTTAATAGTATTAACAGTTCTGAAGAAATTAACGAATTAACGTTATTCTGAATTAAAAGATCATTAACAATCTCTAATAATTTTTTCGTCGGAATACTTGTGAAAAGACTTTTGACATCAAAAGATACTAATTTGGCGCTAGGAGGTATTTTTAAATTTTGTATTTGATTAATCAACGTTAAGCTGTTTTTTACACCGTGTGTTGAAGAAAAATTAAGAAGTTCTACAATTTTAAAGTTCAGAAATTTACACAATTTGTAAGTAGGTGCATTAATGAATTGAACAACTGGTCTGATGGGAATATTTTCTTTATGTAATTTGGGTAACCCCTTAGCTCCAATTTTATATGGGTTACCCAAATTACATAAAGAAAATATTCCCATCAGACCAGTTGTTCAATTCATTAATGCACCTACTTACAAATTGTGTAAATTTCTGAACTTTAAAATTGTAGAACTTCTTAATTTTTCTTCAACACACGGTGTAAAAAACAGCTTAACGTTGATTAATCAAATACAAAATTTAAAAATACCTCCTAGCGCCAAATTAGTATCTTTTGATGTCAAAAGTCTTTTCACAAGTATTCCGACGAAAAAATTATTAGAGATTGTTAATGATCTTTTAATTCAGAATAACGTTAATTCGTTAATTTCTTCAGAACTGTTAATACTATTAAAACTTTGCTTAAGTCAAAATTATTTTTATTTTAATGATAGTTTTTATAAACAGAATGAGGGTCTAGCCATGGGTTCTCCGTTGTCCCCTTTGCTAGCTGAAATTTATATGAATTTTTTTGAAAACAAATTTCTCAACTATAATAACAATTTAATTAAAAATATACATTTTTGGTACAGATATGTAGATGACGTGATATGCCTGGTCACAGGTACTGAACGCCAACTACAACAACTTGTTAAATTATTAAACTCAGCAGATAAGAACTTAGAATTTACTATGGAAATAGAAATTGATAGCAAGATTAACTTTTTAGACATTACAATTCATAATACTGCAGGTCAATTGGATTTTAGCATTTTTAGGAAAGATACTTTTACGGATGTAATAATCCCGGCAAATTCTTATCACCCCTGGGGTACAAAATTAGCTGCACTTCATAGTTTAACTTATAGACTAGTCAATATTCCGATGAATAAAGTAAATTATAACAAAGAACTTTTAATTATTTTAAATATTGCTAAAAACAATGGTTACAAAGAGTCAACTGTCACTTCCTTAGTAAATAAGAAACACAAACAAAAAATTTTAAAAGATATATACCCTGTAACAACGGAGAAACCTTCTAATAAAATTTATAAAAAATTAAATTATGTCAAAGATCTTAGTTTTAGTCTAGCTATGAATTGGCGAAAATTAAATATAACAACAGCGTTCTACAATAAATTTACTCTAAAACATATTTTTGTTAATAATAAGTTAATGTGTAACAACAAACTGTATAAATCAGGTATTTATAAAATAGAATGTAATGACTGTAATTCTGTTTATGTAGGCCAAACAGGCCGTAGTTTTAAGATTAGGTTTAAAGAGCACATTAATAGCTTTATACATGGTAAAACCAATTCTAATTTAGCAAATCACTTAATTGAATTTAACCATAATTGTTCCATAGAAAACTTGAAAATTTTACATTTACATTGTAAAGGATTAAAACTCACCTTCTTGGAAAACTTTGAAATTAAGAAAGCATTAGGTACAGATGCAAAATTACTGAACGATCAACTTAGTTTGTTAAATTCACCTTTTACAGATGTTTTTCTACATAAATTTTCAAAATAATTCCCCCCCTCTTTTTTGTTTGTTTTCAATATGTATGGATAAAATGTATATATATATATATATAGACACTTGTTATACTTTTTTGTATTATAACTTCTGATGATGGCATAACTGCCGAAATTAGCTAATAAAGTTTATAACTTTTTAATTTTGTGAAACTTCAACCGAGTGTTTTATTTTATTTTATTTCATTAAATGAATATATTAGATATATGTAAAATGTTATTATTATACAATGTATTAATTAATAAATAATACAAATTATTTATTGTTATTGATATTTTAATGATTTAATAACTTTATACAAGGTATTATTCACAGAGATTCACAGTTGACCTTGCATTACCGTGTGTATGGCTAAGCGCTGCGCGCTCTTCGCCCTCTATCTCAAAAACGGTTAAGCACACAAAAATATGTCTGGAACAAGATTTGTCACAAATTTTGTGCTCTACAATTTTTGTAATAGATGTTAACATCATTGGAGCTATAGAAACCCAGATAATCGCAAAAAACCGATTTTTGTGACCTTTGACCTTCAATAACTTACGACGCAGACATGAGATTTTATGAGACTTTTGAGACAACTTTTAGAACGCCAAAATGGAGGTGTATACAAATTTTCAGCTTATTATCTCTCATTCCGAGGTGAAACGCTAATTTGACTGGCCTAATATGACAAGACATTTTTTTGTTACCTTTGGCTTTTTATAGTAAAATTACCTATATTTTTTTTACAGTGTAGAAAAAAATAAATGCCCAAACATATAACTAATAAAAACAAGATTAAAAGTATATGGATAAACCCATATATAGACCATTTTGACATTATCACATAAATGCTGAGAAATAGGAAATAGATGCTCGGAAAAGTGGCAACACTGTATTTTACTAAAATAATATAGTTTATGTAAGCGCTAAGAGAATTTTTTGTGAAAATTTGAGTAAAATCGGTTAAATAAAGTGGTCATAATGAATTTTTAAAAATTTAATAATTTTTTGTCGGAAAATTGGCAACACTGTATTTTGTTAAAATTACATAATTTATGTGAACACATAACATAACATAACATGGTCATAATGAATTATTGAAAATTTTGTAATTTTTTTCTCGGAAAGTTGGCAATACTGTATTTTGATAAAATTATATAATTTCTATGGATACTAGAAGAATCTTTTGTGAAAATTTGAGTGAAATCGGTTAAATGACATAACTATAATAAATTATTAAAAAATTTTGTAATTTTTTTCTCAGAAAGTTGGCAACACTGTATTATATTAAAATTACGTAATTTATGTAGGCACTAGGGGAATCATTTTCTGAAAATTTGTTAAAAATTTTAGTATTTTTTTTACTGGAAAAAAACTAAAACCACATGACCATCTTGAGCACTAGACAAATTTATTCTGAAAATTTCATTAAAATCGGTAGATCGATCACAAAAAAACGCAACTTAATATATCGAATAATCGATTATTTTTTATTCGAAATATTCTATCATGTGTAGTAGTAGTAGGAATAGTAGAGCATGTATGAGAGGTATTATGAACGTGGGATGAAGCTAAAGTTGATTTGTCTGGATTTAAGAATGTTTAGAAGTAACTGATTTTGAAATTGTTGGAAAAGAACTTTGTGCCACACCCTTATTTGGATACATGGCGTGATTATCTGTGGTTTTAGTTTTATCCAGTGATGCCAACTTTCCGAGAAAAAAATTACTAAACTTTTAAAAAATTTATTGAGGCTATATTATATATCCGATTTTGATAAAATTTTCAGAAAAGATTTCCTAGTGCCTTAGTGCCCACATAAATTTCGTAATTTTAATGAAAAACAGTGTTGCCAACTTTCCGAGAAAAAAATTACAAAAATTTTTAAAAATGTATTACGGCCATGTTGTTTAACCGATTTTGTTCAAATTTTCACAAAAGATTCTCCTGGTATCCATATAAATTAGATAATATCAAAAAAGTACAATGTTTTTAATCAAATTTTCACTAAGAATTCTCCTGGTGCCCGCATAAATTATGCAATTTTAACAAAATACAGTATTGCCAACTTATCGAGAAAAAAATTACTAAATTTAAAAAAAATTATTGTTGCTGCGTTATTTATCCGATTTTCCGAAAAATTTCTCCTAGTACCACATAAATTATAATTTTATTGAAATACGGTGTTGCCAACTTTCTAAAAAAAAAAATTAATAATTTTCTAAAAATTTGTTATGCCCGCATTATTTATCCGATTTTAATGAAATTTTTACAGAAGATACCCTTAGCGCCTATAATATTATATATTAGCAAAATACAATGTTGCCAACTTTCGGTGAAAACTATTTTTTATTCCTATTTCTTATCATTTATGTGAGAATGTCAAAGTGGTCTATATACTTCTAATCTTGTTAATTATTATAATAGGTTTTTTAACACGTTTTTATTAACTCGCTTTATTTATTTGTCTGTTCGTGGTAGAAATTTTACAATCGATTTTAAACTAACTAACATAGACATAACACAACCACACCATGTACTCAAAAGGGTGTGGCACAAACTCACTTTTCACTATTTTGCAATTAGATTTCTTCAAACATTCTTATATCCAGAGAAAAAACAATTCATACAGAAACTGCAGAAAATACAGAACATGCACACACACATAAGACTCAAAAATAGAAAATAATTACATACATACATACATACACAATCACGCCATGTATCCAAATAAGGGTGTGGCACAAACTCTTTTCATCATTCCGAGAAATCAGTTGGCTCCAAACATTCCTATATCCAGAGACAAGCAACTTTTGCACACACATCCACATTCATAATTCCTCCCATACATGCTCTCTTTTATTCCTACTAGTTGGAAACTTTCGCTCACGCAAGCCACTCTCTCAATCATACCCCACTCCAACTACTCGTCGGACGTCCACTGGGTAAAACGTATACCATCAAAATAATTACTTAAATAAAAACAAATTCCTTATATACACTATAAAAATATTTAATTTTAATTTATGTAATTTCTACATGATTTTTTACGGTAAAATAGTAATATTTTCTCATTTTTACTGTGATTATTTACGTAATATTACATATTTAATGTTAAAATTACATTAATAGGATATGTAAATTTATATTAATTTTTAATTTTAATATACCACGTTTTTAGAACGTCGACTAAAAAATATATAAAACAAAATTAGAAGTATATGGGTAAACCCATATATAGACCACTTTGACATTTCTCGGAAAGTTGGAAACACTGTATTTTAATAATATTATAATTTATGTGCGGGCACTAGGAGAAACTTTTCGAAAAATTTGATCAAATCGAATAAGTAAAGTGCACAATAAATTTTTGAAAAAAAATTTGTGATTTTTTTTGTCTCGATAAGTTGGCAGCACTGTATTTTGTTAAAATTACATAATTTATTTAGGCACTAGAAAAATCTTTTATGAAAATTTGATTAAAATCGGTTAAATAAAGTGTTCATAATAAATTTTTAAAAATTTTACTAAATTTTTTCTCGGAAAGTCGGCAACAATGTATTTTGTTAAAATTACATAAATTATATGAATATACTAGGAGAATCCTTTGTGAAAATTTGAGTAAAATCGGTTAAATAAAATGGCCATAATTTTTTTCTCGGAAAGATGGCAACACTGGATATTAATAAAATTATATAATTAATAGGAGCATTAGGAAATTTTTTTTAAAAAATACAATAATACAATAATAATACAAATAAAATCATACAATATTTTTATTAAAATTATAATTTATGTGGGCACTAGGGGAAACTTTAAGGAAAATTTGATCAAAATCGGATAAAAAGTGTAGTAGCCACAATGAATTTTTAGAAATTTTAGTAATTTTTATCTCGGAAAGTTGTCATCAGTGGAAAAAAATAAAACCACATGACCCTATCTTGGGTACTAGACAAATTTATCCTGAAAATTTTGTTAAAAATCGGTTAAACCTCGTCTAGGAGGAGTTGCGATCACAAAATTTAGACTGACTCCTTACATCCATACACCCACTTATAAACTTAATTCGCTTGTTTCGTCTGATCTAGAGGCTACAGAAGAAGGATTTCTATACAGATTTTTTGTTTTTTTTGCTAATGTTACAGACACCGTACCAAACGCTATACCACTTTTCCTTGTAATCAAACTGGTAAAAAACAAATAAATAATTAATTGGGAATAATAATAATAATAATAATAATTGCTTGGAATGTAAATGTTTCCAGAGAAGCCCGTTTGAGTATATACAATGCAGTTTTGGTGCCTACGTTGGTGTATAGGGTAGTGAATGTTCTGGGTTTGGGGTTGCAAAAGCATAAACGGAAAATGACTGCTGTGGAAATGAGATATTTACGTATGGGGGGTATATGTGGTGTAAATAGGAAAGATCGGGTACGAAATACGATTAGTGGTATGATGAGTGGGAAATTAAAAAAAAATGTTGTAGCAAAAGTCGGTGTTAGTCAGTTAATATGGTTCGGAGACATGTTGAGCGAATGCGTCTAATAAACGTTTGCTGTTGAAAAAATTTATTTGAATGATTTTGATGGTATACGTTTGCTAGTGGACGTCCGATGAGTAGTTGGAGTGGTATGATTGAGAGAATGGCTTGCGGGAACAAAAGTTTCTAAGTAGTAGGAATAAAAGAGAGCATGTATGAGAGGAATTATGAATGTGGATAAAGCAAAAGTTGCTTGTTTGGATAGGAATGTTTGGAGGCGATTGATTTCGGGATAATGAAAAGAGTTTGTGTCCCACCCTGATTTGGGTCCATGGCGTGATTGTGTATGTATGTATTCCAATACATATCGATTTGTTTGTAATAATCTGTTCTTAAATTTTTGTAAAACTCAGAAATTAGTTTTAATTTTTTGACAATTTTCGGTTACGGCTCTTATAATTATGACGGTTCACCAGGAAAAGCCCGGTGGGCAGGTAGGTCAGTCCAACCCTGGAGGACAGTAGAATTAGAGTTTGTGCCACATTGTTTTTGGTACGAATGGCGTAATTGTGTTTGTATGAATGTATATATATTTAATGCTCTTCAAAAAGTGATTAATTGAAATTTTTATTATTACCACTTTGGCTGCAAGGAAAAGTGGTATAACGTTTGGTACGGTGTCTGTAACATTAGCAAAAAAAAATTGTGTATAGAAATCCTTCAAATAGCTTCTAGATGACGAATCTCAACTTAGTTTATGTGGGTGTACGAATGTGCGTCGTCAGCTCGCTCGCTCGTCAGACAAAATTTTGTGATTGCAACTCCTAGTAGTCGGTTTAACCGATTTTAATAAAAATTTTAGGATAAATTTGCCTAGTGCCTAAGATGGTCATGTGGTTTTGTTTTTTTCCAGTAATGCTAACTTTCCGATAAAAAAATTACTAAAATTTTTAAAAATTCATTGTGGCTATATTATTTATCCGATTTTGATCAAATTTTCAGGAAAGATTCACCAACTTTCTGAGAAAAAAATTACTAAAATTTTTAAAAATTTATTTTCCCACGTTGTATAACCGATTTTGTTCAAATTTTTACAAAGGATTCTTTTGATATCCAAATAAATTAGATAATTACAACAACTTTCGGTGAAAAATGTTTTTATTCCTATTTCTTATCATTTATGTGATAATGTCAAAGTGGTATATATATGGGTTTACCCATATACTTCTAATCTTTTTTTTTGTGGTATATTTTTTGTCGTTCTAGACAACGAAAGCTTTTCTACCCGTTATGATCGCAAAGGACCACGGTCATATTGTGACCATTGCTTCACTTCCAAACATATTCCTATCCAGCACAAGCAACTTTCGCTTCATCCACATTCATAATTCCACTCTCATACATGCTCACTTCTATTTCTACTACTTGGAAACTTTTGCTCACGCAAGCCACTATTTCAATCATACACCACTCCAACTACTCATCGGACGTCCACTAGCAAACGTATACCATCAAAATCATTCAAATAAATCTTTCTAACAGCAAACGTTCATTAGACGCATTCGCTCAACATGTCTTCGAACCATCTTAACTGACTAACACCAACTTTTCCTACAACATTAGTTTTTCAATTTTACGTACTCATCATACACTAATCGTATTTCGTAGCCCCGATTTTTCCTATAGTTACACCCAGCTACCCCCCACGTAAAAATCTCATTTCCACAGCAGTCATTTTCCGTTTATGCTTTTGCAACCAAACCCAGAACATTCACTACCCTATACACCAACGTATGCAGTTTTGGTGCATTGTATATACTCAAACGGGCTTCTTTGGAAACATTTACATTCCTAGCAAAAGTTCTCAAAGCACCTTACAACCAGCATTTACTCTCCTTTCAATTTCACGATCAAAACATGGCCATCTCTCTAGACAACATATTTAATGCGTTATTAACTAATTCAACAAAAACAATATGCTTCTTCTAATTTGGTTTTGAATTAATTTTGTTATATTGGAAATTTTTCATATTCTTTTAGTTTAAATTTGCACTAACCATATTGTATTTTTTGGTTTTCTTTCTATAATAATTTCTGAAAGGTTTTTATATTTTGTAGTGTAAGGAAAATTATTTTATTTTATTAACCTTTCGCCACAGTAAGATCACATTTTTACCACTTTGACTGCAAGGAAAAAGTGGTATAGCGATTGGTACGGTGTCTGTAACATTTTCAAAAAAAAAAAAAATTATATAAAAATCCTCCATATAGCCTTCAGATGACGAATCTGAACTTAGTTTATATGTGTGTATGGATGCACGTAGTCAGCTCGCTCGATCGTAAGTCAAAATTTTGTGGCCGCAACTCCTCCTAGACGATTTTAATGAAGTTTTCTGGATAAATTTGTCTAGTACCCAAGATAGTCACGTGGTTTTGGTTTTTTCTAGTAATGCCAACTTTCCGAGAAAAAAATTACAAAATTTTTTAAAAATTTATATTGGCTACATTACTTATCTGATTTTGATTCAATTTTCTGAAAAGATATCCCTAATGCTTCCATTAATTATATAATTTTATGCCAACTTTCTGAGAAAAAAAATTACTAAAATTTTTAAAAATTCATTATGATCACTTTATTTAACCGATTTTAATCAAATTTTCATAAAAGATTTTCCTAGTGCCTAAATAAATTATACAATTTTAACAAAATACAGTGTTGCCAACTTATCGAGAAAAAAATTACAAAATTTTTTAGAAATTTTTTGTGGCTACATTATTTATTCGATTTTGATTAAATTTTCCGTAAAGTTTCTTCTAGTGCTCAGATAAATTATAAATATTATTAAAATACAGTGTTGCCCTAACTTTCCGAGAAATGTTAAAGTGGTCTATATATGGGTTTACCCATATACTTCTAATCTTGTTAATATTTGATTTTGTGAAAATAATGATTATGAGACTTTTCAATGTTTGTCTAAAAACTAAAAATGCACTAGGCAGAAATACCTACTGATATACATAATATTTCTTAAACAAGTACATTGTGGAAATTAAGTAAGGAATAAATTTAGTAATTCCGTTGATATTAATTTTTTTGGAAAAAATCGCGAAAGGGTATAGCGAATATTTTCAGCCTATTTTCAGTTTCTTATGTCATTTGTTTTTCAAGTTATGACGTCATCGACTTTTTTAAAATTGACAACATATATTTTTTATTATTGATTTTGGAAGTACTTTTTATTCCGTTTCCAACCGCGTATAACATTTTGAATATGTTACATTTGAAAAAAATTAAGAAAAATATTCAGTTGGATAAAATTTACACATATCAGTAATACATATATAATATCATTTTTATCTTCTGTATGTATATTATATGTATATTAATTAAGATAATTAAGTAAAGAAAACAATTCCTTATTTGCTTTTCTGTAATATGTATGAAAATGTATGCTTTTCATAAATTTTTACAATCTACATTACATAAACAAGAAATATTTGACAGTGAGTTTTTAGTCGAGGTTGTAAAATTGTGACAAAACAGGGAACAAGCTAAATAGTTAATTTTTTTTATCCTTAAATAGGAATCATATTTTAAATATACTATATAAAATAGATACTTAATACATTCGTCTAATGAAGACGAGTAATTTTTGCGTTGTTTAATTTGTTTTAAAAATAGATAAAAAGATTAAAAGTAGAAGACTAAACCATATTTGGTTATTGAAGATGGTTTTCCTGTTTGTATAGCTCCGATTTTTCGGTATTCTTAACATTTTTTTCTTGTAAACTTTAATATCAAATGCAATAAAAACCAATTACATTTTAACCATTACCAATTTTATATAAGCTTTAACACAGTTGTTTTTTCTTCAAAAAAAATGGCGTCAAACGCAACGGGTCTTCACGAGTATTTTGTCCTACGGCGGAATTAAAATTTCCAGTTCTGCTTGTCTGAACCAGAAACAAATTATCTTATTCTACATAAATGTAATTCTGGTTGGAATCTAAGAAATTCATAATTTTTACATTTATTTTTAATATGGCGACCATTTGAAACAAAATGACAAAAACTAACCATTTTTTTTTTTTGAAATAATGACAAAATGTTACTTTGTAAAGGTTCCAACCATAGCTCAATAAATTTTCTTCGCGGAAATGGAAAAATCAGAGAGATCGATTCGAAAGTTTTTTAAAAACAATCCCGCCAACTAAAAAAATATCATTTTGAGAAAAACTCGTTTAAAGTTTTCAGATATAATTTGTTGGTTCCGAATACTATTCTCATTCTAACCCGTTTTTATGACTTAAAAAGTTTTTTGCCAGCAATGGCATTTCAGCCACATATTCTCTAATGTATATCGATGCAAAATATTCGAAAAAACAACTTTTTTCAACCTTACAAAAACGAAAACCCCTTAAGTAATAATTGTTTAAGTTAATTATTTATTGATACATGTTATGTTAGTTAAAAATAAATTGTGTTTTCACGTTCAACCTCAGTTGCACGAACTGTGCAAAATTTTGCCCAATTTACAAATAAAATAATTACACGATTGAAGCAAGCAATTTTGAACCATAACTACGAGTACTATAGATCTTCAGACAATTTCTATAAACGCTCTCGTATAAGCAAAACCTGTCTTTTCTCTTAATTTAGTCCATGGATTAAATACACTTGACGTTGTAGTTATGTTTCATGGTGCCTCCAGTGATGTACATAGGTAATAATCAACTGCTGCATAACAATGTCATTATTGTACTAATAATATAATGACCTCTTTCTACATTGATAATACGGTAAAGTAATATTAACATTAAGATACACTTGAAAAAAACTATATTTTATTCATATTACTAAATACAGTTAAACAACTTATGAATACATATTATATAATAATATTGATATATTTATTACTTTAATTTTATTACTATAAATAACATTTAATATATTTTACATATTTAATAATAATATAATTAATCTAAATTTAAAGAAATACATAAAATTGATTTGGGCAAATGCCGTCATCGTTAGATTAGAATACATCAACAAATTGTTATCTTCATGTCACAATAAAGACTGTAAATTTCAATTTGTATCAAGAACGCATAAACAAAGTTTATTGTCATTTCATGGTGTGAGATAAATTTTCAAATTCATTTTGATTTTTATAGAAATTAAAAAACATTATTGTACATAAAGTGTCATTCAGAGTACCGCTTTAATTTTACGCACAAGCACAAAAGTTTTACCAATTTCGGGATAATGGAATGTTTGTTCCACACCCTTTTGGGTATATGGCGTGATTGTGTTTGTATGTATGTATGTATGTAAATTCTTCTTCAGACCTATACATATTTAACACAACAAATTAATCATAAATTTTATGATTATACAAAATAAGACCTGTACAATCATTTGAAAAATACGAATACGAAACAGAACATTTCGAATCGTATAGAACATAAATATAATTTTGCAAATTTACACGATGAATTCGCCATCTTCTTTATTTTCGCTAATTTTTCTTCTGATGTGTCTAAACTGAATGTTATTTTATTATATTAAACACGCGTTTTCAAAATAATATTAATTCTATCTTCCAAACTGTTCATTTACATATTATAAATTTAATGTTTCTTTCATGAAAACAGATATACAACGCTATCTCATTTTAGTAAGATCTGATTGACTGTTTTTAAAACATAAGTAAATTTTAGTTAAGAAACTTTGGCCAGATCAGACTTTGGTTGCGATGAAACAAAATTTGCTAATGAAACTAAATCCGCGCATGTACAAGATATCCCCATAAGCTTAAATGTGATTTGGTTCAGAACCACTAGGTCTGCGCTAAAACATAAACATAAATAGCAGTCTAAATGGGGCACAACAAGATTTAAAAATTAATAAAAAGAGAACTACAAAATCGTTACACTATGAATACGAATATCTTTCTTTTTAATTTCTACTTTGTGAAAAAGTTTTCTATTTTGTTTGTCTATCAGGTTTCTCCCTTGCATGAGAACGGATATGTTTCCGTAAGTCTGAACTTTGAGTAAAACTTTTCTCACATGTTTCGCATTTATAAGGTCTTTCAATTGAATGAGAATGGATATGTGTTTTTAAGCTTCCTCTTTGAGTAAAAGTTTTCTCACATATTTCGCATTTATAAGTTCTTCCATTTGAATGAGAACGGATATGTCTTTTTAAATGTCCACTTTCACTAAAAGTTTTCTCACATATTTCGCATTTATACGGTTTCTCCTTTGTATGAGAACGAACATGCCGAATTAAATGTTCACTCCTAATAAAAGTTTTCTCACATATTTCGCATTTATAAGGTCTTTCATTTGAATGAGAACGGATATTTGTTTTTAAGTTTCCTCTTTGAGTAAAAGTTTTCTCACATATTTCGCATTTATAAGGTCTCTCATTTGTATGAGAACGGATATGCCTTCTTAAGTGGCCACGTTGAGTAAAGTTCTCTAACATATTTCGCATTTATAAGGTTTCTCCTTTGTATGTACACGAATATGCGATTTTAAAATTCCACTGTCAGCAAAAGTTTTTTCACATATTTTGCATTTATAAGGTCTCTCCTTTGTATGAGAACGGGAATGTCTTTTTAAGCTTCCATTTTGAGTAAAAGTTTTCTCACATATTTCGCATTTATAAGGCTTTTCATTTGTATGAGAACAGAAATGTCTTCTTAAATTTCCACTTGAAGTAAAAGTTTTCTCACATATTTCGCATTTATACGGTTTCTCCTTTGTATCATCATTTTTATTCGAATTTTTAATAGCTTGACAACGTTTTACATCGGTTTCATTCTCAAAATCAGAATATTCTTCCTTAATTATTAATTCTGAATGTAAATCTAAAGATTCTGATTTCAAACTTTCTTCAAATTTAATATTTGTATCATTTTCCAAATCCACTTCAATGTTCTCTTCTTTAATAGCTTCTTCTTTCGTACAAACAATATCAAAATTTGTATTATTTTGTTGTTCTAAACTATCTTCAATTTTAATGTTTCTATCAGTTTCCAAATCTAGTTTAATGTATTCATCATCAATATTCTCTTCTTTAATTTCGATTTCATTTTTAATTTCGTTTTTCATAACTTCACTATTTTGCGATTGTTGTTTTGCATATCGTTTGAAAATTTCTTGCGATTTAAAACATTTTTCTACAAATTTATACGTTTCATTTAATCGCACAAAGCAAATTGAGCATATACAATCCGATAACTTCTGAGTACATTCCAGCTAAAAATATAAATTAAAATTATAAATTACATATAAGCAAAATCTCCGGTTTAAAGGGATCTCAATAAAGAAATATATTTCTACTAATAACACCTAGTCCCTACGATATTTTACTAATATTTGATTTATTTGTGAGATCTAAATCCTACTACAAGCTGTGTGAATACAAGACGAAATTTTTACCAACCTGAAAACAGACAACAATATTTTTTCTCATCATAATAGCTATTCCCAACTACTCTTGCAGAAACAAATTTTAGTTTAGCAAAAACATTTTATAATAATTAATAAACTTATTATAAGTAAACCTAATAAAATAATTGTTTTATGTAATTTTTATTGTAAATGTACATGTATTCAAATTAAAACTTATTTTACATAAGTTTTAATTAAACAAAACCAACAAACGTATTAAAATTTGAAATACTCTAAAATAAGTTAAGTTAAATTTGTCTGTTCTCAAAAATTATGGAAGAGACAATAAATAAATGGTTACTTATCAATTTCTAAGCATATAATTTCATTTCGTGGACCTGGTTAAAGCTAGTATTTTACTTACAATTTCCGATGCAATGGCTTCCAATTTGTATGATAACAATACATTATCCGAATCCATTGTAGTTAAAGTAAATGTTATATTATCATCACCAGCACATAGTCGACAAAGCTTTTCATTGAAATGTTGTTTTAATATTATTTGAGAATCGAAACATTGTTTTATAAATTTATAAGCATCATTCAATCGAACAGCGCAAATTGTACAAATACCATTCGGTAATTTGATCTTGCAATCCACCTAAAATAAGAAAAGTAAAAAATTCAGAAATAATAATGTATATTACAATCAAAACAAATTATTTCATTCTTACAATTTCTGGCATAATTGTTTCCAATTTATCCGCGAAACGTTTGCCATCTGAATCCAGATCAAGTATAGTGAACAACACATTTTTATCACTTGTACATGATTTACAAAGTTGCATAAAACTACTCATGATTAAAAATGAATTTTCTACCAAAAAGCTTCTTATAAAAAGTAAAATATAAAAATATTGTAATTGATAGTATTAGAGGTTAACTTACAAAAATCTGACACGTATCCAGTTGTCCAGATGAATTTTGTGTTATATTTCTAGTATAGGAAGAAGAATAAAAAGCATGATATTTTTGTTGAGTGCACGCGCAGAAATATGTAATTGACAATGTTACAAAAAACTATTCATGATCTTCATGATTAAACATAAATTTTTTACCAAAAAAAGCTTTCTGCTATAAGTAAAATATAAAAATATTAGATTTGATATTATTCAAGGTTAACTAAAAATATGTTAGAAATACAGTTGGCCAGCTGAATTTTTTGTAATGTTTGATGTTTAAGAAAAAGAAGAATCACTTATATATTTTCAAATACATGTTGATTTTATAGAAATTAGAAAATAATATTCTACATATTATTTAAATTTTATTATTTTCAGAATTAAAATTCTTAAAACTACTGATTAAACGAGATTTCATGGAAATATAAGTTGGATCCCTATAGTAAACATTAACCAAAATTTATAATACAAAATTTAACTGGACAACTAGTTAGATGTCAGTGACGTCATTCGGGATATTAGGGGGCATCCACTCAATTAGATTTATAAAATAGCTATAATAATAGTATTACTGCTTATACATGTAAAATAATAAAAATACATTAATTACTGTTATATAAAATAAATATTAAAAGTTATTACTAAATTATAAAAAAATATATAAATTATACAATGCACATCTGTTATTTAGAGTTTAATACACAATGCAATTAAAAGTGAAAATGTTATTCTTCTTGAACTAATCATTTCATATTGTGATAGCAAAATAGATTGTTTACGTATTTATAGCTAAATACTGAGTGTGCAAACGCAGCATTAGCGCAGCTGTCACTTTCAAAATTTCTTACTTTTCTGGGGCAAAGACGATTCTTTGAGTGCTTTCAACAAAATACGCTGTCTTTTATACTTCTTTTTCTTATACTAGAAAAAATATTACATAAAAAAATTCATCAATAAATAAATACTACTATTTTAAGTATCTTTTTAATAATTAAATACCACTAATCGAATCATTAAGGAATATTACACAAATATATTTAAGGAAAATTTTATTAATTTTGCGACAATCATATATAAATAATTATTTTTGTACTGTTTCACAAAAAAAGTTTGGGTACTACTGCCTCGTAGTTACTAAATTTGCAACTAGAGCGTAAGCGATATAGTTAATCACGAAGTATAATATAGAAGGAGTGCGCACTCGTTCAGAAACATGGCTACTAAAATGTGCTTTAAAAAGAGACAGACAATGTTAGAGATAGATAGCATATAGTGTCTTGTATTTCTTCTAGGTAGGTGATCATCCTTATAGTATATTAATTTTTTATTTATAACATTCATGGAGGTAAATAAATATTTTAAAATAATATTATTATATATTTATTAAAACTGCTAATATACATAAATTAATTCATTTACAACAGTATGTAGGTACATTACAAAAAACCAAATAACTAAAAATGAGGAAAGTGGAGAGTTGAGAGTCAAAAGTGGAAAATTAAACAAAGTATCAATAATAATTATTATCTATAATTATTTGTCATAATTATAAAATCATATGTTATAATTGTTAATATATTCTAACTACTAAAAAATATATATGTCTTATGAAGAACATAATTTTTTGCTGCATATGATAATATTGCCTGATCCTCATAACAATAAATTCGTGAATAATATATGAAAATATTATTATTTTATGTTCAGTACATGGGAATTCAAATTTATAATTTTCTAAAATAACCAAAATTGTTTCTTGTTTCTAGTAAAATTGCTTTGCTGGATAAGTGTAGAAGTGAAATGTTTCAAAAACAAAAGACAGACTACACTTGACACTTTTTTGAATTAAATTAAAAATGTATGTATTTAGTATACCTGATCCGTTTGTATAAATTTCATAATAATTTTTTCTGCATACATGCAAAAATTAAATATATTAGTGTTTGGATATACTAAGAAACCTCTATTTTTTAAATTCGTTAAATATGCTTGAGGGGTATTTACAAGGTCGGTTTTTAAACCTTCTCTGCACAAGTTACAGTCAGTTTTCTTTAGCAAATAGTAATAATTGGGTTGTATCATTGTTTGATACATTTTCCTGTTCGGAGGATTCCAGTTCAGATTGTTCAAAACCATGCATGTTCGTGGCGTTTTGCACATTTTGAGTCGTTATTTCTACAATCACAAAACAAAATTTTTATTTTATTACACAAAATATAAAAATAAGTATATAAATAAATATTTATATACTAAATACCTGATACAATTTGTGTTTCGCTCGCTGCTGCCTGTGCAGGAGTGGAAAGTTCATGTTTCTTAATAATTCTTCTCTTTTTTATAATTTTAGTCATATATTTTGGGCAGTTTGGAAAAATGCTAGGTACTGCATCGTTTTTTAATCTATAACGATTTAAAGGAACCTAAAATAATCATACAAAAACGAAGTAGCATCTTTCAAATCTTGTCACTTACAAAACTGGGTTAAGTTTATATACAAGTTTAAATAACAACATTTATTACTTACTGTATTTATTCCATCACTCCAAGACCTTACAATGTCTTCCTCGCAAAAGTGTTTTTCGCAAACATAATCTTTTATTCCCAATATTTTATCTTTTCGAGGAATCTGTTTTCTCCATTTTTCAAGCATTTCCTGGTTCTTAGGCACCGAAAATACTGTTACCTTTTCCTTATTATTGTCAAAACCACTACGACAGCGTGGAACAAAGCACCTTTTACCCATTTCACGTTTCATATTTTATAAAAATTATATAAAAAACACAAAATAACGACACCGGCAAAGCTAGTTCTGGTACACAGTCAGACACTATGTGTTATCTCTCTCTACTCAGTTGTCACTCTTTCTCGACACAACTTCGCTGCCATTCGTCTCTATACAGCGTTAAGGCGGATCGACACATTCGGCATTCGCCGAGTCTCGAGCGGCTGTTCGCCGATTCTCGAATGATGTGGATGAATTGTTCGTCAGAAGCCGAGCGCATATTCGGCGTGCTCGGTGTTCCTGTACTGTGTCGGTCTTTTGACGCGAGTCAAAGTAAACGAACATTCGCCTCGCTGTTGATTTTAGTCAGATCCAGACATTCGGGTTCTTGATAGATTACTTGTGAGCAACTTGATAAACAATTTTTATTTTTCTTTTCCTTTATTTAAAGTTTTCTATTTTATTTTTAAATTTGTTTTAATATTTCAAATTTATGAATTGCATTGTAATTTTTATAATTTATTATTAATTGGCAAAACTTTCTAACGTACAACTAGTACGATTGGCGCAAATTTTATTCTTTCATGTAAATCAATAGGCAATAAACTATTTTCTAATTTAAATTTACAATAAAATGTTTTTTATGATAATTTTTTACTAATATCTTAATGATATATCAATTTTTTTCATATTTACTTCAATAAAAATTTTGCAATTATGTGAATTATGTTTAAAAGTATTTACTTATATGAACTCTTTTTTTTTCAATAATAATTTCGATAATATCTATTGTAGTATTTAACAAATTTGATATTTTTTTTAAAATTTTCAATGGCGTTCAATGGCAAATATTCGCCTTTCCCACAACAAATTGATGTTCGGCAAAGTTCACATATATGTATAAGTGTACTCGCCATTAGGCAAGTATTCGGTAACTATCCCCACCCATTCGGGATTCGGCGAGTAGTTACTCGGGACTCGGCGAATACCGAATGTGTGGATCCGCCTTTATACGAAGTTCGCACTCCTTCTATATTATACTTCGTGTAGTTAATCTATGCTCAGCTGTCAACAGTTTACTGCACAACTAATGTTGCGCATACTGCATTCCGAATAGCATTGCTAAGTTCACTCTACTCTGAATATAAAACTTGTAGCAAAGACTAATTATTTTATAGCCTATAGTTTATATTTTTCATAATGTTTGAATTTTTGAAGCATTTTTAAAATAAGAATTATATTACAATTTAATTTAGACGCATAGTGTATGTACCAACATCATTAATAGGTACTGAATTTATTTTTGTAAAGTTGGCAGTGAAATGTTCTGACTCAATTTCTGTTTACTGCATGCGACAAAATTATCTAACCTCGTTATTATCCCATGATTACCGGTTTACTACTAGTATATTATATTAAAATATTTGTGTAAAAACTATATAAACTTATATAAAACTACACAGTTCATATAATAATAACATAAAAATGTTAATATTTGGAAAACTTTGTCGTTTATGCACGACTGATAAAGATCTCGCATCAACGTTGAATAATTTCGATTCAGATAACATAATTTTATTGGACAAATTAAATCTAATTGCACCAGAACTTGTAAGTACAATAATTACAAATTTAATTCTCTTATTTTATATTTAAATGTTTTTTCAGCTAAACGTAAATAGCAGTTTACCAAATGGCATATGTAAAACATGTATTGTTCAATTGAATCAAGCCTACATATTTATAAAGAAATGCTTTCATTCACAAGAAATTCTAAATCAATATTTAGAACAATTACAAAATGGACAAAATATAAAACAATGCACAAATTTGAAAATTGTAGTGAACAATATAATCAATTATGATAATATATCGGAAAATGCTGTGAAAATATCCAATCTTTTACATCCAGAATATGTTTATAAATCGGATTCTGTAGAACAAGAAAACATTATTGAGGATACTGATGGTTCCGGATTTACTCAAGTAAATTTTGAAGATAAACTTAAAGTGGAAGGTATAGATATGAATCAGTTTCTTCCAAATGAAATCATCAATGAAGGTTGCAACAATTCAATTGATATACAAACTACCACAAGTGTAAAAAATGAAGTAGAATGTTTAATTGATTTTAAAAATGAAACGATTGAAGAACAACGTCTTTGTGAAACTAATATTAATGATTACAAATCTACCGTAGTAAAATACGAAGATGAAATAACAATAGAAAAACACGAGATTGAAAGTTGTCTTACAGATTTACCCACCATTACAGAGCAAAGTGAAATTAATTCAATTGATTTCAGTTCTCAAGTAAATTTTGAAGATGAAATTAAAGTAGAAGAAATAGACACGAATCATTTTCTTCCAAGTGATAAAACGGAAATTATCACTGAAGGTTGCAACAACTCAGTTGATATACAAACAACCGCAAGTGTAAAAGAAGAGTTAGAATGTTTAATTGAAGACAATATTGATTTAAAAAATGAACCGATTGACGAACAACGTCTTTGTGAAACTAATTTTAATGACTATGAATCTACCATAGTAAAATACGAAGATGAAATTACAATAGAAAAACACGAGATTAAAAGTTCTCTTGCAGATTTACCTACCACTATAGAGCAAAATGAATTTTACGGGTTTCATTCTATTGATTACAGTTTGGCAAATAAATTTCAAGTGAAATATGATTTTATATTAAAACGTTTTTGCGACAATACGAACAAATTTCTTAGCGATTTCCAAAATAATATAATCGAAAAACCAGCCAATGAAACAAACGATGCGATTTATTTAGAAAATTCCAGAACCGACACACATATGAAAGACGATGTTGACAACTTAGAAGATATTGCTGTTAATAGAACATTGAAAAACAGTACAAATGTAAAAGTGAATATTCGAACACGCGCAATTAAAGCACCGCATAAAACCAAAACGGGTAAGAAAACTTATCAATATCAATCAACATTAACAAGACAAATTTGTAAAGATAAAAAACGTCACGAATGTAAACTATGTGGTAAAGGTTTTCATACACTTTCTGAATTAAAAATACATATCCGTTCACATACAGGTGAAAAACCTTATCCATGTAAAATATGCAATAAAAATTTTACTAAAAAAACAGTTTTAAAAAGACATATTCTGATACATAAAGGCGAAAAACGATTTCAGTGTCAAACTTGTAAGAAACCATTTGCTCGAAATGAACATTTAACTAGACATATTCGGACACATTCAGGCGAAAAACCATTTCACTGTCAAACTTGTAAGAAAACATTTGCTCGAAATGATCTTTTAACAAAACATATTCGGACACATTCAGGCGAAAAACTATTTCACTGTAAAACGTGTAAGAAAGCATTTGCTCGAAATGATCATTTAACAACACATATTCGTACGCACACAGGCGAAAGACCATTTCACTGTCAAACTTGTAAGAAATCATTTACTCAAAAAATTAGTTTAACAACACATCTTCGGACACATTCAGGCGAAAAACCATTTCACTGTCAAACTTGTAAGAAAACATTTACTCAAAAAATTAGTTTAACAACACATCTTCGGACACATTCAGGCGAAAAACCATTTCACTGTCAAACTTGTAAGAAAACATTTACTAGAAAAGGAAATTTAACTAGACATATTCGGACACATATATCCGAATAACCATTTCAGTGTACAACTTGTACAAGTGTACAACTAATTATAAAAAACTACAAAAATTAAATCGTTACACTATGGATACGAATATGTTTCTTTTTAATTTCGACTCTGACAAAAAATTTTTTATTTCGTATTCATCAGGTTGCATCCATTGCATGAGAACGAATATGTGTTCTTAAGTGTGCACTTTGAATAAAAGTTGTCTCGCATATTTCGCATTTATAAGGTCTCTCATTTGTATGAGAACGGATATGTCTACTTAAGCTTCCACTTACAGTAAAAGTCCTCTCACATATTTCGCATTTCATTTGTATGAGTACGGATATGTTTTCTTAAGTCTCCACTATTAGTAAAAGTTCTTTCACATAATTCGCATTTATATGGTCTCTCCTTTGTATGAAAACGAATATGCTTTCGTAAGTATCCATTTTGAGTAAAAGTTTTCTCACATATTTCGCATTTATAAGGTCTCTCATTTGTATGTGAACGAATATGCTGTATTAAATAATTATAACCTCGAGTAAAAGTTTTCTCACATAATGTACATTTATGAGATTTTCTTTTCATTACAAATTTATCATTTCCATTCAAATTTTTAATAACTTCACAACGTTTTATATCAGTTTTATTCTCAAAATCCGAATATTCTTCCGTAATTATTAATTCTGACTGTAAAGATTCTGATTCTTCAAATTTAATATTTGTGTCATTTTCCAAATCTACTTCTGTGATTTCTTCATTAATTGCTTTTTCTTTCACACAAACAAACTCAAAATTTGTATTATTTTGTGATTCTAGACTTTCTTCAACTTTAATGTTTATATCAGATTCCAAATCTAGTTCAATGTATTCATCATCAATATTCTCTTCTTTCGCTTTCATTTTTAATTTCATTTGTCGTAACTTCACTATTTTGCGATTGTTGTTTTGCATAATAATACATTATCCGAATCCATTGTATTTAAACTAAACGTTATATTACTACGACCAGCACATAATCGACAACGTTCTTCATTTAAATGTTGTATGAATATTATTTGAGAATCGAAACATTGTTTTATAAATTTATAAGCATCATACAACCGAACAGCGCAAACTGAGCAAATACCATTCGGTAATTGGATCTTGCAATCTACATAAAAAGAAGTAAAAGATTCAGAAAAAATAATGTATATTACAATCAAAACAAATTGTTTCAATCTTACAATTTCTGGCATAATTGCTTCGAATTTATCTACGAAACGTTTGCCATCTGAATCCAGATTAAGTATAGTGAATAATGCATTTCCATCACTCGTACATAATTGACAAAGTTGCATAAAACCACTCATGATTAAAAATAAATTTTCTACCAAACAAGCTTCTTACAATCAGTAAAACATAAAAATATTTTATTTGATAGTATTAGAGGTTAACTTAGAAAAATCTGACAGAAATCCAGTTGGCCAGATGAATTTTGTGTAATATTTCTAGTATACAAAGAAGAAGAAAAAGCATCCTATTTTAGTTGAACGCACCCACAGAAATAGTGGACAATATATTCATATCATTTGTACATAAATGACAATGTTGCAAAAAACTATTTATGATTACAAATAAATAATCTAGCAAAAAAAATTTTTACTCTAAGTAAAATCTAAAAATATTATATTTGACAGTATTCCAGGTTGACTTACAAAAATATAAATAAAAATAATATTATAAAATTAATATTATAAAAAATCCCAAAACCACACTTAAATTTTTTATAATATTAATTTTATAATATTATTTTTATTTAAATTTCGCCACAGTAGATCATTTTCTAATCTTTTATTACAAAAATATGTTACAAATACAGTTGGCCAGCAAAATTTTGGGTAATGTTTGATGTATAAGAAAAAGAAGAATTGTTTATATATTTTCAAATACATCTTGATTTTATAGAAATTAGAAAACAATATTCCAGATACCATTTAAATTTTGTTATTTTGAAAATCAGAATGATTGAAATAGATTTCATCAAAATATAATAAAAACCTGTATAGTGAACATTAGCTAATATTTATAATACAAAATTTAACTGATCAACTACTGAGCTGACAGTGACGTCATTAGTCAGATATTAGGTGGCGTTTAGTCAATTAGATATATAAAATAGCTATATATTGTTAGTATTACTGCTTATACATATAAAATATTGTAAAAACATTAATTACTGTAATTATAATTATAATAATATAATTATAATTATAAAATAAATATTAAAAATTATTACCTAATTATAAAATGATATATTAATTATACAATGCATATGTGTTACTTGAGTTTAATACAAAACAAAATTAAAAACGAGAATGTCTTTGTTCCTGAACTATTCATTCCACATTGTGATAGTAAAATAGATTGTTTATGTATATTATATTATATTATGTATATTGCTAAATATTGAGTGTGCAAACGCACTATTAGCGCAGCGGTTGCTTTCAAAATTTATTACTTCTCTAGGCGCAGGCGATATCAATTGGTCCCTCCCCCCCATTATTTATGTGGGTGCGTTCAATAAAATACGTTGTCATTTATTCTTCTTTTTCTTATACTAGAAATATTACATAAAATTCATCAATAAATAAATACTATTATTTTGAGTATTTTTTAAATAATTAAATACTGCTAATCATATAATTAAATAATATTAAGCAAATATATTTAAGCAACTAGCAAATAATATAACAAACAAATATATATTATAAACTCTGTACTGTATTACAAAGAAAGTTTGGGCACCACTGACGTGAAGTCACCAGAGACGCTTGTCACATGTTAACTGGTTTATTGGTTATTTGTGTATTTAATATTGATATTTACTTATAATAAAACTATATAAACTCTTGAAAATCCAAAAAGATAAACATGTTTATGTTTACAAAGGTCTGTCGCTTATGTATTACTAACAAAGATATCTCGTCAGCTTTGATCAATTACGATTCACCTAACCTTACTTTATTCGACAAAATAAATTTAATTGCGCCAGGACTTGTAAGTATTATATTTTAGTATCTAATATTTTATATTAAATTTATGTGTTTTTAGCTAAAAGTAAATAATAATTTACCGAATGGCATATGCAAGACCTGTATTGTTCAGTTAAACCAAAGTTACAAATTTCTTCAGAGCTGTTTATGTTCGCAAAAAATTCTAGAAAAGTATTTAGAGCAATTACAAAATGGACTAAATACAGAACAAAGTGAAAATTATGAAATTGTAATAAATGCAATAAAATTGGAACAAAATAATGCAATCAACTACATGAATGATATGAATATTGAACAAACTGATGAAGAATTCCATAATACATTTGCGAATTATGAGGAAGAAGAGGTTATTATGGAACAAGAAAATATTGTTGGTTGTTCCGAATCTACTCACGTAAATTTTGAAGATGATAGTAAAGTAGAAGAAACGGATATTAACCATTATCTTCCAAATGTCAAGACAGAAGTCATTGAAGAATGTTACGCTGACACTATTGATATAGAATTTGATATGAAAGTAAAAAAAGAATTGGAATGTCCGAGTGAAGACGTAATCGCATTACAAACTGATATTAAACAAGAAATTACTGAAGAAAATGTTAGTGAAAATTATATTAACGATGATAATTTTACCGAAGTGGATGTTGAACACGAAATTAAAACTGAAGAGCATGAAATTAATGGTTTTAAATTTTGTGGTTTTAATGCTGCTGAATGTAGATTGGCAAACAATATTAAAATGAAATATAATTTAGAATTGGAACGCTTGCGAGACAATACAATACTTAAGACTGATGTCGAAAATACTGAAATTAACAAACAAACTGCTAATAGTGACGATTGTTTACAACCAGGAACATCTTTTGAGAAAGGTCGCAGTTGTGCAGAATCTGTCAGTGATGATCCGAATTTAAAAACAAACAGTCAAACACACACAGAAAAGAAACGGTTTCAATGTAAAATATGTGAAAAAGTTTGGCCAAGGAAATCACATTTGAAAATACATTTGCGTTCTCATACACAGGAGAAACCTTATAATTGTGATATTTGTAATAAAAGGTTTAGTCGAAAGGACAATTTAAAATCACATATGCGTACTCATACACAGGAGAAACCTTATAAATGTGAAATATGTAGTAAAAGTGTTAGTCACAAATGCAGTTTAAAATTACATATGCGTACTCATACACAGGAGAAACCTTATAAATGTGAAATTTGTAAGAAAAGTTTCAGTCAAAAGGTCAATTTAAAATCACATATGCGTACTCATACACAAGAGAAACCTTATAAATGTGAAATATGTAATAAAAGTTTTAGTTACAAATGCAGTTTAAAATTACATATGCGTACTCATACACAGGAGAAACCTTATAAATGTGAAATTTGTAATAAAAGTCTTAGTCACAAATGCAATTTAAAATTACATATGCGTACTCATACACAGGAGAAACCTTATAAATGTGAAATATGTAATAAAAGTTTTAATCAAAAATGCAATTTAAAATTACATATGCGTACTCATACTCAGGAGAAACCTTATAAATGTGAAATATGTAATAGAAGTTTTGGTCACAAATGCAGTTTAAAATCACATATGCGTACTCATACACAGGAGAAACCTTATAAATGTGAAATTTGTAATAAAAGTTGTAGTCGAAAGGACAATTTAAAATCACATATGCGTACTCATACACAGGAGAAATCTTATAAATGTGAAATATGTAATAAAAGTTTTAATCATAATTGCAATTTAAAATTACATATGCGTACACATTCACAAAAGAAACTTTTAACGTGAAATTTGCAATTAAAACTTTTACTAACAGTAGCAACTTAAAACAACATTTTTATACACACATCTAAGAATAAATCTATTACATTTTTATGTTCTATGTTAAAATAATTATGACAAAAAATAAAATTGTATTTGGCAATAACTAATAAAATGTATTAGAGAATATAAATATTAGTAAAAAATTTATAGTAAAATGTTTATAAGTTTATTATTTCTTGAAGTTTTTGTTTTATGTGTTGTATTCCTACTTAAATATATGTACTTAACATTAAAAATTACAAAAAATATTTGTGCTTTTTAGAATACAGCTAGAGTTGACACATAAAACCAGTCTGGTTGAAACAATGCTCATTTTTCTTCTAATTTTAGCCCCAGTGGTTTTTTATTGAAAATATTCAAAAATCATGTTCATTTAAGAAATATTGTCAAAAAGTATTATTATTAAATAAAAATTAAGCATTATATATAAGTATCAGTTTAAATACATGCACTTTTATAAACATATCACAAAATAATTAAAAAAAAAAAAACTCAATTATGTCTGGTCTAAAGATAAATAATTATATCTTTTATCAACAGCACTCTAATAGCACTGTGAATTGTTTAGTAAATTTAATTTACGTGATCTGTCAATAATGGCTGTAAGTACGTATGACAAAATGATTGTAAGAAAAACAATTTTAATTTCACATCTGTTCTTAACGTAGTTATTTAATTTTAGAAGCAAAATAGGAACTAATTTCTAACCGACCAATGTTCTAATATTTTCTACAATAATAAATCAGATTTTTTTTTTGAATGTTAAAATAATCACTTTGTATTTCTGTAATGTTGTTTTGTAGTAAATATTTTTCTTAAGTTTAACGAATAATCATTTACTTATGACGCAATAATTGTAAGTCGATACTAAGTTTCTAAATCAGGTTTTATTTTGTAAAATTACTATATTTAATGATATAATTATAAATGTGAACAAAATAATTACCGATTCATTTGCTCCAAAAAATTATTTTAGTATGTTTTTAATTTTAAACAAAAGAGTAAGAGCAAATTTCAATAAAACAAAACGAAAAAAGTATTAAAATTTAATGTAGGTACTCTAAATTAGGTTAGCTTAAATGTGGTCTGTTCTCAAAACTTATGGAAGCGTCAATTTAAAAAAAATGTTTTTTCAACAATTTCTAAGCATAGACAGTATTTTACTTACAATTTTCGATGCAATAATTTCCAATTGATATGATAACAATACATTATCCGAATACATTGTATTTTAAATTAATATTATATTTATTAGGACCGGCATATAATCGACAAATTTCTTCATTTAATTTTTTCTTAATATAATTCGAGAATCTAAACATTATATTATAAATTTTCCGAGCATCATTTAATTGGACTGCGCAGGCTGTGCAAATACCATTCGGTATCTTAATTCTACAATTCACTAAAAGAGTAAAATATTTAGAAATACTAATGTACATTACAAACAAAACAATTTAGTTCAATTTTACAATTTCTGGAACGATTGCTTTCAATTTATCTATGATAAGTTTGCCATCTGAATCCAGATTAAGTATAGTTAAAGAATACATTTTATTAATTGTGCATAATTGGTAATGTCGCATACCAAAAAATCCTTCTTGTAATAAGTGAAACACAATAATATTGTATTTGTTTATATTAGAGACTTACCTATAAAACCTCTCATGATGTCAATTGGCCATCTGAATTCTCTGTAATGTTTCTAGTATAAGATCAGTGCCTCTAATTGTCAAATTTATAATTAATTATTTATTTTTTGAAAATTATTATTACGGGATTTTTAAATACGTATCTAACAAGATTAGAAGTATATGGACCACTTTGACATTATCCCATAAATACTAAAAAATAAGAATAAAAACTTTAAACCTTTTCAGCAAAAATTGGCAGCACTGTTTCAAAATTTAATTTTGTATTTATTATACATATAAAAAAAAACTATCCCGAAAATTTGTTTTAAATCGTACAAATACTATGCATTAAATAAATTTTTAATAGTTTTTCCGGAAAATTGGCAACATTGTATAATAATTAAATTATATTGTAATGCGTTTTGTTCGTCTTTTTACGAGATAATTAAATAAAACAAAATATACACTTATATTAACTAGATATTTATTATTAATGATTAAAGATAGAATGTAAGTATAAAAATATAAAAGTATGAATATAACTATAAACTAGATGGCTATAAGCTTAAACACCAGTAATCAAACTAACACTAAATATTTATTTCACTATTTATATAACTGTTGCACTCGAAGTGAACTTGTTTCAAGCTTAAGATTCGCGTAAGAACTGTGTTGTCTATCGCATTCGCTGCGTTTAAATACGACCATCGTGTTTTCGAGAAAGCAACTCTGGTTGCCTGTAGAATATTCCATAGCTGCCCGTTCGTAAACACATCGAACTTTCTGGTAGGCGTCGCGCGGTCAAGGCCAGTCATTTGTGGTAACAGACAGGTTCTGGCCAGCTTGTTTTGTTACACTGTTCCCTCCCTAGAGTGTTCCGTCCCGGGACACTCATGAATTATTGGTGAGGAGTCATGGCGAAATCGACACGTGGTCCCGCGAGCGCAGTGGGAGGTATGATGAAAGTAGCATTCCACGGTCTTTTCGGCTTTCTTGTTTTCCAGAGGATTGAAGCTACAAACAAGAATGTCAATGCCGGTATGCTGGAAAAGAGTTTCCAGCATATTTCTAATAATTCGCCAATCTAAACCGTCAAGGCCACAGCCTACTCTGGGGATCGCCAATTTTAGGATATTGTCCCGCAGGAGTAGCTCGCGTAACGTCTGCAGTGTGTTCCACATTGATTGGTAACTGGGCTTCTTTTGAGACAGCTCCTTTGTAACCAGGTAGTAGATGTTGCGGTGCTCCCTTTGCAGATGTAATGCGGCCCCAACGGCAGGCAGCTGTTCCCGTAGCTCGGTGATCCCGCCAAACTTCTTGCGGAAAACGGTAGCAATCCCTCTGGACATTTGCAGGTCCTGAGCGACGCAATGTGCAAGTGCATAGTCCTCGTATACGGTGAACAGGTCCTGTTGAACTTCTCGGGTGACGCCATGACGGGCCTTGCGGCCTGCAGCGTAAGAGGACATAAATTGCTCGAAGTCCACCTCTTCGCTCCGTAACTGGTGGGCGTGGCCTTCTTGAATATTAGGATCTTCCTCGTTTTGTCCAGCGAACGGGGCTAGACGATTATGGTGGACGACCCTTGGTTTTCCATTGGGCGTCTTACGGATCCGGTATATGACATCGTTAATCCTTTTTATGATTTGATATGGCCCTTCCCACCAGCGTTGCAGTTTAGGAGACAGTCCCCGACGACGTTGCGGGTTGTAGAGCCAGACTAAGTCTCCCGGCTTATAACCTCCCATATTAGTATTAATGTCGTAGCCGTCCTTCATCCGATCGCTTGCGATCTGTATGTTGGAACGAACCTGTTGATGTATTTCATCCATCTTCTTTCGTAGGTTGTCGACATAGTCTTCTCCGGCCAGGTCCTCTCCAGGTTTACAGCCGAATTTTAAATCACAAGGCAGGCGTAGCTCATGTCCAAAAACAATTTTTGCAGGGGTTTGTCCAGTGGTTTCGTGCACGGATGAACGATAGGCCAATAGAAACAGATGAATGTATTGGTCCCAGTCTCTTTGATGGTCGGAGACGACTTTTGATAGGTATTTACCCATTGTGCGGTTCATCCTTTCTACCATGCCATCAGACTGCGGATGTAATGCAGTCGTTCTGGTTTTCCGTATTCCTAGTAACCAACAAACTTCCTGGAAGATGTTGGATTCAAAGTTTCGTCCCTGATCGGAATGTAATTCCATCGGTATGCCGAATCGACTAAAGAGCTCTTTTACTAGGACTTCGGCAACTGTGGTAGCTTCTTGGTTTGGTAGTGCATACGCCTCTACCCATTTACTGAAGTAGTCCATGGCTACCAGGATAAATTTGTTTCCTTGCTCACTCATCGGGAAAGGACCAGCTATATCAATGGCTATTCGCTCGAATGGACTGCCAACGTTATATTGTCGCATTGGCGCCTTACGTTTTCTATGCGGGCCATTACTTGTAGCGCATGTTACACATTTTCTGCACCACATTTTCACATCTTCGTGGCATCCGACCCAATAGAATCGTTCTCGCACTTTCTCGATCGTTTTCTTGACTCCTAAATGCCCGCCAGAGGTCCCGTCGTGGAGTTGTCGTAGTACATCCGAAACCTTGTTTCTCGGAACCAGTAGCTGCAATTTTTCCTGGGATCCCTCTTCATTTTCCAGAGTCCTCATTAGGAGCCCATTCCTAAGTACGATCGAGTTCCATTGCGACCAATACGATTTAAGGGTGCGACTATGTGGTGCCACTTCTTCCCAAGTTGGCCGTTGATCTATCGTTTTCCACCATTTTAAGTGTTTTAAATCAGTGTCCATATCTTGTTCGTGGCTAATATTCTCTATTTGCCAGTCGTCATCAACGGCGGTCGTCCTAAAGAGAGTGGTCGCTTTTTCCTCAATTCGAGAGCAACTTTTACAATCCGGCAAGCATGGTCTTCTTGACAAGGCATCTGCATTACAGTGACTTTTACCAGCGCGATGTTCAATGTCGAAGTCATATTCTTGTAATCGTTCAATCCATCGTGCCACTTGTCCTTCTGGGTTCTTGAATCGCAGCAACCATTTGAGGGCAGCATGATCGGTCCGCAGCAAGAATTTGCGGCCGTACAAGTATTTGTAAAAATGCTCGATGGATTTCACTACTGCCAGTAATTCTCGCCGAGTTACGCAGTAATTGCGTTCGGCCTTTGACAGTCCTTTACTGTAATAGCCGATGACCTTTTCCTGTCCTTCCTGAATCTGCGACAGGACTCCGCCAATGCCTACGTTGCTCGCATCCGTATCCAATATAAATTTGCCTTCCTGAAGAGGGTAGCTCAAGACTGGTGCACCCACTAAGGCCTGTTTCAGGGTATCAAAGGCATTCTGACAGTCTTCATCCCAATTGTATTTACGACCATCTTCGGTTAGACGTGTAAGTGGTTTGGCTATGTTGGCAAATCCTAGGACATACCGTCGATAATAGGAACACAAACCAAGGAAACTTCTAAGTTCGTGTTTATCTAGCGGTACTGGCCATTCTTTGACAGCTTGTGTCTTTTCCGGATCAACAGCTACTCCTTTTCCGGAAACAACGTGGCCGAGGTAGTGTACTTCTTTCTGGAAAAGGTAGCATTTCTTGGGACTCAGCTTTAAATTGGCATGTCGCAGCCGTTGGAACACTTCTTCCAAATTCTTCACATGATCCTCGAAGGACTTTCCAATCACAATTATGTCGTCTAGATATACTAGACACGTTTTCCAGGATAGTCCATTCAGGACATTTTCCATCAGCCTCTCAAAGGTTGCCGGAGCATTACAGAGTCCGAACGGCATTACTTTGAACTGCCACAGTCCCGATCCGACACTAAACGCTGTTTTCTCACGATCTCCTTGATCCATGGCAACTTGCCAGTAACCGTTTTTCAGGTCCAGAGTCGAGAATATCCTTGATCCGGCCAGCGTGTCCAAGGTATCATCTATTCTTGGCAGCGGGTAGCTATCTTTCTTTGTTACATTGTTCAACTGGCGATAATCAACACAAAATCGTGTTGACCCATCCTTCTTTTTCACCAAAACCACTGGCGACGCCCATGGACTGTTTGAGGTTTCTATCACATCATCCTTTTCCATGTCTTGGATGATTTGTTCGGCCTCCTCACGTTTCGCCAGTGGTAGTCTTCGCGCAGTTTGGCGTATAGGTCTCGCATCACCAGTGTCGATTCGATGATGAACAATGTTGGTTCGACCAGTAGGACCTCCCTCGGTTTTGAATATATCTTGGTAACTGCACAATAGATCTTTAACTTTGTGTTGTTCTTCTTTTGTTAAATCTTGACAAGCACTCATGACCGTTTTGTTCAGATGTTCCGGAAATTTAGTTTAGATAGATGACGGTGACGAACAGTAACCAATCGACGTTCCATTACGTAATGTTACGGAATAATTGTTGATATTCATCAGCCGTACTGGAATGCTTTTCGTATTTCTAACTATAGTTTTTGCAATCAGCACTCCTTTATTCGGACCCTTGTCACCGTATCTTGGTTCCAACATAATAATTTGTTTTTCCGGAATCAAACGGTCTAGTTTTGCTTCCACAAATACTTCACTGCGTGGTGGTAGCTCAATGTCGTTCAGCAAAACTGCTTGTGCCATCGTGTCTTCTCGCTGATGTAGAACAACTTCTTCGTCATGAATCTTCACGATTCCTAGCTTCAGATTTAATTCAAAACCGTACGTTGTCATCACATCCATTCCAAGAATGATTTCTTCTTCTATATCCGCAACCAGCACTCGATGTAAAAAGCTGGTGCCACCGATGGTAAAGTGGGCATCCAACTCGCCGCACACATTGGCCAAGTCTCCAGTTGCTGTGCGTAGTCTCCAGTTGGTCGGTAACAGCTTGTTTTTGGTTTTGATCATTCCTGTCTTCACGATGGTCTTCGTGGCTCCCGTGTCTAATAGAAGAAGAACATTCTTGCCATTAACAACACCATCGATGAACACGCTCTTTGAACAGTTTTTAATTATGGCCACTCGTGCATTACGTGGGGCTTGTGTACGGCGGGTTGAAGATTGCCCCTTCCCATCAACCCGTTTTAGTTTTCCTGTGGCTGTTGGGGCTTTCCGCACCGGCGTCTAATATGCCCCATTTCGCCACAGTTCCAACAGCGAGGTTGTCTCCTCTGATTTTTCAGTGCTTGCAGTACTTGTTGTACGATTTGTTCAATCGAGCCATTTTGGTGTTCCTCCTCCTCATGGCTGTTGACTGAACGAACTCGAGCGTGGCTCCGTGTTGATGCTTTGATGGCCTCAAATTCGAGAGCTTGCGTTAATGCCTCATTAACGGTCTGAGGATGGGCTAGCTTAACGGCTTGTTGTAGCTCTGGGTCGCGAACTCCATTCAAGAACTTATTAATTGCCAGGTTTTCATAGATGTCATCTGGAGCCGTTGGATAAGACATTCGTATCAAGCGAACAATGTCGGCTTCGAATTCTTGCAATGTTTCGTTCGCCTTTTGGACACGACTGTCTAACTGTGTTAGGTACAACCCTTTTACATGCTTATGTCCGTATCGTAGCTCTAATTGCTCGACTAGTTGGCTAAAGTCCGTACGGTCTCTCAACGGCACACTTTGTAATACACGTAGTGCATCCTCACGTAGAGACAAACTCAATACTTGTGCCTTTCTTGAATCAGACCAGCCGTGGACTATTGCTGTCGTCTCGAACAATGTCAAGTATTCTTCCCATGACGATTTCCCATCGTAAGTTGGTAGTTTCGGGACAGGACTTGGTTGACCAGCTTCTTGTTTCATTATAATACCGTTGGCGGATGTCGCACTCGAGATTGCTTCAATCTGGTTTTGCATCTCGGTTCTGATTTTATTTTCCATTTCGGCTCTGATTTTATTTTCCAATGCGCATATATCAGATTTAATTTCATTATTTTCAACTTGTATTTTGTTATTTAACTCGGAAATATTATTTTTAACTTTATCTTCTAATTCAGAGATATTATTTTTAATAACTTCTATATTACGATTTACTTCTGTTTTCAATTGTTCTATTGTAATTTTAGAAGTTTCTTCCATTTTTCTAGAATTTTCTTGAAATTTCTCTGTCATTTTTTCTTCCATTTTTCTAGAATTCTCTTCAAATTTTTCTGTTAAATTTTCTTCTGTTTTTCTAGAATTTTTTTCTGTTTTTCTAGAATTTTCTTCAAATTTCTCTGTTATTTTTTCTTCTGTTTTTCTAGAATTTTCTTCAAATTTTTCTGTTATATTTTTTGTTAAATTTTCTTCAATTTTGCTCATCAGTGTGCTTATATCCGCTGGTATTTCAAATAGATATGTTTCAGGATTCTGGTCAGCATCTTGTATGGCTTTTCTAAGTCGTTCTTGTAACACGGTTTTAGCCCCTGTTGTGCTTAATTCACGTTCTTCGAGTTCTTGTTTCAGGTGCTGAATTTTCAACTCATTCAAACTAACTTGTTTTGTAGCCATTTTCACAATATTTTACGCGTTCTTAATTATACGTTATTATTTATTTCTAAAATTATCTCGTACTTCACACCGGACACCAATTGTAATGCGTTTTGTTCGTCTTTTTACGAGTTAATTAAATAAAAACAAAATATACACTTATATTAACTAGATATTTATTATTAATTATTAAAGATAGAATGTAAGTATAAAAATATAAAAGTATGAATATAACTATAAACTAAATGGCTATAAGCTTAAACACTAGTAATCAAACTAACACTAAATATTTATTTCACTATTTATATAACTGTTGCACTCGAAGTGAACTTGTTTCAGTATCGAGATTCGCGTAAGAACTGAACTGTCTATCGCATTTGCTGCGTTTAAATACGACCATCGTGTTCTCTCGAACGCAACTCTGGTTGCCTGTAGAACATTCTCGAACCAGCACGCTTGCAAACACATAGAACTCTCCAGCATGTCTCATGCGGTCAAGGCTATTCGCTTGCCGTAAACAGACGGGTTCCGGCTAGCTTGCTTTGCTACAATACATTGAAATATTTTCTTGACCTAACCTAACCTACCCATCACCCCTCCGTTAAGTGTTAAAGAAAAAAAGAAAAAATAAATACGCTTTTTTTAAAGACATTCTTAATATTCATAATATTAATTTAGTTTAATTCCATTTCATTTGGTTATTCAATAAATTGTTTTTCGATGAATTGGTACTTCGGTGAATTTGTTTTCGATGAATTATTTTCGGTGAACGGTTTTCGGTGAATTGTCCGGATACCGATTTGGAATGTGTAATGCAGACAAACCTATATCAATATCAATCATACTTTTAATTTGAAACTCTAAATTAATTTTAAGCTTATACTGTTTGTACGATTTAAAACAAATTTTCAGGATAGATTCTTTTTTATGCATAATAATTTTAAAATTTAATTTCTGTACTTTTGGTAAAAAAATATAAAATTTTTATTTGTATTTCTTAGTATTTATGTGATAATGTCAATATCTACTACAGATATTATAGATAAAGAATGTAATCTAAGTAAAAAATTAGTCGAAGAAATTATTTATATTAAAATCCAAATTATATATTAATAACAGAAGGCGTAGAAGGTCATAATATTTTATTTTCGAATTTTACATGATTTATTTCTCTTGATTGTGGTGAAAAAAAATTGTCAAATTTGAGTTTTTACTGCATATTGTTGACGTATTTTGTGGTCTAGTATTTTATTAAAATTTCATTGTAATTTTTAAGTATTTAATTAAAAGTAATGCGAGTAGAAATATGCATATTATTACAAATTAAATATTATTAAAATATAATAAATTAAATAAATAAATAAATTTATTAATAAAAATAAAAAAAAAATTAGATAATTGAATAAATATTTATTTCATTATACAATACAACTCGCAACAAAAAAAGAAAGTGGTTATTTATACATACGGTATGTATACGCGATTGGCTAATTTATACATACAGTATTTTTACGTAATTGGCTATTTAGGGAAGGTTAGGTTAGTAGGTTGGTTTAGGTTTTTTTTTTAGTATGTATAAATAGCCAATTACGTATACATACCGTATGTATAAATAGCCTCATTTACAAAAAAATTGTCAGTTTGTGTCTCGCATTTTCTAAGTAAAATCATTTATTATATCACTAAAATCAGCAAGTCCCAAGGAACTGTCTAAATTTGGGGACAAAGTTAGAAATTGAATAGTTACAGCAAAAATCGATAAAATAAGAACAAGTTAGAAATATAAATTAAACTAAATTTATTCAAAATTGTACTCACCGTTTAGAGATCGGGTACGAAATAGATTAGTGTATGATGAGTGTGAAATTGGAAAAAATGTTGTAGAAAAAGTTGGTGTTAGTCAGTTAAGATGGTTTGGACATGTTGAGCGAATGTCTAATGACCGTTTGGTTAAAAAGATTTATTTGAATGATTTTGATGGTATACGTTTGCACAGTGGACGTCCGATGAGTAGTTGGAGTGGTATGATTGAGAGTGTTTTGCGTGAGCGAAAGTTTCCAAGTAGTAGGAATAAAGGAGAGCATGTATGTGAGGAATTATGAATGTGGATTAAGCGAAAGTTGCTTGTTTGGATAGGAATGTTTGGAGGCGACTAATTTCGGAATGATGAAAAGAGTTTGTGCCACACCCTTTTGGATACATGGCGTGATTGTGTATGTATGTATGTATGTGTAAAAATGATTGCACTGCATTAATTTTTTTCTGTTATTGTTCACCGTATTAGCTTTAAACAACAAATCGATATAGTTTGCAATAACTTCAACTTTTGATAAAATTTATCTTTTTTTGTTCATCAAGTGAATTTTACCTACTACGAACGGCATTGCAATCTAGGAAATTATAAAAATTCAATTGCAATTAAATGAATTTTATACATACATACATACACAATCACGCCATGTACTCAAAAGGATGTGGCACAAACTCTTTTCATCATCCCGAGAAATCAGTCGCCTCCAAACATATTCCTATCCAGCACAAGCAACTTTCGCTTCATCCACATTCATAATTCCTCCTCTCACAGCATGCTCTCTTTTATTCCTACTACTTGGAAACTTTCGCTCACGCAAGCGACTCTCTCAATCATACCACCACTCCAACTACTCATCGGACGTCTACGCAAACGTATACCATCAAAATCATTCAAATAAATCTTTTTAACCAAACGTTCATTAGACATATTCGCTCAACATGTGCGCACCATTTTAACTTACTCTAACACGGCGCAACTTTTGCTACATTTTTTTCAATTTCACACTCATCATACACTAATCTATTTCGTACCCGATCTCTCCTATTTACACCACATACCCCACGTAAAAATCTCATTTCTACAGCAGTCATTTTCCGTTTATGCTTTTGCAACCAAACCCAACATTCACTACCCTATACATCAACGTAGGCACCAAAACTGCATTGTATATATTCAAACGTACTTCTTTGGAAACATTTACATTCCTAGCAAAAGTTCCTAAAGCACCCAAAACCGTACAACAGCAGCATTTACTCTCCTTTCAATTTCACGATCAAAACGGCCATTTCTAGACAGCAAACTACCCAAATACACATCTGCTCAACTACCTGCTCTAAACGTGCACCGTATCAATATATATACATTACATTCAGTCATCAAGTCACCGTTCTCAAAAACTAAAACTTTGCACTTATCAATAACATTCAACACAAGATTCCTATCTTTACCAACAACATTAATTCTATCAATCATCCTTCTCAGTTGTTCTTCAGATTCAGCCAAAACAACCACGTCATTACATAAACAATATAAATATTTGACATCTGAGTGAGTTTTTAGTCGGAGTGGTAAAATTGTGACAGATATTAGATTATGTCTGACTGATCTTAAAATGGGATTAAAATAAATATTATGTAAAATAATATTTAATAATAACGAAGGCGGGTGATTTTTACGCGTTTGTTTAATTTGTTTTCTTCAACATTTTTTTTTTTTGGAACTTTAATTACAAACACAATAAAAACCAATTACACTGTAGAAAAGGGTTTTTAATGAGCTTTAAAACAGTATTTTTCTTTTTTCAAAACAGTAATTTTTTTATTTAAAAAAAATGGCGTCAAACGCAACAGGTCCTCATGGGTATTGTCCTACGACGGGATCAAAATTTCCACTTCTGCACCAGTAACAAATAAAATATCCTTCTAAGATCGGTTCTATAGTTTTTTTTAAAAAAAAATAATTTTGAGAAAAACGCGTTTAAAGTTTTCAGATAGCTATTATGTTGGTTCTGAACACACAAAAAATTACTGCTGTGGAAATGAGATTTTTACGTGGGGTATTTGGTGTAAATGGGAGAGATCGTGTACGAAATAGATTAGTGTATGATGAGTGTGAAATTGAACAAAAATGTTGTAGAAAAAGTTGGTGTTAGTCAGTTAAGATGGTTCGGAGCCATGTTGAGCGAATGCGTCTAATGAAAGTTTGCTGTAAAAAAAATTTATTTGAATGATTTTGATGGTATACGTTTGCGTGGACGTCCGATGAGTAGTTGGAGTGGTATAATTGAGAGAGTGGCTTGCGTTAGCGAAAGTTTCCAAGTAGTAGGAATAAAAGAGCATCCTATGAGAGTGGAATTATGAAGCGAAAGTTGCTGTGCGGGATATGAATGTTTGTAGGCGACTGATTTCGGGATGATGAAAAGAGTTTGTGCCACACCCTTTTGGGTACATGGCGTGATTGTGTATGTATATATGTATGTATAAACACTATCTCATTCAAACCCGTTTTTATGACTTAAAAAGTTTTTTGCCGGCAATGACATTTCAGCCACATATTCTCCGATGTATAAAGATGCAAAAAATGCAAAAATAATCGATTTTTTTCAACCTTACAAACACGAAAACCCCTTAAGTGATAATTGTTTAAGTTAATTATTTATTGATACATAAACCAATTGCACGAACTGTTCCAAATTTTGCCCAATTTACAAATAAAATAATTACACGATTGAAGCAAGCAATTTTGAACCTTAACTACGAGTACTATAGATCTTCAGACAATTTCTATAAACGCTCTGGTACAAGCAAAACCTGTCTTTCCTCTTAATTTAGTCCATGCATTAAATACACTTGACGTTGTAGTTATGTTTCATGCTGCCTCCAGTGATGTATATAGGTAATAATCAACTGCTGCATAACAATGTCATTATTGTACTAATAATATAATGACCTCTTTCTACATTGGTAATATGGTAAAGTAATATTAATATTAAGATACACTTGAAAGAACTATATTTTATTCATTTACAGTTAAAACAACTTATAAATACATATTACATAATAATATTGATTTATTTATTACTTTAATTTTATTATAAATAACATTTAATATATTTTACATATCTAATAATAATAAAATTAATCTAAATTTAAAAAAAAATATAAAATTGATTTGGGCAAATGCCGTCATCCTTATATTAGAATATTAACAAGCTGTTATATTTTTGTCACAATAAAGACTGTAAATTTCAATTTGTATCAGGAACTCATAAACAAAGTTTATTGTCATTACATGTTGTGTTATAAATTTTCAAATTCATGTTGATTTTTATAGAAATTAAAAAACATTATTGTACATAAAGTGTCATTCAGAGTACCGCTTTAATTTTACGATCAAGCACAAAAGTTTCACCAATTTCGGGATAATGGAAAGATTTTGTGCCACACCCTTTTGGGTATATGGCGTGATTGTGTTTGTATGTACCTATACATATTTAACACAACAAATTAATCATAAATTTTATAATTATACAAAATAAGACCTGTACAATCATTTGAAAAATACGAATACGAAACAGAACATTTAGAATCGAATAGAACATAAATATAATTTTGCAAGTTTACACGATGAATTCGCCATCTTCTTTATTTTCGCTAATTTTTCTTCTGATGTGTCTAAAATGAATGATATTTTATTATATTAAATACGCGTTTTCAAAATAATATGAATTTTATCTTCGAAACTGTTCATTTACATATTATAAATTTAATGTTTCTTTCATAAAAACAGATATACAACGCTATCTCATTTTAGTAAGATCTCATTGGCTGTTTTTAAAAACATAAATAAATTTTAGTTAAGAAACTTTGGCCAGATCAGACTTTGGCAGCGATGAAACAAAATTTTCTAATGAAACCAAATCCGCACATGTACAGGACATCCCCATAAGCTTACCTGTGATTTGGTTCAGAACCACTAGGTCTGCGCTAAAACATAAACATAAATAGCAGTCTGAATGGGGCATAACAAGATTTAAAAATTAATAAAAAGAGAACTACAAAATCGTTACACTATGAATACGAATATCTTTCTTTTTACTTTCTACTTTGTGGAAAAGTTTTCTATTTTGCATTCAACAGGTTTCTCCCTTGCATGAGAACGGATATGTTTTTGTAAGTTTGAACTTTGAATAAAAGTTTTCTCACATATTTTGCATTTATAGGATTTCTCATTTGTATGAGAACGGATATGCCTGTTTAAACTTCCATTCTGAGTAAAAGTTTTCTCACAAATTTTGCATTTATACGGTTTCTTCTTTGTATGAGAACGAACATGCCGAATTAAATGTTCATTCCTAATAAAAGTTTTCTCACATATTTCGCATTTATAAGGTCTCTCATTTGTATGAGAACGGATATGTCTTCTTAAATGAGCACTTTGAGTAAAAGTTTTCTCACATATTTCGCATTTATACGGTTTCTTCTTTGTATGAGAACGAACATGCCGAATTAAATGTTCACTCCTAATAAAAGTTTTCTCACATATTTCGCATTTATAAGGTCTCTCATTTGTATGTGTACGATTATGTACTATTAAATGTCCACTCCGAGTAAAAGTTTTCTCACATAATGTACATTTATGAGATTCACTTTTCTTTACAGATTTATCATTTTTTTTCGAGCTAAAAATAATATTTTTATTTGATGTTCTACTAGCTTGACAACGTTTTATATCGGTTTCATTCTCAAAATCAGAATATTCTTCCTTAACTATTAATTCTGAATGTAAAGCTAAAGATTCTGATTTCAAACTTTCTTCAAATTTAATATTTGTATCATTTTCCAAATCCTCAATGTATTCTTCATTAATCACTTCTTCTTTCATACAAACAGCATCAAAAATTGTATTATTTTGTGATTCTAAACTATCTTCAACTTTAATGTTTCTATCAGTTTCCAATTCTAGTTTAATGTATTCTTCATCAATTGTCTCTTCTTTAATTTTGTTTTTCATAACTTCACTATTTTGCGATTGTTGTTTTGCATATCGCTTGAAAATTTCTTGCGATTTAAAACATTTTTCTACAAATTTATACGTTTCATTTAATCGAACCGAACAAATTGAGCAAATACAATCCGATAACTTCGCAGTACATTCCAGCTAAAAATATAAATTAAAATTATATATTACATATAATAAAAATTACCGATTTAAAAAGAGCTTAATAAAAAATATATCTACTAATAACACCAAGTCCCTATGATATTTAACTAATATTTGATTTATGTGAGAGATCTAAATCCTACTATAGACTGTGTGGGTACGTTACTTGGTTATGAGGTAACAAAAGGTTAAAAATAATATGTGCACAATTAAAAATGCAAGACGAAATTTTCATAAGCCTGAAAACAGCAACACAAAGACGCCAACATTATTCTCTCAGTAACTATTCCCCCACTACTCATATAGAAACAACTTTTTATTTAGCAAAAACATATTATAATAATTAATAAGCTTATTATAAGCAAATCTAATCAAATAAATTTAGAACAAACACATTTTGTCCGGTTTTGAAATGCAAAGTGGAAGTTAGTTATAAAGTTTAAATTTAGCACAGAGCTGTGTAATACTACCAAAATGATGGAAAAAATTTAAACGCTATAACACTATAAACCGAAAAACTTAATTAACTGAACAGATTTAACGGAAGTTTTATTGACAGTTGGGTCGTTTTTCATGAAAGATTCTACTGAGACAATGCAGTGTGAGTCGCAGGTGAACGCTGTAAACGATAAAAATTGACCAGAAACAGCAATTAAGTTAGAAAGGATTTCAAGTAAATAAAACAATAAAATCGCAGTAAATCTTACAAATTTACTTATCGGTTCTAATTTTTTTGGCACACACATATAATTTATTTTGTAGACTTGGTCAAAGCTAGTATTTTACTTACAATTTCCGATGCAATGGCTTCCAATTTGTATGATAACAATACATTATCCGTATCCATTGTAGTTAAACTAAATGTTATATTATCACCTCCAGCACATAGTCGACAAAGCTCTTCATTTAAATGTTGTTTTAATATTATTTGAGAATCGAAACATTGTTTGATAAATTTTAAGCATCATTCAGCCGAACAGCGCAAATTGTACAAATACCATTCGGTAACTTGATCTTGCAATCCACCTAAAATAAGAAAAGTAAAAGATTCACAAACAATAATGCATATTACAATCAAAACAAATTATTTCATTCTTACAATTTCTGGCATAATTGCTTCCAATTTATCTACGAAACGTTTGCCATCTGAATCCAGATTAAGTATTGTAAACAATACATTTTTATCACTTGTACATAATCGGCAATGTTGCATGAAACTATCCATGATTAAAATTACCAAAAAAAGCCTCTTACAATAAGTACAACGTAAAATATTGTATTTGACAGTTGTATTGGAGGTTAACTTATAAAATCTGTCAGGAATCCAGTTGGCCAGATGAATTTTGTGTAATGTTACTTCGTTATAAGAAGAAGAATAAATAGCAGCTTATTTTTACTGAACGCAAGATATTTAATTTTAAAAAAAGTTTTATAAATTGCTACTTGATCTATCAAATTCAAATAAAAGAAAATAATATAAAGGTTAAGTTTAATATTCATTCTGTAGCTAAAGTCAAGAAAGTTGAATGAAGTAATTGCTAGCAGCCCACCAATCACAAACACAAACTAAAAATGTACTTCATTCAATATTAATTGACTTTACCTACAGTATCCTCACCTAAATATTAATGTAAACAATTACTTTAAATATAATTTGTCCCTTTTTTACATGATTATTATTTTAAACCAAAACTAAATGTTGTATGTAGAATAATATTTCTTAATTACTATATATATATATATATATATATATATATATATATATATATATATATTTATATATATATATTTATAAATATATATATATATATATATATATATATATATGTATATTTATAAATATATATATATATATATATATATATATATATATATATATATATATATATATATGTATATATATATATATATATATTTATAAATATATATATATATATATATATATATATATTTATAAATATATATATATATATATTTATAAATATATATATATATATATATATATATATATATTTATAAATATATATATATATATATATATATATATAGTTTAAATTGAATAAATACCATTAATTAATTGAAAATTAAATTAAAAATTTGTCAACTTGTATCGTCTGGGAATCGAACCCAGGACCACTATGTTTCCGGCACAGCGCTCTTACCTTCTGAGCTAACAATACAACAGACGATTAAGTTGAAATTTTTAATCTATATAAAGTATTCATAATTTTTTGTAAATTCACCTGCATACTGCTACGATTACATTTAAGCAAATTTGTAGCCTAGTATATTGGATTATTACATATGAAAGATGAAATTGTATTTATTCGGATAACGTCAATTGTAAATAATTAATTTAAGTAAGTAAATCACGCCATAAGGCTAAATAGTATAGTTTAAATTGAATAAATACCATTAATGGTATATATATATATATATATATATATATATATATATATATATATATATATATATATATGTATGAAAATTTATAATACAACATTCAACTGGTCAACTATTTCGGACAATAATTTTACAGTGTCATCTATACGGTAATGTTTGAATTATTTACAAATTTAATTATCCGGTCGATAAAAAAGAAAACTGTAATTTGATTACTAGTAGTGCAATCTATAGACTATTTTTAAACAAGTATTGAAATTTTTATATTCGTTTGATCACAATGAAGTCTGAGAATTCCACTTGGTATTAGGAACGCATGAATAAAGTTGAAAATAACTAAATGTCACTTCATGTTGAAGAATTATTTTTACCACTTTGACTGCAAGGAAAAAGTGGTATACCGTTTGGTACGGTGTCTGTAACATTAAAAAAAAAATTGTATATAGAAATCCTTCATATAGCCTCTAGATGACGAATCTGAACTTAGTTTATGTGGGTGTATGGATGTGCGTCGTCAGCTCGCTCGCTCGCTCACTCGGTCGTCAGACAAAATTTTGTGATCGCAACTCCTCCTAGACGATTCAACCGATTTTAATGAAATTTTGAGGATAAATTTGGATAGTGCCCAAGAAGGTCATGTGGATTTGATTTTTTCCAGTGATGTCAATTTTCCGAGAAAAAAATTACTAAATTTCTTAAAAATTCATTGTGGCTACATTATTTATCCGATTTTTATCAAATTTTCAGAAAAGATTTCCTTAATGCTCCCATTAATTATATAATTTTATTAATATCTAGTGTTACCAACTTTCCGAGAAAAAAATTACTAAATTTTTTAAAAAAATTTCACAAAAATTTTTCCTAGTATTCATATAATTTATGTAGTTTTAACAAAATACAGTGTTGCCAACTTTCCGAAAAAAATTAAATAATTTTCTAAAAATTTGTTATGCTCGCATTATACTGGGTGTCCCATTTTAATCCGCCACCTGCAATAACTTTAAAATCGTGCATCGGACAAAAAAATGTTTCGGATAAAAAGTAAATGGTTTTGAGGGGGACATCTGATGCAGAGATCCTTGCCCCCTTTGGACCCCATGAGGGGCGGGAAAGGGGGGCAACTTTGAAATATTAAATGGAACACCCTATTTTTTATTGTAGATTCTGATAGGCTATTAAAAAGTATGTAAATTTTATTTCAAGACTTTTTTTTATCTTTGATAGATGGCGCTGCAAACAGCATTTTTTTTCTCAGTTTATCAATCTTCAATTTGAAAAAAAAAGTGTAACTAAGTACGATATTCAAGATTTTTTCAGTTCTTTGGGAAGAGAGGGGGCAAGGGTCACTGCATCAAATATCTTCCTCGAAACCATTAACTTTAAGTTAATGGTTTAGAGGGGTATAACTTTAAGTTAATGGCTTCGAGGGGATATCTGATTCAGTGACCCTTGCCCCCCCCCCCTTTTCCTAAAGAACTGAAAAGAACTTGAATATCGTACTTAGTTACACCTTTTTTTTCAAATTAAAAACTGATAAACTGAGAAAAAAAATGCTCTTTGCAGCGCCATCTATCAAAGATAAACAAAAAATCTTAAAATAAAATTTACATACTTTTTAATGGCCTATCAGAATCTACAATAAAAAATAGGGTGTTCCATTTAAGATTTTAAAGTTGCTCCCTTTTCCCGCCCCCCAGGGGGTCCGGAGGGGGCAAGAGTCTCTGCATCAGATGTCCCCCTCGAAACCATTTACTTTTTATCCGAAACATTTTTTTGTCCGATGCACGATTTTAAAGTTATTGCAGGTGGCGGATTAAAATGGGACACCCAGTATATCCGATTTTAATGAAATTTTTGCAGAAGATATTCTTAGCGCCTATAATATTATATATTCCCAAAATACAATGTTGCCAAATTTCGGTGAAAAATTTCTTTATTCCTATTTCTTACCATTTATGGTGATAATGTCAAAGTGGTCTATATATGGGTTTACCCATATACTTCTATTCTTGTTTAGGTGTTTTTCAACAGTCATTTTGGAAATTTTTATAAAGTTTCAAGCATTGTTTTTTTTCCTTTCAAAAAAGTCAAATTTTTACTTAAAAAAAATGGCGTCAAAGTGATCAGGTCAAAATTAAACTAAAAAAAAAAGGGTCAATTTTAGACACTTTTTTTATGAATGCCACCGTTTTGAAAATAAATGTATAAATTATACCACAAGATTATGACTGTTTTTCACAAGGTTATGACTGTTTTTCACAAGGTTATTATTGTTTTTTACAAGATTATGAAGTTTTTTACAAGATTATGACTGTTTTTTACAAGATTATGAGTGTTTTTCACAAGGTTATGACTGTTTTTTTTAGAGGGTTATGAAGATTTTCTCAAGATTATGACTGTTTTTTACAAGGTTATGACTGTTTTTTACAAGATTATGAGTGTTTTTCACAAGGTTATGACTGTTTTTCACAAGGTTATTATTGTTTTTTTACAAGATTATGAAGTTTTTTTACAAGATTATGACTGTTTTTTACAAGGTTATGAGTGTTTTTCACAAGGTTATGACTGTTTTTTACAAGATTATGAAGGGTTTCACAAGATTATGATTGTTTTTCACAAGGTGATTTTCTAGGTTACAACGAATGTTACTTGTATTACAAGTTTTTGTATTTGTTTTTGTTTCAGAAATATATAGAACGCGAGTTTTATCTGCCACCATTGGCAAATCTAAATCTAATCAGTTTAACGCTATTTTTTCAAGTAAAAATTTGACTTTTTCGAGAAAAAAAAATGCTGATCAAAACTTTCCAACGGTATAATTTATTATTACTGTATTTGTTGTAAAAGTTTCAAAAAAAAAAAATGTTGAAAAACACTTTCAAAAATTGATGCTACAAACGAGAATCCCCCTTAAATTACTTTATTATATACGACAGCATTTCCAAGAAGAAATGTAAATATAGATACAATAAGAACAGAATATGAAGATGGTTATGAAATTAGGGTAAATTGTACTTCTCCCCATCAGATCCACCCCCACGAATACAATGGTACATTAATGATAGATTAGTAAGTATCTCTATTAAAATATTCATTTTAATTTTAATGAAAATATTAAACTCACGTACATATAACGGTGTATATTTAAATTGATACATTCATGTCTATGTCTATTTCATACTACCCTACTTATCTAGAAATTAGCTTTATGTTGCAGTTCTAAAGTCTAGATTACATTAGTAAAGTTAGTTCTGTAGTAGAGTTCTGTATTTTTTTCTTCAAATCACTCTACCAATTTTTTTCTAGGGGTTTGGACCGTTATATTTTTCGTTTCGATTCTATTAAATATATATATATATATATATATATATATATATATATATATATATATATATACCGGTTCAGTTTCAATTTCCGTTCCGGCAAAAATAACGTTTTTTTTCGGTTTTCGGTTCAGTTCTAATTTTTAAATTTTTTCAATGTTTTTATTTGTATTTAAAACTTATTTCCTACCGAAATTGATATAATAATATAAGTAATATGAATAATAATAATTATTAATTAATCAAAGGTATAATAATTAAAAGTATATAATATATGATAATGATATAATTTATTATTCGAAACTTATACCTATAATTTGTATGTGTTTTGATTATACAGGGTGATTTATGACGTCGGGGAAAAACTATACCGGATGATTCCTATTAGTAATCTAAATAAAAAACTTTAAATAAACGTATGTCTGAAAATGCTTCCTAACAGAATTGTAGCCGTTAGAAGTTTATTTACAAGTAACATCAATCGCGTTAGCCTTATTTATTATATCAGTAAAAAAAAAGTCATAAACTTCTGAATAATTGTAAAATTAGTGATTGATTTTCTACCATTTTGTTTAAACACTCACTAGTAAACCAATTTACTAGTTTATAAATTTTTGTACACACATAAATAAATATTTAATAAACAATTTACAATAATTAAAAATCGAAGACAAATTTTGTCGGGACCCAGTAAGTCATAAGGTCATAACTAGTAAATTGGTTTACTAGTGTTTAAAGAAAATGTTAGAAAATCAATCGGTAATTTTACAATTATTCAGAAGTTTATAACTTGTTTTTTTTTTACTGATATAATTAATAAGGCTAACGCAATTGATGTGTTACATGTAATAAACTTCTAACAGCTACAGTTCCATTGGAAAGCATTTTCGGACATATGTTTATTTGAAGTTTTTTTATTTAAATTACTCATAGGAATCATCCGGTATAGTTTTTCCCAGACGTCGTAAAACATCCTGTATAAAAGAGTGTCTAGCAAATTTTCAAAAAAAAATTCCCGTACATTTCCTATACAGTTCTGCATGTGTTCCGCAACATTTTACTAATTATACACTAGTCAAAAAAAAAAACGCGCCAATTAAAAAATCAGAAAAATCAGCGATTTTCAAATCGGCATAACTCGGCCAATTTTGAACGAAATTGAATGAAATTTTGCATCCGAAAATATTTGAAGTTTCGTCTTTAAAGTGATACAAGACATGTACCATTTGAATCACTCCGCTCTCCACCACACCCAGCAGAAAAAAAAACAAGTTTTGACTTTAAAAATTGTCAAACTTTAACGTGTATTGTATACAAATAAAAAATTTGACTCAATTTACCAAGCGGGCGTTAAAACTCAAATATTTCTACGTAAATTCCACTTAATTTCCTGAACTTGCGATGCTTTGGTGCGAAGTTATGATTTTCTTGAAATTTACCTTACTTTTTAGATGGGGACGCGTGATTTAAATAGTGAAGTGTAAATATGAACATGCAGATTCCATTTTTTTTTATCAATAAAGATTTAATTAAATTCGCCATTTAAAAAATTCACGCCGAACAAAACAATTCCCGTACATTCCCGTACAATTTAAAATTTACGTACAATTCCCGCTTTTCCCGCTTCTCACGCCCGCTTAACACCCTGTATAATAATAAGATAACATATGTTGACATAACAAATTCTTGTATACAGGATTTTTATTTATTTATAATTAGAAAAAATGAAAATTACCTCTAATTATTCAAATATTTTCCAATGTATTTTCATTTAAACTATATAAAGATTAAAAGATTATTTAAAAGCAAAGTTATTATCAAAAAAATACACCTGCCTCAGAGTGGTTTCTAGTTTCATTTTCAATTTGAATAACTGAGTATTCATCGAGAAAAAAACAAACCAAATACTCTTTCGCTTAAGACGACTACGCTACGAAACTCCGAAAATGAAAAAAAAAACTACAACTGAGGTGAAAAGTAAAATTGTGTGAACGCACGTGTTTCAACATATATTGAACCGAAATAAACCGATATTTTTACCACTTTGACTGCAAGGAAAAAGTGGTATAGCGTTTGGTACGGTGTCTGTAACATTTTCAATATTTATGTGGATGAATGGATGTGCGTCGTCAGCTCGCTCGGCCGTAAGTCAAAATTTTGTGGCCGCAAATCCTCCTAGACGGTTCAACCGATTTTAATGAAATTTTTAGGATAAATTTGTCTAGTACCCAAGATGGTCATGTAATTTTATTTTTTTTCCAGTGATGCCAACTTTCCGAGAAAAAAAATACTAAAGTTTTTAAAAATTCATATTGGCTACATTATTTATTCGATTTTGATCAAATTTTCTGAAAAAATTTCCCTAATGCTCTCATTAATTATATAATTTTATTAATATCCAATGCTGCCAACTTTCCGAGAAAAAAATTACTAAAGTTTTAGAAAATTCATTATGACCACTATTTAACCGATTTTAATCAAATTTTCATACAAAATTTCCTAGTGCCTAAATAAATTATTCAATTTTAACAAAATACAGTATTGCCAACTTATCGAGAACAAAAAATCACATATTTTTTTAAAAATTCATTGTGGCTACATTATTTATTCGATTTTCATCAAATTTTCAGGAAAGTTTCTTCTAGTGTCTACATAAATTATAATTTTATTAAAAATATTGTGTTGCCAACTTTCCGAGAAATGTCAAAGTGGTCTATATATGGGTTTACCCATATACTTCTAATCTTGTTTACTGCCCAATCTGTACGTTTTTACCTGGTCTGTATTGGTTGCTGTAACTCCGCCAAAAGTTCAAATTTCAGAAACCCACTCTCGCCCCCTTTAAAATTAATAAGAGCTCATTAGAAAATCTGTATGAAATTTAAAATTCGAATAATATTCTTTGCATTTAATTTGTTAAAAACATATAACTCAACAATAAATTAATAAAAAAAATATGAATTTTCCGTTAATTCCAGTTAGATCCACGGTTAATTCTAAGACAAAGTGATTCTGTACCCGATGACAAAAACCTGATAACACGATCCTTATCAGCACGATTTCGAGCAAGCAAGGAATTATTTCTCGAACATAATGGTTTAGTTGAATTACGTTGTATCGTAAGAGCCCCCCACACTAAAAACCACTAGATGCCACTGTCTATCTGACAATGATGGAACTACGAATGCAGAAATTTGCTAATTGGATAAGTTCTGCTGGAACGAGTAAGTTCGAAAATTATTTATACATACATACATACATACACAATCACGACATGTACCCAAAAGGGAGTGGCACAAACTCTTTTCATCATCTCGAAATCAGTCGCCTCCAAACATTCCTATCCAAACAAGCAACTTTCGCTTCATCCACATTCATAATTCCTCACATACATGCTCTTCTATTCCTACTACTTGGAAACTTTCGCTCACGCAAAACACTCTCAATCATACCACTCCAACTACTCATCGGACGTCCACGCAAACGTATACCATCAAAATCATTCAAATAAATCTTTTTAACCAGACGTTCATTAGACGCATTCGCTCAACATGTCCGAACCATCTTAACTGACTAACACCAACTTTTGCTACAACATTTTTTTCAATTTCACACTCATCATACACTAATCTATTTCGTACCCGATCTCTCCTATTTACACCCAACTACCCCACGTAAAAATCTCATTTCCACAGCAGTCATTTTCCGTTTATGCTTTTGCAACCAAACCCAACATTCACTACCATACATCAACGTAGGCACTAAAACTGCATTGTATATACTCAAACGGGGAAGTGGCTTCTTTGGAAACATTTCCATTCCTAGCAAAAGTTCCCAAAGCACCCAAAACCTTACAACCAGCATTTACTCTCCTTTCAATTTCACGATCAAAACGGCCATCTCTAGACAACAAACTACCCAAATACACAAAAAAAAAACATTATTTATATTATTATAAATTTTAAAAACTATTTTATATATTTTAGATTCGAATATTTTGCCATCAACTACAAGATTTTCATTAATTTTAATACCGATTTTATCTTTTTATACAATACGCTGAATTTATATTAATCAAACTGTATAATCAAAAAATATATATTTGAATTTTTGTTCAAGAATATATAAATATCGTACATTTCTGCCATATGTAATATTTTTGCAATATATAAAATTATGTAATTTATATAAAATATTATATAAGTTTCAAATATCTTACAATATCAATTACTATTCTAATGTACATTATAAACACTAGTATTTAGTATAATAATTATTTAAAATTACCATAATATAAAATTTAAATACTTGTATATGTTTTATTTATAATAAAATAATTAAGTAACTTTTTAATTTATTTCATTTGTATAATACAAGATACAAGTTTTCCTAATTAGAATAATGATTAATAAAATTAAATATATAATTTTTTTCTAAATAATTCTTAAATAAACATTATAACTGCTTGTTATTTATATATTTTTTATATTTAAAAATAACATTTGATATTTACTCTTTCTGTACTACACAGAAGTAATGCGGGTCACATAACAATATATTAATTAAAACAATTTTTTTTGAAAAATTATAAATATATACAGTAAAAGCTATATTATCCGCATAACATTAATTTAAAACAAACATATTTAATGAAATTATGATTCAAACAAAAATTCATTACATGCAAAAAATACCAGTCACCGTCTTTTTACCTCTTTGACTGCAAGGAAAAAGTGGTATAGCGTTTGGTACGGTGTCTATAACATTTTCAAAAATAAAAAACATTGTACAGAAATCCTTCATATAACCTCTAGATGACAAATCTGAACTTAGTTTATGTGGGTGTATGGATGTGCGTCGTCAGCTCGCTCACTCGCTCGTAAGTCAAAATTTTGTGGCCACAACTCCTCCTAGACGAATTAACCGATTTTAATGAAATTTGCAGTATAAATTTGTCTAGTGCCCAAGATGGTCATGTGGTTTTGGTTTTTTCCAGTGATGCCAACTTTCCGAGAAAAAAATTACTAAACATTTTAAAAATTCATATTAGCTACGTTATTTATCCGATTTTGATGAAAATTTCCGAGAAAATTTCCCATTAATTATATAATTTGTGTTGCCAACTTTCCAAGAAAAAATTACTAAAGTTTTAAAAATTTTGTTATGGCCATGTTATTTAACCGATTTTACTCAAATTTTCACAAAAGATTCTCCTAGTATTCATATAATTTATGTAATTTTAACAAAATACAGTGTTACCAAATTTTCGAAAAAAAAATTAGTAAAATTTTTAAAAATTCATTATGACCATTTTATTCAACCGATTTTAATCAAATTTTCATAAAAGTTTTTCCAGTGCCTAAATAAATTATGCAATTTTAACAAAATACAGTGTTGCCAACTTATCGAGAAAAAAATCACAAATTTTTTAAAAATTTATTGTTGTTACATTATTTATTCGATTTTGATCAAATTTTCAAAAAAGTATCTTCTAGTGCCCACATAAATTGTAATATTATTAAAATACAGTGTTGCCAACTTTCCGAAAAATGTCAAAGTGGTCTATATATGGGTTTACCCATATACTTCTAATCTTGTTTTTTACCACTTTGACTGCAAGGAAAAGTTGTATACCGTTTGGTACGGTGTCTGTAACATTTTCAAAAAATAAAAAAAATTGTATATAGAAATCCTTCATATAGTCCCCAGATAACGAATCCGAATTTAGTTTATGTGGGCGTATGGATGTGCGTCGCGTAGTCAGCTCGGTCGTCATTCAAAATTTTGTGATTGCAACTCCTCCTAGACGGTTCAATCGCTTTTAATAAAATTTTCAGGATAAATTTGTCTAGTACCCAAGATAGTCATGCGGTTTCATTTTTTTCCAATGACTTTTCGAAACAAAAATTACTAAAGTTTTTAAAAAATTTATTGTAGCTACATTATTTATCCGATTTTGATCAAATTTTCAGAAAAGATTTTCCTAATGCCCAAATAAACTATGTAATTTTGATAAAATTCAGTATTGCCAACTTTCCGAGAAAAAAATTAATAAAATTTTCAAGATTTCCCTAGCGTCTATATAAATTATATAATTTTAGTCAAATACAGGGTTGCCAACTTTCCAAAAAAAAATGTTTTTTTTTAATTTATTATACCCGCATTATTTATCCGATTTTAATCAAATTTTTACAGAAGATACTCCTAGCGCGTATAATATTATATATTAATAAAGTACAGTGTTGCCAACTTTCAGTAAAAAAGAATTATTCCTATTTCTTATCATTTATGTGATAATGTCAAAGTGGTCTATATAGGGGTTTACCCATATACTTCTAATCTTGTTTTTTTAAATTGACGAATATGGATTTACGGCTGTTTTAGGTATGTATTGATAAATATATTATTGATAAATCATCGATAAATCGAGATATATCGAGATCTAGAGAAAAAAAAAACTTAATAATAAATTGACTAGAATATGCAAACAAACAAGGATATGTCTATAAAATATTAAAAAAAAAACATACGCAGTCTCTTGTACGTGTATATATTACGCGATAAGAAGTAATAGTTAATATATATATATATATATATATATATATATATATATATATATACCGGGTGTTCGTTCGTTAAGTTCGTATGGGCGTTTAACATGCAATTTTGATAATTTGCAATGTACTACTTTCTCGAGTAAAATTCGTAAAAATACTTAGAATACTTTTCGATAGGGCTTCAAAAGTTCTATAATTTAATTTTAGTTTTAATTTGCTAGCATGTGCCGTCCGGGCACTAAATTTTTTTTTTTTTGATTTTTTGGTTTTTATTTTTTTCTCAAAGACTATGAGGTGTAGGAAAATAACTATGATATGGAAAAATGCGGAATAATGAGTGCTATAATTAAATGTAAAAACCATTATTTTAGGATGCATCGTTTAATAGAAAAAAATCAAAAATTGAATTTTTGAAAATCTCTCAAGGGTACCCTTGCGATTTTTTCAAAATAAGACTTTTTTCAAAATTTGCTCAAAAAAATCTGGAAAAATTCAGTAAAACAGAGAAAAAAATTAACTACATAATAGCTAAGTAACTTTTTTTTCTACCTCATTCTGGTTTGGCGGGAAAAATTATTAAAAATTCTAAAAAACATTTTGGAGTTTTCAAAAATTTAATTTTTTTCTACTAAACGATGCATCGTAAAATAATGGTTTCTTCACTTAATTATCGTACTCATTATTCCGCATATCATGCTTATTTTTCTACACCTCATAATTTTCGAGAAAAAAATAAAAACCAAAAAATCAAAAAAAAAATTCTAGCGCCCAAACGGCATATGCTAGCAAATTAATACTAAAACCAAATAATAGAGCTTTTTATGCTCTATCGAAAAGTATTCTAAGTATTTCTCCGAAAAAGTAGTATATCGCAAATTATCGAAACTGCATGTTAAACGAACTTGACGAACGAACACCCGGTATATAGATTCGTCATGTATAAATAGACCAATTCATTGAGTCTGTAAGCCGTAATCTAAAAATATATTACGACTATGTTTGCATCATTCGTATGTTAACTATTTTCTAACACTAACTTCATTCCAATTTACTTAGAACATAGTTCATAGTTCAGTTAGCGAAGCATAAACTGCAAGAGCATCACTAAATAATTTCTCTTATCAAAATTCAAAAGAAACATTCACGTACACATATGGAAATATAAAAATAGTTATTATTCAAATTACCTTTACGCCCTTGTATGTGAGTGACATTTAACCAAAAACAACACAACAAGTACTTAAAGTTTAAGTGAAAAATGAGTGAGTTAAGTGAAGATGATATAGAAACGTCTTCATCAACTTCGAATGATGAAGAATTTGATGGAGATGATTTTGAGGCAAATGCTGGACCATCAACACGACAAAAAAGATTAGAAAATGATCTACTGTGGCGAAATTTAAATAAAAATAATATTATAAAAATAATTTTATAAAAAATCCCAAAACCACACTTAATTAAAATAAAGGTAAATACGTATTTCGGAAGCTAAGCTTCCATCTTCAGTAGCAAATAAATTTACAAAAATCTTAGATTTTTGTAAATTTATTTGCTACTGAAGATGGAAGCTTAGCTTCCGAAATACGTATTTAGCTTTATTTTAATTAAGTGTGGTTTTGGGATTTTTTATAAAATTATTTTTATAATATTATTTTTACGACAAAAAAGATCTGTTACTTGGAAGCCAAAATCTTCAAATTACACGAATTGGTTTGTTGATAAATTTTTAATAAAAGTATTTTATTTATATAGAAAATTTTCGGAAAATAGAGGAACAAAGTAAAAAAAAAATATTCCGATGAGTAGTTGGAGTGGTATGATTGAGAGAGTAGCTTGCGTGAGCAAAAGTTTCCAAGTAGTAGGAATAAAAGAGCATGTATGAGAGGAGGAAATATGAATGTGAATGAAGCGAAAGTTGCTTGTTTGGATAGAAATGTTTGGAGGCGACTGATTTCGGAATAATGAAAAGAGTTTGTGCCACACCCTAATTTGGGTACATGGCGTGATTGTGTATGTATGTATGTATGTATGTATGTAGAACGCTCATTATATTAAAATAAAAAAGGTTTAAAGTTTTATACAAATGACATATACAGTGTAAATAAACAGAACATAGAAACAAGTTACTAGGTAACAAAATTCAAATAAGTATAGTTTATTATTAAAAAATGTTTCTCTAAGTGCACTCTCCCATTTCTGAAAATTAGGAATAGTTATTCTGTTACACCCTGTATAATTGCACCTAATATCTAATATTTTTATATTGACAAAACTGATATTATTGCATAATAAAATGTTGCTTTTATAAGCAAAACGTGCATGTCTGTGTATGAATTCGAATATATTAACCATTGGAAATGTTTTAAAAAGTATTTTTCTAAATACCCTAATATCTGTGCTTATAAACAGTTATCAATAGAAAAACAAAGATATATTCATATATTTGTATGGTACAACGTATTTAATAAATACAAAAGATATATTCTGTAAATCAAAACGACAAACAAACCACCAACCAAATTTGCTTAAGACAAATTAGTTGTTATATTTCTATCGTCTTCAAAATATTTTATTGAACCATTAGCGGAACATAATTATAGTAATGTATGGCATTTAACAACTTACCTTTCAGATATTGAAATGTACCCCATATGTTTGAGCGTTCTAGAAGAATATAATAGTACAAATTCAAAATTATTGGAAAGAAAAAAAAGAAGACCTCTTAATCGCATTACGTAATGTTAGAGAACAAGAATTTAGGATTTCAATTTGGAATTTGGCAACAATCTACTAGACCAAAAATATATTATCAATATATTAATGAATAAAACTATACGCAAAATCTATAATTCAAATATTTATTCATTATCAGATAATCGCATATTGAATCGACTACAACTACCGCTGCTGATCATAAAGTTCAATAATTAAAGTTCATTATTTTAAATTACGAATTCATAATCTAACTCAATCTATGATTTTTAAAACAGAACGAAATCGACATCATTATACAAAAAATTGTACATTTAAAAGTCAATAATTTAATAATTGTATCTATATTAAAATTGAGAATTAATAACAATGTTTATGTTAATATTGTTGCAATATTAAACAAATTATTAAATTTATAAATAACAAGCGACTTATTTCATTGATATTATTTAAATATTTTATATATAATATTTTTATTTTATGACATATATGTATATTAATTAATGTAATTATGTAAAAAAAAACATTTCCTTATTTGTGTTTCTGAAATAAGTATGAAAATGTATGATTTTTCATAAATTTTTACAATTTATATTACAGAAACAATAAATATTTGACAAAATATAAAGGAACATTACTTAGATAGTCGACGCCCCAAAATCTGAACCTTAACTTTTATAGGTCCTGTGATAAGCTTAAAGAAAAATATTTTATTCATATTATTAAACAAAGTTAAAACAACTTATCAATATATATGTAAGGATTTTTATAATAAAACAGGATAATACACTTTATTATTTATTTTATTCATCGGCTTGCGTTCACATTACAGATCTTGTTATACTCTACTGCCATCTAGTGTTTCCTCTCTCACTTCACTCTAGTCACTTTCTGGCGCGCATTTCAAAAATCTGTCAGATGTATTTTCGATGCTTACAGCTTCGGCTATTCTGACCGGATCGTCGTCCTCGACATCAGAATTGGTGTTCATAACATCATTTTCTTCACGCGGCCATAGTTTCATATTTTCAGCTGAACAGATACTTGTATAAAAACGTTGAGTATATTGAAATCCAGGTATATCCTCAACTACATATCTGTCGCGTTCTAAGACTTTAGTAACAATATATGGCCCCTTAAATTTTGGTGCAAAGACAGTACTACCTCTTGATAATATTTGTGGTCTTTTTATAACTACGTAATCACCAACTTGATAACTAACAGCAGGTTTCCGCTTTTGATCAAAAACATTTTTATTATAGTTTTGTGATTGTTTCATTTTATCCATAGCAGTCTGTCTCAACATCTCAAAATTCACAGGTTCACAATCATTTACCTGATTGACTAAATATTTTATGTCTTGATCTATTAAGTAATTCAAATCAATCCCTAATAATAACTTACTAGGAGAGGCACCAACAGATTTCTGAACGGTATTGTTAATACTAAGCTGAATCAGTTCTAAAGATTCATTCCAATTTTCCGAAGTCGCGCATTTCGCTAAAGCATTCTTGGTAACTCGAACGTACCGTTCTACCTGACCGTTAGCTCGCGGTGTACTTACGGCTATTTTTACGTGTTTAATTTTTCGTTGCGTACAAAAATCTTCGAATTTAGCTGAGGTGAAGGCCGTGTCTCGATCGCTAATAATAATATTTGGATTTCCGAAAGTCGAAAAGATTTCAGTTAACGACTTTATCACACTGTTACTATCGGTTTGCTTTGCAGTTCGTAAAAATACAAATTTCGAAAACGAGTCTATTATAATTAATATAAATTTGGAACCGGATTTTGTTTTTTCCAATGGCCCTATATGATCGATGTGTAAAATTTTAAATGGTCGATCACCGTGATCTGGTATGTTCATATAACCATCTTTTTTCAATTTATTGTTATATTGAATGCAGATCAAACAATTTTTTATGTATTGTTTAACGTATTTATTCATACCTCTGAACCAATAATAATCGCGAATTGCTGCCAACGTTTTCTCATGGCCTACATGCGTGTTATTATCATGGTATTCGTTTACTATATTCCTGCGCATATTTCGCGGAACTACTAGTAGATTTCGCGAAACTTTACGAAACAGTAAACCGTTTAAAATGTCATAATCATTTCTTTCAGGTAATTTGTCTGCGTTAACTTTATTAATAATATTTTGTATATCGGGATCATTACCTTGTTCTCTTTTAAGTGATTCAAGCAAATCATATTGAATTAATTGAACCGGATACCGACTAAGAGCATCTACATGTTTCATCAATTCGGACTTTCTGTGTTCTAACGTATAACTAAATTCTTGGAGAACTAATGACCAACGATTAATACGCGGACATATTTCTCGCTTTGAAAGTGTCTGTTTTAATGCATTACAGTCAGTGATGATTGTAAAATCAATACCTAGCAAATATGTACGAAATTTATGAAGTGCTTTTACTATTGCCAGAGTTTCGAGTTCGAAACTATGATATTTGGCTTCGTCTTCCGATGTTTTCGCGCTGAAATAATATACCGGATGGTATTTATCAGTTTCATCCGTTTGCATTAAAATCGCTCCGAAACCTTTACTACTCGCGTCTGTAAATAATTGCGTTTTAGCGATTGGATTATAAATAGAAAGAATCGGTTTAGTACTTAACTTCAGCTTTAACAATTCGAAACAATCTCGTTCTATCTTTCCGAATTTAAATCCCGTACTTTTACGTAACAAATCGCTAAGAGGTTTTGCAACTCTTGCGTAATCTTTAATAAATCTACGAAAATACCCGCTCAATCCTAGAAAGCTATGTACATCATGTATCGTCTTTGGCTCTGGATATTTAATTACAGATTTGATTTTGCCTATATTTGGTTGTATACAATTAAAACTAATATCATAACCTAAATATTCTATACGTGTCACACCAAATTGACATTTATCAAGTCTTAATTTTAAACAATTACTTTTGCAAGTATCAAGGACACGTTCCAAGATTTCAAAATTTTCTTTTACGCTTTTTGTTGCTATCATTATATCATCAATATAAATTTGAATATCGTTGTTTCTTATAAATTCTGAAAATACGTTATTTATGTATCTTTGGAATGTTCCTGGACCATTGCTCAAACCATATGGCATATATAAATATTCAAACTGACCAAAAGGTGTCACAAAAGATGTATATTTTATAGAGTTTTCTGCTATGCGTATATGATTAAAACCATTTTTTAAATCTAATAAAGTAAAAAACTTTTTATCTCTTAGTTTATCTATAAAGTCGTCTATTAATGGTAATGGAAATTGATCTTTTACCGTAATAGCATTTAAAGCTCGATAGTCCACACACATTCTAACTTCACCATTTTTCTTTCTTGTTAACACAATTGGACTGCAGTATTCTGACTTGCTTGGACGAATGATACCTCGTTCCTGGAGATCATCGACGATTTCTTGCACTTGCTTCAACTCGTTCTGTGCCAAACGTCTCGGTCGATGAACGATCGGTGTCTCGCTCCTCAGTCGAATTTTCATCTCCACGTCCTCGTTGTCTAGAACAGGTTTAATTAATAAATTTTGTTGGTACTGGCTTACCATATGTTCCAGTTGATGTTTCTGCGCCATACTGAAGTTCGGGTTTACATTATAGTCTGGGCTAGTTTGCTGTACTTCGATTTGCAGAATCTCGTTTACTTCCGATGGTGTTTCGGATTTGACTTTAGAAATATTCATTCCACTTGGACCGAATGTAACACTTGCATCATTAAAGAATGGTTCACCCAAAATAATGTCTTGTGATATTGCGTAATTGGGTATAACGATAAAGTTGATGTCGTATTTATCGTTTCCTATTTTTATTTGTGTTCGTACTTTTCCCTTGCTTTGAACGTCGGTCATTCCAAAACCGGTGTAAATTTGATTACTTTCTTCGTATTTTAATCGACAATCTTCAGCAATCTCTTCTCGCATCACATTCGTAATGCTTCCGCTGTTTGCGTTTCTCTTCGGACAATCTTTTACTTGATGACCAATGTCGCCGCATTTGAAGCAATTGTTGCTACGTTTAGCTTCCGGACATGTTGACGCGTAATGCCCCGTTTTTTTGCAGTTAAAACACTGTATGTTTGGTTTATTGGTGTTTTTCGGACGGTTGTTTCCACTCTGGAACTGTTTATTTTCACGTCTATTTAAGTGATAAGTACTTGTACTTGGAGGTAATTCATCAGCGTACGATTTCATATTTTCGAGCAGTTCTTCAGGTGTTTGAAGTTTTTGCCCTTTTAATTGAATTCTTAATACCAAATTATCAATCCCACGAATAATGTGTAAGATAGCATCTTCACTAGTCACGTTTAGTTTATTTAACATTTTCATTTTGTCGTAATAATAGTCTTCGATTCGTTCTCCCTGCTTCCACTTTCTAGCTTGCATGTTGTCAAAGAGTGTTAAACGATCGGTATTTGATTTAAAAGTTGCTTTTAATTTAGTTTTCAATTCTTGCCATGGAAGTTGTGCTAAGTTTGCTTGTGAATCGTACCACTCTCTGGCTCTCTTCGTTAGCTTGTTTGTTGCAATTAACAGTACAGTAGTGTCTTCCAATCGATGATTTAGTTGAATGATGTCTACCCTCGACAACCAATTATCTATATCCTCATCATGACTTCCACTAAATGCTGGAATTTGCGTAGAAATTTCTGACAATGGCATTCTTTGTCCACGTTGTTCATTAATGTTTATGTGTGCTAATGCTGCGGTTATAGCACTTGATATTATATTTTGCATTGCTTCTGGTGTTATAAGTATTGCTTGCTCACTGCTAGCGTTATTACTTGTATTTTCGTTCGGCATTTTTTCTTGTGCTTTCCGATTACCACAACTTTTGTAACTGGATAACACGTGCTTTTTCACCGAATATTCGTTACACAATTCTAAGTTTTCCAGCTGAAAACTTGCCACTATATATCGATTTCGCAAGGCTCTGACCCTTCAGAAACCCGGTAAATCTCACTTCTGATTTTTCTCTGTAAGGATTTTTATAATAAAACAGGATAATACACTTTATTATTTATTTTATTCATCGGCTTGCGTTCACATTACAGATCTTGTTATACTCTACTGCCATCTAGTGTTTCCTCTCTCACTTCACTCTAGTCACTTTCTGGCGCGCATTTCAAAAATCTGTCAGATGTATTTTCGATGCTTACATATATTACAAAATAATATTGATTTATTTATTAATTTGAATTTCATTATAAATAACATTTAATATATTTTACATATCTAATAATAATAAAATTGATATAAATTTAAAAAATACTTAAAATTGATTTAGGCAAATGCTGTCATTTTTACATTACAATATCAACAATGTGTTATCTTCTTGTCACAATAATAACTGAAAATTTCAAAATGTGTTAGAAATGTATAAACAAATTGTCATTTCATGTTGTGTTATAAATTTCCAAATACATGTTGATTTTTATAGAACTTAAAAAATATTGTACAGAAAGTCTCAATCAGACTGTCGTTTTAAGCACAAGTACAAGGGTTGGATTTGGTGTAAAAACTAAAAATGTGTCAAATGTTCGGATTGCTCAAATTCTTGTGCTTTTGCGTAAAACTAAAACGCCACTCTGAATGAGACTTAACATTTAAATTTTGTTTAAGATAATAATCATGCTGCCAAAACAGTTTTACGATTTAGTTTTAGTTTCACGATTTAACGCAGCGAAAAAACTTGATCATTTACATTGCCTGTCTGTCTTAATGAATTTACAGTTACGCCTGCGCAATGATGACAATTTAGATGCTGTTAAAAATCATTTTTGACTTTACTGTTTATGTTGTTTACATTCCAAACAGTTTCTGGTTACGCTCAGTACAGTTTGTTTTTTACAGTTTAAATTTTAAGTGTTAAATTTGTTTGAAGAAGAATTTATGATTATACAAAATAAGACCTGCACAATCATTTCAAAAATACGAATGCGAAACAGAACATTTCGAATTGTATACTACATAAATAAAATTTTGTAAGTTTATACGATAAATTTATTATCTTCTTTATTTTCGCAAATTTTTCTTGTGTTTCTAAAATAAATTTTATTTTAGTAAATTTAATAAGCCTTTTATATTAATTAATAATATTAATTTTATTTTCTAAATTGCTCATTTACATATTATAAATTTAACGTTTCTTTCATAAAAACAAATATACATCGCTATCTCATGTTACTGAAATCTGATTGGCCGTTCATAAATCATAAGTGAATTTTTGTTAGAAACCTTGGTTAGGTCAGACTTTGGCTGCGATAAAACAAAGTTTGCTAATGAAACTAAATCCGTCCATTCGCAATGTATTCCTATAAGCTCGCATGTTGTTTGTTTCAGAACCAGTAGCTCTGTAATAAAACAAAGACCAGTCTGAATGAGACTTAACAATATTTAAAGATTAACCATTAATAAAAAGAGAACTACAAAAATTAATGAATTACGCTATGAATACGAATATGTTTTTTATTTAATTTCTACTCTCTGTAAAAGTTTCCTGTTTCGCATTCTTCAGGTGTCTTCTTTGCATGAGAACGGATATGTCTCTTTACAATGTCACTACTAATAAAAGCTTTCTCACACATTTTTGCATTTATAAGGTCGCTCTTTTGTATGAGAACGGATATGTCTGTTTAAGTGTCCACTTTCAATAAAAGTTTTCTCACATATTTCGCATTTATAAGGTCTCTCATTTGTATGTATACGAATATGATTTTTTAAATGTCCACTTCGAGTAAATGCTTTGTCACATATTTCGCATTTATAAGGTCTCTCATTTGTATGAGAACGGATATGTTTTTTTAAATCTCCACTTTGAGTAAATGTTTTCTCACATATTTCGCATTTATAAGGTCTCTCATTTGTATGTATACGAATATGTTTTCTTAAATCTCCGCTTTGAGTAAATGTTTTGTCACATATTTCGCATTTATAAGGTCTCTCATTTGTATGAGAACGGATATGTTTTTTAAAATCTCCACTTTGAGTAAATGTTTTCTCACATATTTCGCATTTATAAGGTCTCTCATTTGTATGTATACGAATATGTTTTCTTAAATCTCCGCTTTGAGTAAATGTTTTGTCACATATTTCGCATTTATAAGGTCTCTCATTTGTATGAGAACGGATATGTTTTTTTAAATCTCCACTTTGAATAAATGTTTTCTCACATATTTCGCATTTATAAGGTCTCTCATTTGTATGTATACGAATATGATCATTTAAATGTCCACTTCGAGTAAATGTTTTCTCACATATTTCGCATTTATAAGGTCTCTGATTTGTATGTATACGAATATGAACTTTTAAATTTCCATTCAGAGTAAATGCTTTTTTACATATTTTGCACTTATAAGGTTTCTCCTTTGTATGAAAACGGATATGTTTCCTTAATTTTCCACTATCAGTAAAAGTTTTCTCACATAATGTACATTTTTGAGATTTTCTTTTCTTTACAGATTCATCAATTTCTTCCGAGCTGAAAATATTATTTTTCTTCGAATCTCTACTAGCTTGCCAATGTTTTATATCGATTTCATTCTCAAAATCCGAATATTCTTCCTTAATTATTATTTCTGAATGTAAATCTAAAGATTCTGATTTCAAACTTTCTTCAAATTTAATATTTGTATCAGTTTCCAATTCAATTTCGTCAATGTTCTCTTCTTTGATAGCTTCTTCTTTTATACAAGCAGTATAAAAATTTGTATTATTTTGTTGTTCTAAACTATCTTCAATTTTAATTTTTATATCAGTTTCCAAATCTAGTTTAATGTATTCTTCGTCAATATTCTCTTCTTTAGTTTCGCTTTCATTTTTAGTTTCGTTTTTCATAACTTCACTATTTTGCGATTGTTGTTTAGAATATCGGTTTAAAATTTCTTGCGATGTAATTTCTTCTTCTATTTTTATATCATTTTGAAAATCTGCTTGATTAGATTCGGAATTATCATTGGCATAATCATTAAAATTATATTTGTCATTAAGTTCTTCATTTATAAATCCATTTTCTTTCTCATTTTTCACAGTTACACTATTATTCGTATACACTTCACTACTACAATTCGATTCTTCTAATTTTATTACTTTAATTAGAATTTCTCGATTATTAGCTGGTTGTATCTGTTGTCCATTTCGTAATTGTTCTAAATATCGTTGAAATATTGCTTGAGACTCGGAACATTTCTTTATAAATTTGTAAACAACATTTAATTCCGTAATGCAATTCGTACATATGCCATCTGGTAAATTAGCATTGCGCTCCAGCTAAGAAATAAATATAATTAAATTAAAATATATAATAAAAACTACATAACCTTATTTATTATACTTACAATATTTGGTGCAATTCTATTTAATTTCTGGAATAATGTTAAATTATCCGAATCAATATAATGCATTGATGTATTGATATTATCATAGCTTCGACATAAGCGGCACGAGCTGATTAATTTAAACATGTTTTTCAACAAATACTATTTTGCACTGAAATAGGTCAGAAAGTATGACACAATAACCTAGCTCACACTAGCGCTCGTAGCAGCAAAATTACCAACTACCATATGTAGTGGCGTACTGGTAATTTTTTGTTGGTAAATTTTATATGTAGAATATTTTTCTTTAATTTATATATTTCTACTTTTATTATAATTATTAATTAATTAATAGTAACTGTTACAGAACAGAGTAAAATTACAGTTACTAATCAAAATTTATTAAATAACACCGTTCTAACATTTACAATATTAAAGAGGTAACAGTTATTAGTAGTGCTAATATTAATTTATTTACTATTAATAGGCTATTCTCCTTTACTAATATACTAATATCATCTATTTTGTGTACCCACCTGATTCCTTCTAGTTACACCAGATACCACACGTAAAAATCTCATTTCCACAGCAGTCATTTTTTCTATTATGCTTTTGCAGCCAAACCCAACATTTACTACCATACATCAACGTAGGCAATGCAATCAAAACAGCATTGTATATAACTCAAATGAGGGGCTTCCTTGGAAATAAATAATAAATAGGTAAATGATATTACCACAAATATTAACACTTTTTATTTTAATAAGAAATTAGATAAATACACATTTTTTTATATATATAAAGAGATATATATATAAAAAGATATGCTCGTATAAATTTTGTGTGAAACACAAACGATTTTCAAGGAAATTATGAAAAGTTTGTAATTTTAATATAATTTTTATACAGAATTACTTATATAGAAACTTGAAGTATCGAAATATGCAAAAAAAAAAAACAAATGTGTATTAATTTTTGTTTGACGTACCCTACTAGAAAAATATATTTGAATGATGTATTAAAAATATAAAACAAACAGAAAAACACAGTAAGTTACAATTATATTAAACCAAATGTGCAAAATAATTATTTATTTCTCATTTTAATTAAAAAAAATAAATATAGAAAAATTCTTTTAACGTTTTATTTTAAAATAATGTTTTATATTTTTATTTCTTCCGTATTACATAACTTATAGATGCAATGTCGTAATCATTTAAATTTTTTCGTAATTATTTTTCTGAGATAGATTTGACCATAATAATCGTGGTCGCTGTTATTTATTTTGAAGTTAAAATATCAGATAGAAACAAAAATATTTTTTACACAAAAAAAAAATGAGAATTTTAATTATTTAGGAAAAATTTTTTAAAAGATAAGTAAGTTTATCACCTGTTATCAAAAATTTAAATATTAATTTCGAAATTTTTTACCGGTATTGGTTTTAAATTAGGTATTGCTATAACTGCTTTAACCCTTTCGGGACGGAATAGATTTTTCTGAATAATAATAACCACTGTAAAAATGTAACTTAAATTTATATTATATAGCTTTTAACAGTAAAATAACAACATTTTTGTAATTTTACTGTGTGATAATTTACGTAATATTATTTTTTTATGGAAAAAAAACAAAATTACATTCATAGAAAATATAAAAAATCTTTTATTTGTGGTTCCATAGAAATACTTCTAGGCCTGAAAGGGTTAAAAATAATATATTCTAAATAATGCTCATAAATAAAATGTATTCTTTATTGCACAAAAAATAAATAATTCTACGTCACTGCTTGAGATAAATCAATATTTTGTCCACGGAGTGGGAGAGAACAGCTGTTTGTACTTTGCCGTGAATAGCTAAGTTCTTTGTATTTTTTTTTTCATGTATTTATATCTCTTTATTATCTGGCCTTTTTCATTATTAATATTTAAATCTATTTACAATGTCAAATATTTACGTATAATTTTGTTTTTTTAGAATCGACCGACCACCATTTGTTCATTCGCTTATTGATAGAACTAGTTGGCCAGCTGAATGTTGTGTTATAAATTTTCAAATACACCTTGATTTTTTTTTATAGTAATTAAAAAACATTAGTCTACATATCATTTAGATTTGGTTTAAAATAATAATTATGTACATAGAAAAAAAAATAAATTATATTTAAAGTAATAATTCTTTCCATTGATATTTAGTTGACGGTCTTGTAGTTAAAGTCAAAAAGTTTGAATGAAGTAGATTTTACAGTTGGTGTGTGATTGGTATGCTAGGCAGTTACTTCATTCAAGCATATTGACCTTGACTGTAGAATGAATATTAACTAAATTTTTCTATTTTTTTCTTTTGTTTGAATTTCATATTAGACTAATGCTAGAATGTAGAACAAGTAGAAATTGAGAAAACATTTTTGAAATTAAATCTGGTGCATCAGTAAAAAAATATGCTGCTACTTATACTAGTAACATTACAGAAAATTCATCTGGCCAACTGGATTCATGACACACCTTTTTAAGTTAACCTCTAATACTATTAAATACGTTTTTACTTTTTATAAGAAGCTTGTTTTGGTAAAAAAAGTAATTTTAATTATGAATAGTTTTATGCAACATTGTAAATTATGTACAAGTGATAAAAATGTATTGTTCACTATACTTGATCTGGATTCAGTTGGCAAACGTTTCGTAGATAAATTGGAAGCAATTATGCCACAAATTGTAAGAATGAAATTATTTGTTTTGATTGTAATATACATTATTGTTTCTGAATCTTTTACTTTTCTTATTTTAGGTTGATTGCAAGATCAAATTACCGAATGGTATTTGTACAATTTGCTCTGTTCGATTGAATGATGCTTATAAATTTATAAAACAATGTTTCAATTCTCAAATAATAGTAAAACAACATTTAAATGAAGAACGTTGTCGACTATGTGCTGGTGGTGATAATATAACATTTAGTTTAACTACAATGGATACGGATAATGTATTGTTATCATACAAATTGGAAACCATTGCATCGGAAATTGTAAGTAAAATACTAGCTTTAACCAGGTCCACGAAACGAAATTATATGCTTAGAAATTGATAAGTAATCATTTATTTATTGTCTCTTTTTGAGATCAGACAAATTTAACTTAACCTAATTTAGAGTATTTCAAATTTTAATACTTTTGTTGGTTTTGTTTAATTAAAACTTATGTAAAATAAGTTTTAATTTGAATACATATACATTTACACTAAAAATTACATAAAACAATAATTATTTTATTAGGTTTACTTATAATAAGTTTATTAATTATTATATGTTTTTGCTAAACTAAAATTTGTTTCTGAAAGATTAGTTGGGAATAGCTATTATGAGAAAAACTGTTGTTGTCTGTTTTCAGTCTCGTAAAAATTTCGTCTTGTATTTTTAATCATTTGTTACTTCATAAGCAAGTAACGTACGTATTCACGCGGGTTGTAGTGGGATTTTGATCTCACAAATAAATCAAATATTAGTAAAATATCATAGGGACTAGGTGTTATTAGTAGAAATATATTTCTTTATTAAGATCCCTTTAAACCGGTAATTTGTATTATATGTAATATATAATTTTAATTTATATTTTTAGTTGGAATGTACTGAAAAGTTATCGGATTGTATTTGCTCAATTTGTTCTGTTCGATTAAATGAAACGTATAAATTTGTAGAAAAATGTTTTAAATCGCAAGAAATTTTAAAGCGATGTGCAAAACAACAATTGCAAAAAAGTGAAATTATGAAAAACGAAATTAAAAATGAAAGCGAAATTAAAGAAGAGAATATTGATGAAGAATACATTAAACTAAATTTGAAATCTGACGTAAATATTAAAGTTGAAGAAAGTTTAGAATCACAAAATAATACAAATTTTGAGTTTGTTTGTGTGAAAGATGAAGCTATTAATGAAGAATACATTGGGGATTCGGAAAATGATACAAACATCAAATTTGAAGAAAGTTTGAAATCAGAATCTTTAGATTTACATTCAGAAATAATAATTAAAGAAGAATATTCGGATTTTGAGAATGAAATCGATATAAAACATTGGCAAGCTAGTAGAGTTTCGAAGGAAAATAATATTTTCAGCTCGGAAGAAAATGATGAATCTGTAAAGAAAATAAAATCTCATAAATGTACATTATGTGAGAAAACTTTTGGTACAATTTATAATTTAAAACGCCATATACGTTCTCATACAAATGAGAGACCTTATAAATGCGAAATATGTGAGAAAACTTTTATTAGGAGTGAACATTTAATGCAGCATGTTCGTTCTCATACAAAGGAGAAACCGTATAAATGCGAAATATGTGAGAGAACTTTTAGTCAAAGTGGAGATTTAAGAAGACATATCCGTTCACATACAAATGAGAAACCTTATAAGTGCAAAATATGTGAGAAAACATTTACTGAAAGATGGAATTTGAAAGTGCATATTCGTGTACATACAAATGAGAAACCTTTTAAATGTGAAATATGTGAAAGATCTTTTAGTCAAAGAGGAGATTTAAGAAAACATATCCGTTCTCATACAAATGAGAGACCTTATAAATGCGAAATATGTGAGAAAACTTTTACTGAAAGTGGAAATTTAAGAAAACATATCCGTTCACATACAAATGAAAGACCGTATAAATGCGAAATATGTGAGAAAACTTTTATTCAAAGTTCAGACTTACGGAAACATATCCGTTCTCGTGCAAGAGAGAAACCTGATGAATGCAAAATAGAAAACTTTTCCACAAAGTAGAAATTAAAAAGAAAGATATTTGTATTCATAATGTAACGATTTTGTAGTTCTCTTTTTATTAATTTTTAAATATTGTTATGCCCCGTTTAGATTGCTATTTATGTTTATATTTTAGCGCAGACCTAGTGGTTCTGAACCAAATCACATGTAAGCTTATGGGGATATCCTGTACATGCGCGGATTTAGTTTCATTAGAAAATTTTGTTTCATCGCTGCCAAAGTATGATCATTTGACATTTGAAAGTGGTCTAAGTCTATTTTATATTATATGGAGATATTTAAGGGTTTGTATTTGAATGGTTTGAAAAATATTGATATATGTTAATAACGCTCATTTTATGTTTTTTTTTTAATATTACATTGATTTAAGTTTATAATGTGATCATTATATTATATTATTATCATTATATCATTAACTACGTAAATTAATATTGACAAAATGATCAAAATTTTGAAGGATTTTTTGGGACCTGATTATAGAAAAAAAGCTCATAACAGATTTTGCATTCATTGTCTAACTTTTTATCAAAAATGTACTTACACCACTTTCAAAGAAAACGTCTCATTTGTCATTGGAAAAAATCGATATATTTAATTTTTTGTATTATATAAGTTAAAGCTTCGTTAAAAAAGGATTTTTACAATTTAAATTGGAACGCAGAGTTGGAGCGGAACTGAAACAATTAAAAATTTGGGCTGCTCCAAAACTCTGACGGCTCGGTTGCGCAAAGCGTTGTTAAATGCTTTGTAAGTAAACCAATTCGTTAACTTGCCAACAATCAATGAAACAGTTTTAAGAATTTGCAATCTAGTTAACTCATTGATTAAGTAAACAATGCTTTGTATAACCGGCCCTAAGTATTTTTTGTTATTGTCTGATTGTCTTTAAATTTGTTAATTTTCAAGATATTTATGATTATTGTCTCGCATTTATTTTATATGTAAAAATATTTCTTTTATATATTGCTTTGAAAATGTCAATAAAATGAAATTACTACCTGTAAAACTTTGAAATTTAAAGATTTTTAGATTTCATCAGGGAAATACTAGCATTATATACATAGTAACTGTTATAGGTATTTAGATAATTACATATTCATAATATTTTTTTACAATGTAATATAAATATGAAATTTGTATAAACTTATATATTTGATAAATAAATGCTATTGTTTGACTATATTTTTTTAAAGATTCTGAAAATGCTATTCAGGTGTTGTTTTATAATCGTTCATTTGTTTGAGAATAAATTGCCGGACAACAATGCGAGAAAAGAATTAAATCAAATTGGAATTACTCAATGTAAAACGGATAACGTTGACTTTATTCATCGTACATTTACAGAATATTTCATATCCGAACTCATTTTCGATGGGCTGGAAAACAAATTAGGTAACCCGAATTATTCTGACACATCAAAGGCAAATATGTGGATATTTTTGTTGAATCATATTTTCGGGAATATAACAAAAAACGTTATCCGTAATTTTATTAATTGCAAATTGGCTGATAAATCTCTTAAATTAGAAAATACTCAACTCTATTATCAATATAATAAAAATACAAATAGAATTTTAACCATTTCATACTGATTTTAAAACGACTACATCTTTGGATTCTCCTAAAATTAGTTCAGAAACTGATCATCTTTGTGTAAATACAGAAAAGATTTTAAACGATGAATCAAATTCAGATATATTAAATACAGATACAGTAAATAGGCAATTGCATGCTCAAACAATTCAACAAAACATATGCAAAATATGTGAGAGAGTTGTTCCGGTACCATTCCGGACTAACCAAACATGTTCGGATGCATACGGGTGAGAAACCATATAAATGCACATTGTGTGAGAAAGCTTTCGCTCACAGTAATAATTTAATTGTACATATTCGCTGTCATACGAATGAGAAACCCTATCAGTGTAAAACATGTGGGAAAGAGTTTGCACATTGGTCAACACTGACCAAGCACAATCGTATCCATTTGAACGACAGACCATTCCAGTGTAAAATCTGTGCGAAATCGTTTACGCACACCACTAATTTAACGATACATATACGTAGTCACACGGGCGAAAAACCATTTGCATGCACACTATGTGAGAAAGCTTTTATTAAAAGTTCGAAATTAAAAAGACATGCGCAAACGCACCAATTGAAAAACAAGAAAACAACAACCATACACACACAAAATATATGATAAAACTAAAACAATAGAACATAAAAGAAAAACAAGATTAGAAGTATATGGGTAAATCCATATATAACCGACTTTGACATTTCTCGGAAAGTTGGTAACACAATATTTTTATTGAAATTATAATTTATGTGGGCACTAGGAGAAACTTTTCGGAAAATTTGATCAAAATCGAATAAATAATGTGACATATGACAACGTGTTACTTGGTATTGTTATAATTCGCATTCAAGTTAAATAAATATAAATTAATTAATTACCAAATTAATGTAAAATCAATTAGAAATACATACAGAATGTGTAATTATATGCAAAAGTGCAAACATGTATTTCATATGTGTCTGACAACAAAATGTCATTCGTTCATTAGCTCCTATGATTAGCTCATTGATGGGGAACTAGTCGGCCAGTTGAATGTTGTGTTATAAAATTTCAAATATATGTTAATTTTTTATAGTAGTTAAAAGACATTATTTTACATTACATTTAGATTTAGTTTAAAAATAATAATCAAATAAAAACGTGATAAATTGTATTTAAAGTAATTCATTACATTAATATTTAATTGACAGTCCTGTAGGTAAAGTCAATAAATATTAAATGAGGTAGATTTCTTAGAAAGTGTGTGATTGGTGCGCTGCAGTTACCTCATTCAACTGTATTGACCTTAGCTGCAGAATTAATACTAAACTTAAATCTTTCTATTTTTTTCTTTTGTTTGAATTTTATTTAGACAAAGAATCTAGATTAAGTAGCAGTAAAGGAAACATTTTAAAAATTAAAAATTCGTTCAATAAGAAACACGCTGCTATTTATTCTTCTTCTTCTTGTTCTAGTAATATTCTACAAAATTAATCTGGCCAACTGGATTCATGACACCTTTCAAAATTAACCTCCAATACTGTCAAATACATTATATTTTTCTATTTTTCTAATACTGTCAAATATAATATTTTTGTTTTATTTATTGTAAGAAGCTTTTTAAGTAGAAAATTTAATTTTAATCATGAATAGATTCATGCAACATTGTCAATTATGTATAAGTGATAAAAATGTATTGTTCACAATACTTAATCTGGATTCAGATGGCAAACGTTTCGTAGATAAATTGGAAGCAATTATGCCAGAAATTGTAAGAATGAAATTATTTGTTTTGATTGTAATATACATTATTGTTTCTGAATCTTTTACTTTTCTTCTTTTAGGTAGATTGCAAAATCAAATTACCGAATGGTATTTGTACAATTTGCTCTGTTCGATTGCATGATGCTTATCAATTTATAAAACAATGTTTCAATTCTCAAATAATATTAAAACAACATTTAAATGAAAAGCTTTGTCGATTATGTGCTGGTGGTGATAATATAACATTTACTTTAATTACAATGGATACGGATAATGTATTGTTATCATACAAATTGGAAACTATTGCATCCGAAATTGTAAGTTAAATACAAGCTTTAATCAGGTTCACGATACGAAATTATATGCTTATGAATTGATAAATAATCATTTATTTATTGTCTCTTCCATAATTTTTGAGAACAGTTAACATTTATCCTAACCTCAATTAGAGTATTTTAAATTTTAATACCTTTGTTGGTTGTGTTTAATTGAAATTTATATAAAATAAGTTTGAATTTGAATACATGTATATTTACAATAAAAATTACATAAAACAATTATTTTATTTGGTTTTATTTGTTACCCTATAACCAAGTAACGTATCCACATAGCTTATAGTAGGATTTAAATATCTCGAATACACCAAATACTAGTTAAATATCAGAGGGACTTAGTGTTATTAGTAGCAATATATTTCTTTATTAACCTCCCGTTAAATCGGAGATTTTTATTGTATGTAATATGTAATTTTAATTTATATTTTTAGCTGGAATGTACTGAAAGATTATCGGATTGTATTTGCTCAGTTTGTTCTGTTCGATTAAATGAAACGTATAAATTTGTAGAAAAATGTTTTAAATCACAAGAAATTTTAAAGCGATATGCAAAGCAACAATTGCAAAATAGTGAAGTTATGAAAATCGAAATTAAAAATGAAAGCGAAATTAAAGAAGAGAATATTGATGAAGAATACATTAAACTAGATTTGGAAGCTGATAGAAACATTAAAGTTGAAGAAAGTTTAGAATCACAAAATAATACAAATTTTGATGCTGTTTGTATGAAAGAAGAAGCTATTAATGAAGAGGACATTCAAGTAAATTTGGAAAATGATACAAATATTAAATTTGAAGAATGTTTGAAATCAGAATCTTTACATTTACACTCAGAAATAATTATTAAGCAAGAATATGCGGATTTTGAGAATGAATCCGATATAAAACGTTGTCAAGCTAGTAGAGATTCGAAGAAAAATAATATTTTCAGCTCGGAAGAAAATGATAAATCTGTAAAGAAAAGGAAATTTTTTAAATGTACATTATGTGAGAAAACTTTTGCTCGGAAAGCTAATTTAAAACGACATATCCGTTCTCATACAAATGAGAGACCTTATAAATGTGAAATTTGTGAGAAAACTTATATTACGGGTGATGATTTAAAGAGGCATATTCGTATACATACAAAGAAAAGACCTTATAAATGTGAAATATGTGAGAAAACATTTACTGAAAGTGGGAATTTAAAAATGCATATCCGTTCTCATACAAATGAGAGACCTTATAAATGCGAAATATGTGAGAAAACTTTTACTCGAAGTGGAGATTTAAAATTGCATATACGTATACATACAAATGAGAGACCTTATAAATGCAAAATATGTGAAAAACAATTTACCCTTAATGGAAATTTAACAAAACATTTTCGTACTCATACGAAGGAGAAACCTTATAAATGCGAAATATGTGAAATTTTTTTTACTGAAACTGGAAACTTAAGAAAACATCCGTAGAAAACATATCCGTTCTCATACAAATGAGAGACCTTATAAATGTGAAATATGTGAGAAAACTTTTCCTTACAGTGGGAGCTTAAAAAGACATATCCGTTCTCATGCAAAAGAAAATCCTGATGAATGCGAAATAGAAAACCTTTCGTCAGAGTAGAAATTGAAAAGAAACATATTCGTATTGATAGTGTAATAAATTTATTTTTTCTAGTTCTTATATTAATGATTAATTTTTAAATATTGCTAAGCCTCATTCAGACTGCTTGTTTTAGCGCAGAACTAGCGGTTCTGAACCAAACTACATGTGATCTTAGGGAAATACATTGTAAATGCACGAATTTAGTTTATTAGCAAATTTTCTTCTATCGCAACCAAAGTCTTGCGTGGCCCAGGTTTCTTAACTAAAATTCATTTATGTTTTAAAAACGATCAATCACAGTTTGCAGTAACATGAGATAGCGATGTATATCTGTTTTTATGGAAGAAACGTCAATTTTATAATATCTAAATGAGCAGTTTGGAAAATAAAATTAATATTATTTTAAAAACTCGTATTTAATATACTAAAATAACATTTATTTTAGACACATCAGAATGCTGCCAGAGGAACAGAAAGGCTGCCGAAAAAATAGCAGAGGTTGCAAAGAGCAACTAATTATAGATTCGGTCTTAATGGAGGATGCAAAAATACGTAAACGAGATCTACACTGTGCCTACATAGATTATCAAAAGGCTTTCGATGGTGTTCCACACAGCTGGCTTATAGAAGTGTTAAAAATTTACAAAATCAATCCAATTATAGTGCAATTAATGGAACAACTAATGACAAAATGGGTAACAACACTTAAACTAGGAAACACCAAATTGGGAGAAGTAAAAATAAACAGAGGCATCTATCAAGGAGATTCCCTAAGTGCGCTGTGGTTCTGCCTAGCACTACAACCACTAACTACCGTCCTAAATTCATCGAAAAAGGGATACGATATAAATGGCAGTAACCATCAAATAAGCCACCTCTTTTATATGGACGATTTGAAGCTGATTGCCGAAACAGATAAGAACCTACATAGACTTCTCAAAATTACGGAGACATTTAGTAAAGATATTAGAATGGAGTTTGGTATGCAAAAATGTAAAACTAACGTAATGCGCAAGCGAAAATGGGAAATAAGCGAAGGATACAAAATGGCATACAAAGAAGATGAAAGGATTGAGGTTTTAGGAAAGGAAGAAACATATAAATACCTTGGATTTGAACAATCGCGTGGGATAAATGCAAAGGAAATAAAATCTAGATTAAGAAAAAAACTTCATAGAAGAGTCAAAGCTGTATTCAAAACAAAATTGACTGGGAACAACTTAGTTAAAGCTGTAAACACCTACGCAGCTCCCATAGTAACATACAGCTATGGAATAATTAACTGGAACAATACCGAGCTAGAGGATCTTAAAAGGACCGTAAGAACAACTGCCACAAAATATAGATGTAAACACTCAAAAACTTCTATAGACAGATTTCATTTAAATAGGAAAAAAGGTGGAAGAGGATTCATAGATTTTCGAAACACGTATTACAAAGAAATAAATAGTCTACGAGAATACTTCTTTCAGAAAAAAATAACATCAATTCTACATGAAGCAATTTCAAATCTAGACAAAAAACTAACACCACTAGACCTTGCCAACAACAACTACCACCCAATAAACAAGATCATCACTGAAGAACAGAAAATAGATAATTGGAAAGGGAAAGAATTGCATGGCCGCTATATAGCTCAAATCTGAATCGGACAAGACCACATCGACCACAAGGCGTCCAACGAATGGCTATGGAAGAGTGACATACATACTGAAACAGCAGTTTCAGGATCAAGTAATCTCCACTAGAAATTACAAAAAATATATAATTAAAGATAACACTCTCCAGCACACCAGATGCCGAATGTGCGATACTAACAACGAAAATGTTGAGCATATAATATCTGGATGCCAAACGCTATCGTCATCGGATTATCTAAAAAGACACAACAATGTGGCAAAAATTTTACATTCTAAACTATGTCAGAAGCTGTTCGGACATAACTATACACCGTATTATAAATACGAACCTGAACAGATAATTGAAACTGCAGAAGCAAAATTATACTGGGACCGAACGATCCACACAGATAAATCTGTTGAACACAACAGACCTGATATTGTGTATGAAGATAAAGCCAATAAACGCACATTCCTAATTGACATTGCCGTACCAGCGCCTGCAAATATAAAAACAAAGCAAATAGAAAAAGTAAAGAAATACTTACCACTCGCGCAAGATATGCAAAAAACAAAAAGACAAAACGCAGTAATAATCATTCCAATCGTCATAGGTGCTACAGGAGAAATTCCAAGAAAACTGCATGAATATATATCCAAATTAGATTTAGGTAAACATATATATCTCCAAATGCAAAAATCAGTAATATTAGATACATGTAACATTGTGAGAAAGGTCCTCAATATAAAAGATTAATTAATTAATAACTTATCGAAACTCCGCATTACTATTTACGTGTTAACTATATATATATTAATATTTATTGTATTCTTACTAACACTGTAAACTACTACCATATATTATATGTTCTTGCCTTAAACAGGCCGACTTGTAATAAAATACCCCTATATTTACCTTTCCCTTCTTCTTTTTACTGTTGGGAAGGGTGGCTGGTAGGGTGGTTCCTTCCCAATAATAATAATAATATTAATAATAATAATAATAATAATAGTAATTTTAGAGTGTTAATGAAAATTTTAGTTATGTAGAATTTTGTCTGTATTTATGAAATAATAATAATATATAAATAATAACAATAAATTACTTAAATAGGTATATGCTTCATATTTTGTTTCATAATATAAGAATATTATTGATTTTAATTTATTGTGTAATAAATAAACAAATAAATTTAACACATAATAGATAGATATGGAAAAGCAGTGCTTATAATATGAGAGAGAAAAAATAGAAAGAAAGAAAAAGCTAATTATAAATTTTATTATAATATTATACGTATGAGAGGAGTGGGGGCAAAAAATGTAATAAATAAATAGATGTTGGCGTGAAACAGGGCTGTGTAATGTCTCCTTGGCTATTTAATTTATATATGGATGTTCTTCTTCGTAAAGCTTTCTGTGGTAATGATGGTATACAAATAGGTGATTGTGTTGTACCTGCTTTAGCGTATGCTGATGACGTGGTTGTTTTGGCTGAATCTAAAGAACAACTGAGAAGGATGATTGATAGAATTAATGATGTTGGTAAAGATATGAATCTTGTGTTGAATGTTGATTAGTGCAAAGTTTTAGTTTTTGAGAAGGGTGACTTGATGACTGAATGTAATGTATATATTGATAGTGCACGTTTAGTGCAGGTAGATGAATTTGTGTATTTAGGTAGTTTGCTGTCTAGAGATGGCCGTTTTGATCGTGAAATTGAAAGGAGAGTAAATGCTGGTTGTAAGGTTTTGGGTGCTTTGGGAACTTTTGCAAGGAATGTAAATGTTTCCAAAGAAACCCGTTTGAGTATATATAATGCAGTTTTGGTGCCTACATTGATGTATGGTAGTGAATGTTGGGTTTGGTTGCAAAAGCATAAACGGAAAATGACTGCTGTGGAAATGAGATTTTTACGTGGGGTATGTGATGTAAATAGGAGATATCGGGTACGAAATAGATTAGTGTATGATGAGTGTGAAATTAAAAAAAATGTTGTAGCAAAAGTTGGTGTTAGTCAGTTAAAATGGTTCGGACATGTTGAGCGAATGTCTAAAGAACGTTTGGTTAAAAAGATTTATTTGAATGATTTTGATGGTATACGTTTGCGTGGACGTCCGATGAGTAGTTGGAGTGGTATGATTGAGAGTGTTTTGCGTGAGCGAAAGTTTCCAAGTAGTAGGAATAAAAGAGCATGTATGAGAGGAATTATGAATGGAGATGAAGTGAAAGTTGCTTGTTTGGATAGGAATGTTGTGAGGCGACTGATTTCGGGATGTTGAAAAGAGTTTATGCCACACCCTTTTGGGTACATGGCGTGATTGTGTATGTATGTATGTATGTATTTTAGTTTATTAATAATCATAATAAATATTGTATAATCGCATGCGGTTGCTATGGAAATGTAATTTTTAACAATAAAAATCAATAAACTTATACAATTATAAAATTACAGAATAAACAACAACATTTGTGTAATTTTTATTAATTAAAACAATGTTTTCTCCGATGAAACTAGGAATTTCACAAAAATTTAAATATATATATATATATATATATATATATAATTAGTAGATTTAATAAATTTGGAAAATGTATTGGCCTCGCCGGAATTCAAACCAAAGACCTTCTGGTTTCGCGACGATTTCGTGGTACAGTTAGTAGGACATTTGCCCTATTTTACTGGTTAAAAATTAGTCTTTTTTTGTTACAAAAATAGTAAATACTGTATATCACATTGTAAATAACAAAATATCACAACAGGATTCGAACCGCAGATCTTTTGCTTTCGCATGAATTTTGTGGTCAAGTTGGTAGAACGTTTGCCCTACCTCTTTGGTTAAAGATCAGTTTTTTTCCATATAGTTACGAAAATAGTAAATACTATATATTATCTTGTAAATACACAATATTACAACAGGATTCGAACCCAGGATCTTTTGGTTTCGCATGAGTCTTGTAGTTTAGTTAGTAGGGCATTTGCTTTACCTTACTGGTTAAAAACCATTCTTTTAATTGTTACCAAAATAGTAAAACTATATATTACATTGTAAATTACACAATATTACAACTGGATTCGAACCCAGTGCCTCCTGCTTTCGCGAGTATCTAGTAATTCAGTCATTATTTTGTTTGTTATAAAAATAGGAAATATATATTACCTTGTTAATTACAATAACAGTGGTTGAAATTTCATGATGGTATTTCAAATTTGTATAAACAAAATATCGCACAAATTTATCTCAAATTTTCGAACTTGAAATTGTTGATTTTCGAAATAAAAAAACAATACGTTGTAATAAATTAGGTTTTTTTTATGCAAACATCATAATATTTATTTTATACAAGAATTATGTGTTATTATTATTATTATTAATATTATTAAAAATTAAACGAACATTTTTTCTAAGAAAAATCAAAATATTGTTCAAATTTTATGACTTAATACTAAAACATATTGCGTCATATCGCAGTTTATAGAGTGTATCTAGCCTGGGAGAGAAGACGAGAGGGAGTAAATTGAAGACATTAGTATTATCCAATTATGTTTTCAATACTGTTTAACTTGCTAATATTCAACCAATATAATTAAAAGTACAATACAAACTAAATTTAAAACAACCACTGATGTAGGCAACACAATCGCCACAACCAAAGTTAAAAGATTCTTATGTCAAATATGTAACAACCTACAAGTTTTACTAAAAACGATAACATAATGTTCTAATCTTGGATGTCTATCCGTAACTAAATTAAAATAATTTAGTTTTCGACTAAACTAGTTTCATAAAAATGCAGTTCAAACAAACATCGAATGCAATCAAACTTTGAACGATGGCGACGACAAAAAATGCTGACAAACTAACACATACTAACTTCCGAAAATGTTAAATATCAAATATTCATGACGGTTACAAATAGCAGAGGACTTGTCTATATTGCCAGTTCTGTGCGATAGTTGTACTATAACTGAGGCAACACGACACGACACAGGTCTCGCATCCCAAGTATACGCATAGAAATGACAAAGTACTGGGATCGTCCATCAGTTTGCTCGGGTCCGCGGGGTTGCAATTCCCCGAATAGGTTGCTGCAGGCCAGCCCGTTCCTGTGGAATTATTATTATTATTATTATATATATATTTCACTATCAATACATTGTTTACTAAATTTATTTAACAATTTTCTGAGTGCGATAATTTTTATCTTAATAATAAGTAATTAAATTTGTAATAATTTAAAATTGTTTAATAAATGAACGAAAATATCTACAATTTTTTATTTGTTAGCAATAATTTTATGTTTTGTTATTATTAGTATTAATTGATAACATTATTTCTTGTAAAATACATAATTATTTAATGATGTAATAAATTTTATTGGAAAAATATTTTTTTGTTTGTCAGATAAATTTTACAAAACTACAATAAATTTAAAATGTTAAACATTATTATAATTCAAATATTAGTTTTTTTGATTTATTTTCATTTTTTTTTATTATAGTAAAAAATCTTTCAGACCACATTGTATTAAAATAAATGCACTGATTTAAATAAAATTTGGTTTCCTTCAATTAAAAATTTATAAATTTCATGATCTAGTTACTTGTATTTTGTTAGCTAGTAACTTGTTTCTATATTCTGTTTATTTACTGTAAATGTCATTTGTATCATTTATCCTGATGATGATTAATGATGAATATTAATACAGAACTAGAACCTAAAACCGTTTTATTTTAAAGTAATACTTATTTATGTAACAAGCATGTAAAGATGGATTTTATGACATGAGTTTGCTCAGAAATTGCATACAAAATTTGATCTACGGCCCCCAAATTACACCAACAAAAATATCAACAAGTCACCAACCCCAAAAATACAACTCTCGTTCACTTTACTGGCTAGAGCAAAGTACGGCCATGTTGGAGTTGTTGGTCGACAAATGACTATCATTGAATAACTATAAACAGTGTTGACAATTGTCAGTTAATTATCTTATTTTAATAGAATTAATTAATTCGTTAATATTGCATTAAATCATATTTAAAGTTTCAAGTCTCGATTGCAAAATTTGTATCACGAACAGACAAACAAACAGACAGATAAGAAAGCGAGTTAATAAAAAAGTGTTAAAAATGTGTTAAAATATACTAAAATTACCATTATTATCATTGTAAATTTACATAAATTTTTTGCAGTATAGATAAAACATTTTTAGGTTGAGGTTCTCTTTTATTTTATATTAAACGTGTATCATCATTAGGAAAAAATTATATAAGTACAAATAATATATTATGTTTATTAATTATGTATGTATTTCAAAAGAAAATATATTTTATAAAAATTAACAATGTTTCTTTTAGTAGTAAAATATTTGTAAACAGGAGTTTGTCTTTTGTTCCATTTTTTCGATGTTCATTGGTCATGATGTGAATGGTGGAAGTTTCTTACGTAGCGTACTATTTTGCTCGCATGGTGTTTTAATATTTACTGTTGTCGGTTCCGTGCTAGGCTGTTGCCATGACAACGAACTGGCTTTATTCTCATCATATCCTAGATAAACAAATTTAAAAACATATTTATTATCTATTGTATACTCATATATAGTTTCACATATAGTGAGAAAGTTATTGTAATCATACCAATTTTAATGTATTCAGATTTTTACTAGTATAAATTTGAAGTCCAGTTTATTGTACAATTTTAACTGCAAAAGTCAAAATTGCGCAGTTGTATGTATAAGAAACCGGAGTGATGTTCAGTTTAAAATTTCAGATTGAATATAAAATGAGTAAAATCTGTAGCCGACAAATTTTTTAACTGCGCAAACCATAACTGTGCAATTGAACTGAACATTTGTGTGGTTGTTGTAATTCATTTGAGTTTTAGTAATTCCTAGATGGAACATATGAGCCTATATGCTTGAAAAGCTGAACATATAGTTTCTTAAAATTTTCTTATTTGCATTGTCAATGGTGCGGGTCGTTAGACCACAGCCCAAGCAAGGAATCTACAGCTTATAATAGGTTTCGAACCACTCAGACGCAGCCGATATCAGTTCAGTGGTACATAGTTCTAATACCAGAAATAATATTTAATTTATTAGGTTATAATATTTTGTTTTTGCTTAAATCGCCATTAATTTATTTTGATGAATTAATTAAATTATTAGTCAATTTTTAATAAGGTGAGCAATCGTCTTCCTTTAGGGAGGACAGTTCTTCTTTTGTAGGTTCTGTCCTTCCTCAAAAAGTGTCCTCCTACCTGTCCTCCTTTTCGATATTTTAAATAATCTGTTAATATCTGTATTCAGAGATGCTACTTATCGTAAAATTCAATATGAAGGATATTTGAGGAGCAGACTTTCAAAATGCGTTTTGTCCAAATTCCATAATTTTCAGAAAGAGGCAAAACGTTTTTGGTTAAATCTGAAAGTACATTACGTGCCCATTGGATAAAACGCGTTTTGAATGTCCAAGTAACATTTAATATTTATTTCAGACGGGACAATATGCGTTTTAAATGTCGAATTTGTCTTAAAAGATGCGTGTTTGCGCATAGAACGTAATACCATCACAAACTAGAAATTTTACATTTTGGACAAAATGCATTTTGAAAGTCTGCTCCTCATTTCTTGCTCCGAAATTTCCAATATATTGTTAGAAAATAATATGTTGACAAAAAATAGTCATTTGTTTAATTACATAATTAAAAGGGATGTAAGCATAATTAGTGTAATTTTGTTTGAATTAATAAAATTGTTTCATTTATTTACGTTGTATTTTTTTTTCTTAAATTTTTTCGTCCTCCTTGCCGGGATTTGAACCCGGAATCTTCAGCGTTCGCGCGTTCAAACCCTGGCAAAATCAATGCATTTTTCTTTATTTAAAAATTGACTAATAATTTAATTAGTTTATCAAAATAAATTAATGGCGATTTAAGCAAGAAAAAAAAACAAAATACTATAACCTAATATAATATACGCCATGTGTAACTAAGAATATAAAAATATTTAATTTAATTTCTGGATGGCGCAAATCGAGCGCGAACCAGGGACCTTTGGGGTCCGAGTCAACACGCTACCACTGGTCAATGGCTGCCTGTAATTTATAGTTAATATGTAATTATATAGATTAAATATGTAATAAATTAAATTTTTTTTGTAGCTTTTATTCAAAAATATTATACACTAGTACGTACATCATCACTAAAAAAAAATATACGAATGACACTTATAGTAAATAAACAGAACATAGAAACAAGTTACTAGCCAACAAAATACAAGTAACTAGATTACAAAAATTTTAATAAACTTTTAATTAAAGAAAGCCAGACTTTATTAAAATTAGTTACTATAGTCACACTGATTGATGTTATCTCTGTTATAAATTTCTATTGCTTTTCTTATCAATCTACTGTTAATATCAATGAGTCTTGCAATTATTATAGTTAAGTATCATCGAATTTATGAAGATTTTCTAATGCATGCAAGTAAAACTATACAATTTATGGGCAAAACAAAACTATCTGTGAAGTCCACAATTTCGTTACGATTTTACAGTACAATTAAAAGTAAAATCTACACAATCAAAACTGCACAGTTAGAACTCAGCATGTACTACTCACCTTATTTTTAGTTGATATGAAAGTTAGAAAACGTACCCAATTTAGCATTTTGGTTCATCGAACATATTTTTGTGATTTCGATGCAGTCTTTAAGATTGCACGTTCGTGACATTAATTTCGCACATCCTAGACAATTTTTGCATTGTTCATCAGCGAAACATTCAATTGTTTTCTCGCAATTCGCATGCTTGCAAACTTTAGTTATATAAATAGCTTCACCTTGTGCGCAAAACTGATTAATTGGATGTGTTAGTTGTCCGAAACGAATCCTGGATATATAGCCATGTTTCGCAAACGTAAATGACGTTCCTCGAAAACAAAAATAAAATAATTAGATACAGTAGTATGTTACTTGCGACCGAGGTAGAGCCGAGGTCAAGCAAAATTTAACCATCTAAAGCAGAAGTATTTAACCTTTTGCAGCATCTGGGCCACATGGTAAATTTTTTGGATGTAGGCAGGCCGCATAAAGGTCAACTACATTTAAAAGTTTAGTTTTATTATTATTCCAAATATCGATAAAAGAAAGACATTAATTATAAATAAAAAAATATTATTATTTAATGAAATTATTTTTTGCAAATAAATATGATTTTAAATTAATTTTAATTGCATTAGGATTTAAAAAATGGTGAAACACAACATCAACATTGGAATGATTTATATTTGTTATACCATGTGCGGGCCGCAAAATATGGTGTGCTGGGCCGCAGGTTAAACACCCTTGATCTAAAATTACACTGAAAAAAATGTATGTTAAATTTATGAAATTTTACATAGGTTTTGCCAGTAAAAACAACAACATCTCGTAATTTTACTGTGATAGTTTACGTATTATTATATTTTTATGAAAAATTACATTTACAATACATGTAAAATTATGTAAATTTTTACAGTGCACTCACCATAATCAGTGGTCAAAAATAACTCATAGTAAAAAATCTTTCAGAACTCATTCCATTAAAATAAAACTGCTTTAGGTTAAAGTTCTGAATTTATTATTATTTATAATCGACGGTTCAGCAAACTCAACGTCCGTCTTCATCAGGAAAAATGATACAAAGGACATTTACAGTAAATCAAAGAACATAGAAACAAATTACTAGGCAACAAATAATTTTTTTTATAATCTAATTACTTATTAGTTATCTATAGTAACTTGTTATTTACTGTAAATGTCATTTGTATCATTTTTCCCGATGAAAACGGATGCTGAGTTCGTCGAAACGTCGATTATAAATAAATATCAATACAAAACTTTAACCTAAAGCAGTTTTTTTTAAAAATAGCTTATTTTATTTTTACAAAAATAAATTTACCTTGTAAAATAAATATTATTACAATAATACTGCAAATTTTCATGATGAAAACAAATTTAAATTTAAAAAAAACTCCATACACCTTACGGTAAAAGAAAAACTGACTATATATATATATATATATATATATATATATATATATATATATATATATATATATATATATATATAAATTAAATAATATTGAACAAATATATCTAAAATATTTGATCTTGAAATTTTATTATTATTTATAGTTTTTGAAATAATAAAAAAAACATGCATTGTAATAAATTACATTTTTTTATATATGTAATATAAAAATCATAATAATTACTTTATACAAGAGTTCTAGTTGAAAACTCGTATAGCAATTTATTGTGTGTAACTGATACTGCTCGTACCTATGCGTGCCCTGATTCAAATCCCGCTTATTGCATGGATATTTGTGATTTCTTTGTATCGTCTAAACACTCTAAACTACTTCATAATGTAAAAATTCTATGATACTGTAATATTTGCAAGACCCATCAATATTAACAGCAGATTAATAAAAGGAACAATAGAAATTTATAACAAATAACATCAATCAGTGTGACTAGTAACAGCATTTAAATAAAATTCGGCTTTCTTTAATTAAAAACTTATAATTATTTTATGATCTACACTGTAAAATTTTTTTATGTAATTTTACCTACAAAGTATGAGACACTATGATGCCCAGCATTTGTAGGTATTATTACCGAACAGCTGTAATTTTACATAATTGTTTAAAAATACATAATGTCGGTACTTTTACAAACGTTGTGTAATATGATATTACCAACGGTATGTAAAAATACATATGTATGTAATATTACAGTTTTTTAGTAAAATCTCTTTTAGTAAATTTACAGAACTTCAGTAAATTTGCTGTCGGGAATTTTCCATAAATAGGTAATATTTATTTAGTTCTGTAATATTATTGTTGGTAAAATTACATACATTTGTAAATTTACATAAAGGATGTATTTTCAAATAAAGCAGGAATTAATAAACATTGAATAATAATAATATATATAGTTTATTAGCAAAAAAAAATGCTATATACAAAAAACAAAAAATATACGTATAGTTTACAAAATTTGTATAGTAATATATGTGTTATATAATATGAATTATTTATCGTAACATTATAAAAAAAAATATATAAAATGAATTAAAAAAAAAAAAAACATTCAGTCATTTAAATCTCTGAACAAAAATATTGTTATTCTTACGAATAATTATTGAGCTTTCTAATTAAGGTTAGTACCCTATTCAAGACAGACATCGTTTTCATTCCTGACGAAGATTTCGATCCTTCTTCTGGATAAAGTTATCTACAAATAAAAAACGCTACGTTAATTATTTTAATATAAATAAACTGCTATGTATCTTTCTAAAAATATTTAATTATTAAATTATAAACAATTTACTTACATTTTCTTGGTAAATGTTGCAGACGCCTGGAATTTGCAATAACCTACACAAAAACACAAATATATTATTAGTATTCATTAGTAAAAATCATAAACCTTATATAAATATAAATATTATACTCGTACGTACTTTATGTGAACTGATATATTAATTATACCGGTGATTTCAACTATAATATGCATGCGTACATCTACACTTCTTCACTGCTACAAATAAACTAACATTAAACTAAAGTAATTCACATTCTGGGTGGGCTAAACAGACAGGATTCAACTAGTAGCTTATCACTGTTCCGATTGGCTAGCGTCATATTAAAGGAATGTTTTTACCAAATTATTCTGTAAAATTTCGGAACCCTTTTAAAAGTTGCATGTAAATTTAAAATTGCGTTTTGAAACTGCCGTTTTTATATTGTAATACAGAAAAATTATAAACTTTTATATTTAAAATTTTATATTTTATAAAAACCTTATAGGTACGTTTATATGCAATATAAATTATAATACAAAATATGCATAATGTTTATATTGTAAAAAAATATTCTATATAGAATAATCGATAATCGATAATTAAAATAATAACTTCAATATTGCACCCATACAATGGAGATTAATCTCAGAAAAATTAATAAGAACATTAATAATTACACTTAAAATATTTTATTAGCATTATTACATAAAATATGTACTAACAATAAGTCTCATTATACTGATGTATTATTACAGATATTAATATGCAAACTGTAATTTTACATAATATAGGAAGTTTTACCAACAATATGTAATTCTACATTAAGTATGTGATGCAATTTGCAGAAAGTAAGTAATTTTACATACATATTAAGTCATTTTTACTTACTTTATGTAATTATTATGAATTTTTTAAATATTACAGAATTTTGAGGTAGAAATACAGAATAATGTAAGAATTACAGAATTTTGAGGTGAAAATACGGAATAATTATAGTAAAATGAAATTACCGAATTTTTTTAGTAAAATTTTACTAGTATTTTTCTGTAATTTTACTTTTTTTTTTTACAGTGTAGATACTTGTTTTTTGGTTACCTAGTAACTCGTTTCTATGTTCTGTTTATTTATTGTATATTTCATTTGTATCATTTTAACACGTTTTTATTAACTCGCTTTCTTGTTTATCTACTTGTTTGTCTATTCGGTTCCAAATGTGTGGCGCATGCAATAGATAATAGTAAGGAGTGTAGGAAGTAGCTGTCGTTGCTCCACGTTTTTCTGTATGGGGGGGGGGGTAAGAAATCTATATTGGGCTAGGAGAAATTATAATACTTTTTAGTCCGTGTTAGAAACATGATATATTAAATTAATTTTTTTTATTTAAATAATTGTTTCCTGATGAAGACGCACTTTAGTATATATACATAAGTATATACTTCTTTAATCAATGACATGGCGTAACTTTGCATTACCTGACGTGCACCCAACAATACTTCTATGCACATGTGTTCGCCTATATTAGATGCGATTTGGCCTTATTGTTTATGTAAAGAAAATTTTCATTTATAATAAAATGTTTATATAATTTTTTTATTAATACTCTGTAGTCATTTGTTTCAAAAATTATTGTGATTTTTTTATTTACAAGAAAAATATAATTTATTACAATAATTTTGTTGTTGCAAACATTATTAATTAAATATAAACAATTTTAAGATTAATTATTTTTTGATATATTGGTATGTTATTTCTTTGTATGCATTATTTAGAATTTTATTTGGAAAAACAAAACATCTTTACATTATGAAGATTTGCAGTTTTATTGCGTTATTGATCACTTTACAAAGTAATTATTTTTTTTTTAATTAATTAAACTAGCGATGAAATAAAATTAATTTAGATTGTAGTTTTGCATTAATATTTATTAGGAGTAATAATCAACTTTTCGACAAACTCAATGAACGTTTTCATCAGGAAAACTAATACGAATGACATTTACAGTAAATAAACAAAACATAGAAACAAGTTACATATTTTCAATAATCAAGTAATGCAATTGTCAATTAACTTAACTTGACTTAATAATTTTCAATATGACCGCTGGAGATATCAGATTAAATACATTTGATCGTGTTTTTTTAGTCAAATATACCATTTTGTGACATATCTGGTCGTGTACATTGTGCATTTCTTACACTTCTTCCAACATTTTTAAAATTAAATTCAAATTTAATAAAAAATATTTTTTAAACAGTGAACAAAATTTTACTAAATTTAAAAAAAAATCAGAAAAATACATAACGTAAAATATCTTAGCGTAAGTGATTTGATTTGTGTAAAGCTAACCATAATAACCAAAAAGTCACTAAAAAAAAGATCAGTTAACAAACAGTTCGGATTGCGAACAATTCGGACAAGGAACACTTTCACGAAAGATTTTTGTGTTAACAAACTTTTCTGAACCACCCCTTATAAAAAAATAAATAAAAATAAAAATAAAAATATTAGAAAATCGGGCAATATTATGAGGATGATCGGTTAACGAACACTTCAGTTTACGAACATAGTCTTGGAACGGATTATGTTCGTAAACCGATCACATTTTTTTGACTTTTTGAGAGGACCCCAAACACTTTGCGCCCAAGGGCCCGGCCCCTGCATGGCCTAAGACGTCCGTCCCAGAGTAAAAATACTTTATTTCATGTGTTCTAGTGTCTTATACATACGCAAGACATACACGTAGACAAAACCGAGAAATGGACAATGATTCATGTAATGAAGGACAACAGATGATATCGCATTGATACTGTTCGAATACTCAGTGTACTGTGATACGATGAAATTTATTTATTTTTTATTTATTTATTGTTCATTATTGACACAACAGACCTGAGGTCCAAAATGTGTCTTTACATATAATACGTACATGTAACATGTTGCAATATACAGACAAATACAATCACATATACTTAATATAAAATACACAACTACACTTAATCAGTAACATTATATAATAACATTTAGTTTTACTAACATTTTCAACGCACATATTTATTTATTTATTTATTTTTGACATTCATCAAATAATTAAAGATTCAGTCTAGATAATACACACTCAAACATCCCTCTACTCATACAAAATATATCTACAGAATTATCCTTATTTATCGCAGAATTATATAGCGACATCATACGATTTACTGGACTCATTGTATAAACATCCGTCCTCGAAAAATTTTCATGAAACATTGCATGTCTTGATCTCATGCCCGGTAAAGGTACTCGTAGAGAAAACTGTGACAAGATATTCTCACAAATTAGGGTACCGTTCCATAGTTTATGTAACGTTATTAAACCACTAACGTTACGTCTATGAGCTAGAGATTGTAGAGAGTAGTAATTACGAATATCAATCCCTGACTCAAATGATGGATAAACACCCGAGTTTTCGAATCGTACAGCACGCAAAAATTTAGTCTGCACCTGTTCTAATTGTCCGATGTATTTATACTGGAACGGAGACCATATAACAGATGCATATTCCAGCCTGCTTCTCACAAGTCAATTAAACAATATTACGAATGTTTTACCATATCTGAAATCACCTGCAAAACGTAAGATGAAGCCTGCGGTTCTGAAACTGCTATTTATAATTTGCGTAATATGATGATGAAATGTGAGTTTAGTATCAAAATGCACTCCGAGAATCGGACTCTTTAGTTTGATCTACTTGCTCTACTGCTTGTCTTAAAATATCAATAGTTTAGATTACTGGCCGGAACTCTTTGCTGCTCTATGCGGAAGCATGACTTGCGGTTTCCAAATTTTTCTAAATGAATGATCACGGAACAAGTATTTCGTACTTGCGATCAGACTCTCCTAGGGCTGTCGTACCAAATATGGTAATGATAATAAGCTTATTATAAGCAAAAATACATTTAAAACAAGTTAAGTTATACTAAAACAGTAAAATTGCAGCAATTCTTACATAATTTAGATGTCGGTTCTAGTTTTTTGTATTATTTGTGGCTTATTGCTGGCCCAACAAAGTTTGCTAGTCATTTTTTATTATTGCATATTGTTTATAATTTATTTATTTATATGTATACAAAAATTCAGTAATCGACAAGTTTACTCTTACTATTGGTTAAACAAATTTTATTAGGTACTGTTGCCCCTCACAAATTTGTTATCGATTTTTGATTGTTTGAATTGTTCATTTAATATTTTTTATTTGTTTGTACAAAATTCAGGAATTTGATTTCTTGTTATTTTAGTGAATTTTATTAAATCAATCTTAGTAAATTTCAAAATTATAAGTACACTATTGAATTAATTTGTGTGTGGTCTTACATTTTATTACAATTTCAATAGAGAGTTATCGCAAACACAACGTTAAAGTTCCGTTAAAGCTAAAATCACGTGACGTTATACGTTATTTAATTTGTATGGTAAATGACACTTTAGAGTTATCGCACGCCGATATTTTACATTATGCTAAAATTGGAGGAATATCTAAATGTAATCTAATAATTTAATATAGGTTTGATACAAGTATTTATTCAAGAAAAAAACAATTTTATATATATATATATATATATATATATATATATATATATATATACATTAGTTTTTATTGGAATTGAGCTGATTTATTAAAATCATCAGGATTTGTTGTTGCTGTTCCATAAAATCTCTATTATATTTATTTCACAACAACTTAACCTAACTGCGTAAAATAACAAGTTTATAAACGCAAGAACATAACCTCACCACTCAAAATAACATATGAGAGAATGCTCCGCTATTTTGCGAAAATAGCGGACCGCGGTTATTTCTTTACCGTACGCTAAATCCATGCGCATGCGCATTCTTTCGCTTGTAGGTAAATAACGTACGCTAAATTTATCGTTGTTCTTGCGATAACACCCTATTGTGATTTTTTTGTAAATAATTTATTTCCACAAAAATATGCTTATATTTGAAACTAACAACTTCTAAACTCATATTTATATTTTATATATGCAAATCAAATGTTGTATCTATGTACTACCGCTCACACAAAGTTTGTCACCGATTTTTATATAAATTATTTATATAATATTTACATGTGTGTATGTACTAAATGCACCACAATTTAGTTTACTATTGTTTAAATTTGGATATGAAATCGGTTAATTAAACCGATAAACCATATTTTCGTAAATATTTAGCAAATGTTTCAACAACAAAAATAACACCGATTTTTTAGGAAGAAAACCAAAATTTAAAATTATTTTTATAGAACGTGCACAGTTTGCATACATTTTATTAAAACAAAAATAAATTTAAAAAAAATAAAAGTAACATAAAAATAATAGTATAAAAAATACGTGCAAATATCAGAATCGTTTCCAACCTATATTAGTTTTTAATCAAATTTATAAATTTTAGACTGTTACCAAAAACGCAAACATTCATATTCAACGCAGGTTAACATATATGAAGAATATTTTATAACCTATAATTAAATTGAGATTTTCTGGAAAATCAATAATACTCCTAATAATTATTACTAAATTACTAAAATTATGAAAAATAAACCAGTTATATGAACCAACAAAAAAATTGTTTAAAGAACGAAAACTGATTTTAAAAAATAGTTCTCGATACTAGTTAACCATTAACCAATATTTTAACTGGTTACAGGCCCCAGTTTAAATAAATTTATTAAATCAATTATCTTTACCACTATGACTGCAAGGAAAAAGTGGTATAGCGTTTGGTACGGTGTAACATTTTCAAAAAAATAAATTTACCTAGTGCTCAAGATAGTCATGTGGTTTTGGTTTTTTCCAGTGTTGCCAACTTTTAAAATTTTATTGTGGCCATGTTATTTAACCGATTTTACTCAAATTTTTACAAAATATTCTCCTAATATCCATATAAATTATATAATTTCAACAAAATACAGTGTTGCTACCTTTCTGAGAAAAAAAATAACTAAAGTTTTTATTGTGGCTACATTATTTATCCGATGTTTATCAAATTTTTCAGAAAAATAAATTATAAAATTATTAAAATACAATGTTGCCATCTTTCAGAAGAAAAATTAGATTTTTTTAAAAATTCATTATGTCTGCATTATTTATCCGATCTTAATAAAAAAATTATACTCCTAGCGCCTACATAAATTATATAGTGTTGCCAACTTCTGGTAAAAAAATATAAAAATTTTATTCCTATTTCTTATGTCAATGTCTTATGTAATGTCAAAGTGGTCTATATATGGGTTTACCCATATATTTCTAATCTTGTTTTAATAAGTTTATGGGCTTGCTGCGCCACTACAAAGTTTGTCATCAATTTTTTAAATATTGCAAATTATTTATAATATGTTTATTTACGTGTGAATAAAAATGTATAAATCTGCAAATTAGTTTACTAGTGTTTAAACAAACTTTTAGTAAATTAATCAGCGAATTTTACAATTACTCATAAGTTTATGACTAGTTGTCACCCCCTATAAAGTTTATAAGCGATTTTTTATTATTGTAATTTCTATATAAGTAATATATTTTTTTATGTCTGTGTAGGCAAAAAATTGGAAACCGATAAGAAAATTTGAAGAAGTTACTACAATTTTATTGTTTTAACATTAATGACCATTATGGGGAACGTGTTGCTATGTCTGTGTTGCTGTTTGCACGATGATAAAATCAATAAATAACTTGATTTATAAAATTATAGAATAAAAAACAAACTTGTGTAACATTCATTAGAAAATTATTTTTTAAATAGTTATATTATGGATTGCGTGTCAAAAATAATTCCGAAATAAAAGAGACTTAGAAAATCGATCCTAATTCGTTCATACCTATGAAATCCAGGTAAAGATATTAGTTTAACTTATACCTAAGCCGCAATAATCGATCATAATCATATTATTTTTGTACGTTCCTAATCCTAAGAAAGAAATTGTACTTATTTTATGTAATATCTCTTGTTCAAATTACAACTTAATTTATATCGATTAATTCAATTTAACGCAACGAACAAGGATATTAAAATTGAAAATACTCTAAATTAGGGGTAAGGTTGAATGTGGTCTGTTCTCAAAACTTCTAGAAGAGACAATACAACTTTTAAGGATATAATTTATTTCGTGAACCTGGTCAACGCCAGTACTTTACTTACAATTTTCGATGCAATGGTTTCCAATTTGTATAACAATGCATTATCCGAATCCATTGTAGTTAAACAATATTTAAATGAAGAACTTTGTCGACTATGTGCTGTTATATTATCACGACCAGCACGTAATCGACAAAGTTCTTCATTTAAATGTTGTTTTAATATTATTTGAGAATCGAAACATTGTTTTATAAATTTATAAGCATCATTCAATCGAACAGCGCAAATTGTACAAATACCATTCGGTAATTTGATCTTGCAATCCACCTAAAATAAGAAAAGAAAAAGATTCAGAAATAATAATGTATATTACAATCAAAACAAATAATTTCATTCTTACAATTTCTGGCATAATTGCTTCCAATTTATCTACGAAACATTTGCCATCTGAATCCAGATCAAGTATAGTGAACAATACATTTTTATCACTTGTACATAATTTACAATGTTGCAAAAACCTATTCATGATTAAAATTAATTTTTGTACCAAAACAAGCTTCTTATAAAAAGTAAAATATAAAAATATTGTAAATGATAGTATTAGAGGTTAACTTATAAAAATCTGACACGAATCCAGTTGGCCAGATGAATTTTGTATAATGTTTTCAGTATAAGAAGAAGAATAAATAGCAGCGTCCTGTTTTCTGAACGTAAAAGGCGAAAGATTTATTCGCACTGAAGAGAAACCAGGGTAACGAGTCAACGTGTTAGACAAACTACTTAAGAAACCACTTCCAATAACTACACAGGAGACGTCATTTAAAAATTATTTTTTTAACTAGCAACACATTGTTTTCAAATCATTTGCAACAATTAAGATATACAATACTTTAATAAATAAAATTGTAAAATAAATTTTATTGAACATATATTTACAATAACAATATTCATTAAATTGTTATATTTTTACAACTGACGTTCATCAGCGCCATCTATGCATACGGAAATCAAGTACTTCTCAAAGTAGTTTATAATTTAACAATTAATGTCAAACAATTAAGATATATAATAATATAATGGACAAAATTGTAGAATGCATTTTATTAAAAATATATTTACAATAAAAATATGCATCAAATTATTATATTTTTACAATTAAAGTTTACGAGCGCCATCTATGAATACAAAAATTAAGTACTTTTTAAAGTAGTTTATAATTTAACCATTAATGTCAAACAATTAAAATATACAATAATATATTGGACGAAATTGTAGAATATATTTTATTAAAAATATATTTACAATAACAATATTTATTAAATTGTTATATTTTTGCAACTAACGTTCATCAGCACCATCTATGAACAAGGAATTGAAGAACTTTTTAAAGTAGTTTATTATTTAAACATTAATGTTGAACAATTAAAATATACAATAATATAATGGACAAAATTGTAAAATATGTTTTATTAAAAATATATTTACAATAACAATATTTTTAAAATTGTTATATTTTTACAAATGACGTTCATCTGCGCCATCTATGAATTTGGAAATGAAGTACTTCTCGATGTAGTTTGCTTGTCAGAAACAGTGAAATGAAACCCTAAAAAACATTTTAGAATTTTCAATAATTTTTCCTGCCAAACCAGAAGGAGGTAGAGAAAAAAGTTACTTAGCTGTTATGTAGCTCATTTTTTTTCTATTTTACTGAATTTTTCCAGATTTTTTTTAAGCAAATTTAGAAAAAAGTCTTATTTTGAAAAAATAAGATTTTTAAAAATTTAGTTTTTAATTTTTTTTCTACAAAACGATGAATCTTAGAGTAATGGTTTATTTACTAAATTATAGTACTCATTATTCCGCATTTTTCCATATCATGCTTATTTTTCTACACCTCATAGTTTTTGAGCGAAAAAATAAAAACCAAAAAATTAAAAAAAAAAATTCTAGCGCCCAAACGGCACATGCTAGCAAATTAAAACTAAAATCAGATTATAGACCTAATGCATAATGCAATTTTTATGTCCTATCGACAAGTATTCTAAGTATTTCTTCGAATTTAACTCGAGAAAGTAGAATTTATCGAAATTACATGTTAAACGCCCATACGAACTTGACGAACAAGCACCCGGTATATATATATATATATATATATATATATATATATATATATATATATATATATATATAGTGTGTCCCCGGATTGAGTTCACTATAGGTGTAATCAACAAAAAATTTAAGAATTTCATTTTCATGTTTTGGGATTCCGCCCTGCTTTGTCTGAAAACAATTTTAAGCATATTTTTAGTTTTTTAAAAATTAAGGCGGCCATGAAAAATGTAAAAAAACTATTTTATATTCAGGTAAACGGCCTTTTTGGTCAATAATACGGCATATTCATTCATTTTTGCTTATTAACAAAATTGATCTGTTACTTTTAATTATTTATCGACTTCATGATTTGTATATTCTGTAAATTTTATGATTGCTATACCAATTATTATGTATTTGTTTCTGAATTTTTCTAAAAAGAACATGTCCTGAAGATGGTGGATAATACAACCGAAAGCTTGACATAGAATCTCTAATGAGAGTTTGATTCGAACTTCTAACCTTTTGACAAACTTCCCATAACAAAATTTTACATTATAATATTTCTTTCTGAAGTAAAATTTGGTAAAATACTTAGAATACTTTTCTATAGGAAATAAAAAGTTATATAATTTGGTTTTAGTTTTAATTTACTAGCATGTGCCTTTTGGGCGCTAGAATTTTTAATAAGTTTTTAATAATAATTATTTTTTAATAATTTTTCCTGCTAAATCAGTATGAGTTAGAGAAAAAAGTTACTTAGCTATTATGTAGCTAATTTTTTTCTCTATTTTACTGAATTTTTTCAGATTTTTTTGAGCAAATTTTGAAAAAAAATATATTTTAAATTTTTTCAAAATATAACTTTCTGGTGAAAAAAATAATTGGTCGAAAAAATGTATAGTGGAAAAAAGAATTGGTGGAAGAAAAGTATTGTTGGAAATAATGGGGTACAATCATAGAAAGATTGTAGAAATATCAGTTCAGTGGTACAAGGTATTAAGACCAGATAAATAATTAATTTAATTCACATCAGTGACCCATGTATTATCATCTACATAATATTTTATTTATGATTCGATAAAAAATTATTACATAACACAAAATATAAATCATTAAATTAATCTAATAATGAAACAATTATTCCATATTGCAAATACTAACTTCAGTAATCTACAAATAAAATAAAATAGCAGAAAGTTACAAGTTTATGAAAAACAAGATTAGAAGTATATGGGTAAACCCATATATAGACCACTTTGACATTATCACATAAATGATAAGTAATAGGAATAAAAAAATTTTCATCAAAAGTTGGCAACATTGAATTTTGCTAATATATAATATTATAGGCGCTAAGGGTATCTTCTGTAAAAATTTCATTAAAATCCGATAAATAATGAGGGCATAACAAATTTTAAAAAAATTTAGTAATTTTTTTCTCAGAAAGTTGGCAACACTGTATTTTATAAAATTATGTGGGCACTAGGGGAATCTTTCCTGAAAATTTGATCAAAATCGGATAAATAATGTAGCCACAATAAATTTTTAAAAACTTTAGTAATTTTTTTCTCGGAAAGTTGGCATTACTGGAAAAAACCAAAACCACATGACCATCTTGGGCACTAGACAAATTTATCCTGAAAATTTCATTAAAATCGGTTGAACCGTCTAGGAGGAGTTGCGATCACAAAATTTTGTCTGAGGACCGAGCGAGCGAGCTGACGACGCACATCCATACACCCACATAAACTAAGTTCAGATTCGTCATCTAGAGGCTATATGAAGGATTTCTATATACAAATTTTTTTTTTGAGAATGTTACAGACACCGTACCAAACGCTATACCACTTTTTCCTTACAGTCAAAGTGGTAAAAATTGAAATAAATCTTACTTGAAAAGTGGCAGTTTGAACCGGTTTTAGAACACTTTTAACAACATTGGCTTGAAAGATGAAATCTGATTTTCGATCTAATTGTATTCGACAAATAACTCATCTGTGCAAAACTATCTCCCAAACAGGCTGTCTCGTAACTCACGCCCTTATCGTCGAATTTAGTTGTCATGTCATTTGTCAGCACTATCTGTTTACAAACACCATATTAATTCAATTTCATAATGGGTCATATCTATGGTATTCGCAATTGAAATTAACTTGAAGCCATCTGAGTGACAAAACTTAACTTGGTATAATAAATAAGCATTAGATTGAAGTTCTGTTTAAGGGGGTATTCCCGTTTCTAGCATTGATTTTTTAGGTGTTTTAAATTTTTTTTAGGAACTTTTACTACAAATACAGTACGCAACAATTATAACGCTGGAAAATTTTCAGCAGTATTTTTTAAAAGACAAATATTTAATTAAAATAAGATTAGAAGTATATGGGTAAACCCATATATAGACGACTTTGACATTTCTCGGAAAGTTGGTAATACAATATTTTTATTAAAATTATAATTTATGTGGGCACTAGGAGAAACTTGGAGGAAAATTTGATCAAAATCGAATAAATAATGTAACCACAATGAATTTTTTAAAAAATTTGTGATTTTTTCTCTCGATAAGTTGGCAACACTGTATTTCGTTAAAATTGCATAATTTATTTAGGCACTAGGAGAATCTTTTATATAAATTTTTTAAAACTTTAGTAATTTTTTTTCGAAAAGTTGGCAACACTGTATTTTGTTAAAATTACATAAATTATACAATTACCAGGAGAATCTTTTGTGAAAATTTGAGTAAAATCGGTTAAATAACAAGGCCATAATATATTTTTAAAAATTTTACTAATTTTTTTTTCGGAAAGTTGGCAACACTGGATATTAATAAAATTATATAATTAATGAAAGCATTGGGGTAATCTTTTCTAAAAATTTATTCAAAATCGGATAAATAATGTAGCCAATATGAATTTTTAAAAACTTTAGTAATTTTTTTCTCGGAAAGTTAGCATTACTGTTAAAAACCAAAACCACATGCCCATCTTGGGCACTACACAAATTTATCCTGAAAATTTCATTAAAATCGGTTAAACCGTCTAGGAATTGCGACCACAATATTTTGACTGACGACAGAGCGAGTGAGCTGACGACGCACACACATACACCCACATAAACTAAGTTCAGATTCGTCTGATCTAGAGGCTATATGAAGAATTTCTATACACAATTTTTTTCCTTGCAGTCAAAGTGGTAAAAAATAGCGTTAAACTGATCAGATCTAAATTCAGATTCGGTGTAGCCGAGGTGGGCCATCGGTAGGGGGTCTCTTAATCTGGGTGTCCGACTTGGGCATTTTAATCCCTTACGTTGTAGATGTCCTCCTCCTCATCGGCCTTGGAGTTAGAGATTAGTATTCTTTTAATAACCGAAGCGTGAACATCAATTATTTAACTTTTACTAATAATGGATGTAAATCGCATATTCAGTGAGAAGGGCCGTGAATTGCTAGTTATTAACAATTTTAAGTTTTGTGTATCTACAACAACAAGCGATGGAATACGATGGCGGTGTACAAATAAAAAAAATCGATGTACTGCTAAAGTATATACAACTCGCGAGTTTAAAATAATAAATTGTAACCTACTTCATAATCACGAAGAAGAATTAAACATTGAAAGGCAGGCGCTAAATGATAGTGTCAAAAGGAAAGCAGTCACCGACCTTAATGAAAAACCGTCCAAACTAATTCATTTGGAGCTTCAAAAAAACTTTAGTGATAAGCTAACTTGGAACGATATTGACCGTTTGCGGAAAAATATGGGGGCGTGTAGACGCAATGTTGTTCCGAAGTTACCAAAGTCGAAAGATAAAATATTTGATTCTTTGTCGACTCTTAACCTAACAACAAATAAAAATGAAGAATTTTTATTAATAAATAATAAAGAAGATAAACTAATAGTGTTTTCATGTGCGAATAATTTACAATTTTTAAACCCAGAAGAAGTAGGCGACTGTTTCGCTTTTGATATTATGTCCGAGTGCTTTAATGATAGTAGAGTCGTTAAATTCCACGACTATTTAGTAGATAATTATATAACAAATAATTCATTATTTCCTCCCCATATCTGCTGGGCCTGTGCATCAGCTAGTATGTGTCGCACAACAAATTCGTGTGAAGCATTTCACTCCAAATTTAATAGTAGCTTTTACAATGCCCACCCAAATTTATATGTCTTTATCGAAATGCTAAAAAATGTTCAAACAGAATCGTACATAAAAATAAATAGTACCAATAAATATATAAAGAAACTTCGCAAGGAAGCATTACTTAGGCAGCATTATATCGGTGAAATGCTAAAAAAACGGGAAAATAATGATATTACTGCGTTAAATTTCGTGCAGTTAGTGTGTTACAAATATACTCCTAAAAGTGAAACCTCATAACTTCATATTATTTTATATGTTGTGTAAATATTTTTTGACAATGCATATGTTTATATGTTAACTTTATGACTGATTTTTTTAATAAAATGCGTTAGATATATTTTATATTTTGTGTAAATATGTTTTGAAAATGTATATGTTTATGTTATCTATATGACTGATTTTTTTTAATAAAATATATATTTCATAAATTTAGAATTTTTATTAAGATCGCCTATGATAATTTAAATTTAAAAATAAAAACAGGTACAGGTAGAAAAATGCCCAAGTCGGACACCTTTACCTACCCTTACGATTCCAAGGGATTATCTCAGGTACAATGCCCACTTCGGCTGCAGCCTTCAGATTTGCCAATGGTGGCAGATAAAACTACGTTTCTGAAACAAAGACAAATTAGATGTTAGTACTTGTAACACATGTAACTTTCGTTGGAACATACAAAATGTATAATTTTTTTCATTTATTTTCAAAGTGACAGTCGCCTTAAAAAAGTGCCTAAAATTAACCCGGTCTTTTTTTTTTGGGTTAAAAATTATACATTTTATAGGTTCCAAAGAAAGTTACATGTGTAACAAGTTTTAACATCTAATTTGTTTTTATTTTAGAAATGTAGTTTTATCTGCCACTATGGCATATCTAAATTTTGACCTGATCACTTTTTTAAGTAAAAATTTGATTTTTTTGAAAAATAAAAATACTTCTCAAAACTTCAATAAATACACTTTCCATGCAATGGTATAATTGTTGTTTACTCTATTTTGTTGTATAAGTTACAAAAAAAATATTGAAAAACACCTAAAAATCATTGCTACAAACGGGAATTTGAAAATATCTTTATACAGCGTGATTTATAACGTCGGGGAAAAACTACACCGGATGATTCCTATGAATAATCTAAATAAAAAACTTCATACAAACATATGTCCGAAAAAGCTTTCTAACGGAACTGTAGCCGTTAGAAGTTAATTACATGTAACAGCAATCGCATTTCGCATTAGCTTTATTTATTATATCAAAAAAAAGATTATATGGGTAAACTCATATATAGACCACTTTGGCATTTCTCGGAAAGTTTACAACACAATATCTTTAATAAAATTATAATTTATGTAGGCACTAGGAGAAACTTTCCTGAAAATTTGATCAAAATCGAATAAATAATGTAGCCACAATAAATTTTTAAAAAAATTTGTTATTTTTTTCTCGATAAGTTGGCAACACTGTATTTTGTTAAAATTACGTAAATTATATGAATACTAGGAGAATCTTTTGTGAAAATTTGCGTAAAATTGGTTAAATAACATGGCCATAATACATTTTTAAAAACTTTAGCAATTTTTTTCTCGAAAATGTGGCAACACTGGATATTAATTAAATTATATAATTAATGGGAGCATTGGTGAAATCTTTTCTGAAAATTTGATCAAAATCGGATAAATAATGTAGCCACAATAAATTTTTAAAAACTTTAGTAATTTTTTTCTCGGAAAGTTGGCATCACTGGAAAAAAATAAAAGCACATGACCAATTGGGGTACTAGACAAATTTATCCTGAAAATTACATTAATTGCTCTATGAGGCGGTGCACCGTCGTGCTGAAACCACATACGTTATTTTTTTTTCCTGATATAATAAATAAGGCTAACGCGATTGATGTTACATGTAATTAACTTCTAACGGCTACAGTTCCGCTAAAAAGCATTTTCGGACATATGTTTATTTGATGTTTTTTATTTAGATTATTCATAGGAATCATCCGGTGTAGTTTTTCCCCGACGGCATAAAATATTTATCTAAAAATCGTTTTATAAATTTGGGATAATTTATTTTTCAGTAAAATATTAGATAAAATAAGCAATAAAGAAATTAAATTATTTTCAACTTTATTCATGCGTTCCTAATACCAAGTGGACTTCTCAGACTTCGTTGTGACTCAGAAGAATGTAAAAATGCAAATACTTGTTAAAAAATAATTCATAGATAGCACTACTAGTATTCAAATTGCAGTTTTCTTTTTTATCGGCAGCACAATTCGATTTGCAAATAGTTTAAACATTACCATATAGATGACACTGTAAGATCATTGTTCGAAATAGTTGGCCAGTTGAATGTTGTGTTATAAATTGCCAAATACATATTGATTTTTATAGTAATTAAAAAACATTATTCTACATACAACATTTAGATTTGATTTTAAATAATAATCATGTAAAAAAAGTGACAAATTATATTTAAAGTAATTTTTTACATTGACGGTCATGTAGGTAAAGTTCATTCAGCTGCAGAATGATTACTTATCTTTCTATTTTTTTTTTCTTTTAGTTAAATTTTATTTAGACAAATAGCTAGAACCTAGATTAAGTAGCAGTTAACGAAAAAATTGTAAAATTACATACGCAGCTATATATTCTTCTTCTTATAATAGTAATTTTACACAAAATTCATCTGGCCAACTAGATTCGTGTCAGATTTTTATAAGTTAACCTCTAATACTATCAATTACAATATTTTGATATTTTACTTTTTAGAAGAAGCTTTTTTTTGGCAGAAAATTTAATTTTAATCATGAATAAGTTTATGCACCATTGTCAATTATGTATAAGAGACAAAAATGTATTGTTCACTATACTTGATCTGGATACAGATGGCAAACGTTTCGTAGATAAATTGGAAGCAATTATGCCAGAAATTGTAAGAATGAAATTATTTGTTTTGTTTGTAATATACATTATTGTATCTGAATCTTTTACTTTCCTTATTTTAGGTAGATTGCAGGATCAAATTGCCGAATGGTATTTGTACAATCTGCGCTGTTCAGTTGAATGAAGCTTATAAATTTATAAAACAATGTTTCAATTCTCAAATAATATTAAAAAAATATTTAAATGAAGAACTTTGTCGACTATGTGCTGGTGTTGATAATATAACATTTACTTTAACTACAATGGATTCGGATAATGTATTGTTATCATACAAATTGGAAACCATTGCATCGGAAATTGTAAGTAAAATACTAGCTTTAACCACGTCACGAAACGAAATTATATGCTTAGAAATTGATAAGTAATCATTTATTTATTGTCTCTTCCATAATGTTTGAGAACAGACAAATGTAACTTAACCTAATTTAGAGTATTTCAAATTTTAATACGTTTGTTGGTTTTGTTTAATTAAAACTTATGTAAAATAAGTTTTAATTTGAATACATGTACATTTACAATAAAAATTACATAAAACAATTATTATTTTATTAGGTTTACTTATAATAAGTTTATTAATTATTATAATATGTTTTTGATAAACTAAAATTTGTTTCTGCAAGAGTAGTTGAGAATAGCTATTATGAGAAAAAATATTGTTGTCTGTTTTCAGACTGGTAAAAATTTTGTCTTGTATTTTTAATCATTTGTTACTTCATAAGCAAGTAACGTACGTATTCACACAGCTTGTAGTGGGATTTAGATCTCACAAATAAATCAAATATTAGTAAAATATCGTAGGGACTAGGTGTTATTAGTAGAAATATATTTCTTTATTGAGATCCCTTTAAACCGGAGATTTTGCTTATATGTAATTTATAATTTTAATTTATATTTTTAGCTGGAATGTACTCAGAAGTTATCGGATTGTATATGCTCAATTTGCTTTGTGCGATTAAATGAAACGTATAAATTTGTAGAAAAATGTTTTAAATCGCAAGAAATTTTCAAACGATATGCAAAACAACAATCGCAAAATAGTGAAGTTATGAAAAACGAAATTAAAAATGAAATCGAAATTAAAGAAGAGAATATTGATGATGAATACATTAAACTAGATTTGGAAACTGATAGAAACATTAAAATTGAAGATAGTTTAGAACAACAAAATAATACAAATTTTGATATTGTTTGTACGAAAGAAGAAGCTATTAAAGAAGAGAACATTGAAGTGGATTTGGAAAATGATAAAAAAATTAAATTTGAAGAAAGTTTGAAATCAGAATCTTTAGATTTACATTCAGAATTAATAATTAAGGAAGAATATTCTGATTTTGAGAATGAAACCGATGTAAAACGTTGTCAAGCTATTAAAAATTCGAATAAAAATGATGATACAAAGGAGAAACCGTATAAATGCGAAATATGTGAGAAAACTTTTACTTCAAGTGGAAATTTAAGAAGACATTTCTGTTCTCATACAAATGAAAAGCCTTATAAATGCGAAATATGTGAGAAAACTTTTACTCAAAATGGAAGCTTAAAAAGACATTCCCGTTCTCATACAAAGGAGAGACCTTATAAATGCAAAATATGTGAAAAAACTTTTGCTGACAGTGGAATTTTAAAATCGCATATTCGTGTACATACAAAGGAGAAACCTTATAAATGCGAAATATGTTAGAGAACTTTACTCAACGTGGCCACTTAAGAAGGCATATTCGTTCTCATACAAATGAGAGACCTTATAAATGCGAAATATGTGAGAAAACTTTTACTCAAAGAGGAAACTTAAAAACACATATCCGTTCTCATTCAAATGAAAGACCTTATAAATGCGAAATATGTGAGAAAACTTTTATTAGGAGTGAACATTTAATTCGGCATGTTCGTTCTCATACAAAGGAGAAACCGTATAAATGCGAAATATGTGAGAAAACTTTTAGTGAAAGTGGACATTTAAAAAGACATATCCGTTCTCATTCAAATGGAAGAACTTATAAATGCGAAATATGTGAGAAAACTTTTACTCAAAGAGGAAGCTTAAAAACACATAAAACTTTTGTGCTTGTGCGTAAAATTAAAGCGGTACTCTGAATGACACTTTATGTACAATAATGTTTTTTAATTTCTATAAAAATCAAAATGAATTTGAAAATTTATCTCACACCATGAAATGACAATAAACTTTGTTTATGCGTTCTTGATACAAATTGAAATTTACAGTCTTTATTGTGACATGAAGATAACAATTTGTTGATGTATTCTAATCTAACGATGACGGCATTTGCCCAAATCAATTTTATGTATTTCTTTAAATTTAGATTAATTATATTATTATTAAATATGTAAAATATATTAAATGTTATTTATAGTAATAAAATTAAAGTAATAAATATATCAATATTATTATATAATATGTATTCATAAGTTGTTTAACTGTATTTAGTAATATGAATAAAATATAGTTTTTTTCAAGTGTATCTTAATGTTAATATTACTTTACCGTATTATCAATGTAGAAAGAGGTCATTATATTATTAGTACAATAATGACATTGTTATGCAGCAGTTGATTATTACCTATGTACATCACTGGAGGCACCATGAAACATAACTACAACGTCAAGTGTATTTAATCCATGGACTAAATTAAGAGAAAAGACAGGTTTTGCTTATACGAGAGCGTTTATAGAAATTGTCTGAAGATCTATAGTACTCGTAGTTATGGTTCAAAATTGCTTGCTTCAATCGTGTAATTATTTTATTTGTAAATTGGGCAAAATTTTGCACAGTTCGTGCAACTGAGGTTGAACGTGAAAACACAATTTATTTTTAACTAACATAACATGTATCAATAAATAATTAACTTAAACAATTATTACTTAAGGGGTTTTCGTTTTTGTAAGGTTGAAAAAAGTTGTTTTTTTGAATATTTTGCATCGATATACATTAGAGAATATGTGGCTGAAATGCCATTGCTGGCAAAAAACTTTTTAAGTCATAAAAACGGGTTAGAATGAGAATAGTATTCGGAACCAACAAATTATATCTGAAATCTTTAAACGCGTTTTTCTCAAAATGATTTTTTTTTTAGTTGGCGGGATTCTTTTTTAAAAAACTTTCGAATCGATCTCTCTGATTTTTTCATTTCCGCGAAGGAAATTTATCGAGTTATGGTTGGAATCTTTAAAAAGTGATATTTTGTCATTATTTCAAAAAAAAAAACAGGTCAGTTTTTGTCATTTTGTTTTAAATGGTCGCCATATTGAAAATAAATATAAAAATTATAAATTTTTTAGATTCCAACCAGAATTACATTTATCTAGAATAAGATAATTTGTTTCCGGTTCAGACAAGCAGAACTGGAAATTTTAATCCCGCCGTAGGACAAAATACCCGTGAAGACCCGTTGCGTTTGACGCCATTTTTTTTTTTGAAGAAAAAACAACTGTAATGGTTAAAATGTAATTGGTTTTTAATGCATTTGATATTAAAGTTTACAAGAAAAAATGTTAAGAACACCGAAAAATCGGAGCTATACAAACAGGAAAACCTTCTTCAATAACCAAATATGGTTTAATCTTTTACTTGTAATTTTTTTTATCTATTTTCAAAACAAATTAAACAACGCAAAAATCACTCGTCTTCATTAGACGAATGTATTAAGTATCTATTTTATATAGTATATTTAAAATATGATCCCTATTTAAGGATAAAAAATTAACTATTTAGTTTGTTCCCTGTTTTGTCACAATTTTACAACCTCGACTAAAAACTCACTGTCAAATATTTCTTGTTTATGTAGGGGAGAGTGGTGTAAGATGACGAGCCGGGTAAGATGACGAATGCTGAATATTTACATATTTTAAATAGATATTTGTAATACATGCACTGTGATTAATGCAGATTTTCATGTAGTTCTAACTTCCAGAGATAGATGTTTCTGTCGTTAGCCGTAAAGACATAATGCCAGTGGTTTGTTTCGCGTGTTTAAAGTTATAAGATTTGAAGGTGGCAAATAAGGATTTAACAAACAAAACAAGGTAAAATTCGCTTCTTTATTTTATAATGATTACTTGCCAATGTGCACTTTACCTGTGCTACTCTAAATATTGGCTCTAACGTGCACATATTTGTTGGTGCTACAAAATATGGTTAAATTAGCAATCGGGTAAGATGACTATGGGTAAGATGACGAGTTCGTTAACTTACCCCAAAATTAAATAATTTATATGTTTCTAACAGATGCCCAGCAAATATGAAAGAAAAAGCAATCGTAGAGACTGGAATGAGAATTGCATTAGAGGCAATAAATTTTTGTAGAGAACAAAGAATTATAATGTTAGGTTTTCCCCCTCACACGACACATCGACTCCAACCACTAGATGTGTCGTTTTTTTGGACCTTTAAAAACTTATTTTACTCAGAGTTGTGATAATTTTATGATTAATAATCCAGGCAAAGTAATCACTGACAAAGAAATTGGAAAGTTGTTTGGGGATGCATATATGAAAGCAGCAACTATTGGTGTTGCTGTGAATGGTTTTGCAGCTTGTGGCATTGAACCGTATAACCCTGGAATATTTAATGACGTCGATTTCGCACCATCAACTGTTACTGAAAGGCAGTTACCATCACAACCAGAAATACCCATAGAAACACAAGAGTCATCTTCGGACAGAAGTGACTCAGACAATGAGCCACTTGCATATTATAAATGTAGAATGATCAGACTCAGCACAACACCACCCTCTACTAGAAAACAAAATTTTCATTCTCCATTATCTGAAACACATTTGGATGAATCACCAAGTAAAGAAAAGTTGATACCGTTATCTTGCAAACCATGCAAAAAAGACAACCGCAGAAATTTGTGGAAAATTAGGCCTCTTCCAACATATAATAGACCAGATACAAATAGAAAACGTCAGAAAACATCTATTATTACATCAACACCAGTTAAATTAGCTCTTGAAGAAAAAGAACAGAGAAAGAATACAACAAGAACTACTGACAAAAAAAAAGAAACTGCAAAGCGTAAGGTTTTGGAAAATGTAGTTCGTACAAAAAATAAAAATAAAGATAAAAGATCACTGTTTTATCCTGGGTGCAATGAACTTTACACTCATCCACCCAACGAAGAGTGGATTCAATGTCGCGAGTGCCAAAGTTGGTGGCATGAAGTTTGTACAGGATATGAAGGCACTGGAGAATTTGTTTGTGATCTTTGCATGTAATCGTCATCTTACCCTACCGAATTCGTCATGTTACACTACCCATGGGGTAAGATAACGAAATTGCAGAAGTTTAATTTTTGTTATTTTTCTTTGTTAAAATCAGAAATTTGTATTTATTTTTAATGTATTTTGGTTACTAATATATTCTGTTTCACTGAATTACTATGCATTTTTATTGAACTTGTAGCTTGTCGTGACTGAAATTAAATCATCCTTAAGGTCGTCAACTTACCTCAATCTCCCCTATATTGATTTTACAGTAAATAAACAGTTCTATGTTCCTGTATCAGAAATAAAAATAAGGATGAGGCTATTTATACATACAGTATGTATACGCAATTGGCTATTTATACATACAGTGTGTACCTATACGAAATTGGCTATTTATACATATAGTATGTATACGCAATTTACTATTTATACATACAGTATGTGTATACAACTGGCTATTTATACATACGATATGTATTTGCAATTGGCTATTTATACATACTTTATGTATATGCAATTGGCTATTTGCAGATTTACATATACTGATTGTATGTGCTATTATTACAAGTAATATTTTGATAATAACTAGAAAATTATAAATAATTATAGTTTTATTTATTAAAATTTATTTACAATATTGTTCAATAAAGTAATATATAAAGTATCATTAAATCAGAGAAATAAATATAAAGTAAAATAAATAGAAATAAAAATAAAGTAAAATAAATATATTATTTTTTATTCTGTATTTTAATTATTTTTTTTGTAAAAACTGGTCTGCTTAGTCTTTCTTTTCGGACGTCCTTTGGATTTAATTTTGGATGAGGCTATTTATACATACGGTATGTATACGCAATTGGCTATTTATACATACTAAAAAAAAAAACCTAAACTAACCTAACCTAACCTAACCTACCCTAAATAGCCAATTGTGTGAAAAATACTGTATGTATAAATAGCCAATTGCGTATACATACCGTATGTATAAATAGCCACTTTCTATAACTGAACTCTTATCAAGCTACTACACCTACAAAATGAATGTAATTGAACGGCAGACGGCACTCATAGCTACTTTCCTGTCCCCAGTGGAAAAGTTCATTTTAATACAATATTACAGGGGTGTTCAGTTTAGCTGAATGTGTGCTTTTGGCGGTTTTAGCGTTGCTAACTTGTACACATGCGTATGTATAAATAGCCAATTGCGTATACATACCGTATGTATAAATAGCCAATTGCGTATACATACCGTATGTATAAATAGCCAATTGCGTATACATACCGTAGGTATAAATAGCGAATTGCGTATACATACCGTAGGTATAAATAGCCAATTGCGTATACATACCGTAGGTATAAATAGCCACTTTCTTAATAGTTAACAATGTGATCAAGTCATACATTAGTTAATCAATCAATCTACGGTTTATGTAACTCTACACTGTAAAAAAATTTTACAATAAAAATTATTGGACACTTTTCACGACAATAATCATTGTAAATTTACAAAAAAATGTATTTTTACAAAAATTATTATTATTTATGTAAAATTACAATTAAAATATCTAACACATTTTCATATTACATTTACTAGGTAAATTTACATAACTACTTGTAATATTTCCACTTTTTAAATTAATTATTACATTTGTGAATGTTAATATTACTTTTATGCGTACATTAATAAATGTAACTGTTGTAAATATTACATTGATTAATATAAATATTACATTTATTAATGTAATTATTACATTTACTAATGTCATTATTACATTTATAATTTTTTACATTCTTATATAAAAATTATTTGTATAATTACATAAAATAAGTATACAAATGTAAAAATACATAAAAATTGTAAAATTCAAATAATATTAGAAAATTTCTGTAATATTTACAGATTTTAGTAAATTTACAAAAATAAAAATAAAAATTACAGTGAAATTCATTGTAAAATTACCATGATTATCATTGTAAATTTACACAGATTTTTTTACAGTGTAGTTCAAATTATTTGTAACGTATATGTTCAATAATTTTCCATTATTATTTTTTTTTCAGGTGACAATCTTAATTAATAACGCTGAAGTTGTATCAGGTTAATTACTTTTGGACATCCTTGATGAAATGATATAGCGAACATTTGATGTCAATATTTTGGCACATTTTTGGGTAAGAACAGTATTAGTGCGGGGTGCCTACGTTGATGTATGGTAGTTGAGTGACTGCAGAGAAGCATGAAAGGACAAGGTGATTGTTGTGGAAATATATATAAGTTGTTGCGTGGTATGTTCGGTAGAAGAGATATTGGCTAGGATGAGTAGTTGGAGTGGTATGATTGAGAGAGTGGCTTGCGTGCAGCGAAAGTTTCCAAGTAGTAAGAATAGAAGAGAGCATGTATGAGAGGAGGAATTATGAATGTGGATGAAGCGAAAGTTGCTTGTGCTGGATAGGAATGTTTGGACTGATTTCGGGATGATGAAAAGAGTTTGTGCCACACCCTTTTGGGGGTACATGGCGTGATTGTGTATGTATAAAGATTGCAAAATTGTTGTAGCAAAAGTTGGTGTTAGTCAGTTAAGATGGTTCGGACATGTTGAGCAAATGCGTCTGATGAACGTTTGCTGTTCAAAACGATTTATTTAAATGATTTTGATGGTATACGTTCGGTGAGTAGTTGGAGTGGTATGATTGAGAAAGTGACTTGCGTGAGCGAAAGTTTTCAATTAGTAGGAATAGAAGTGAGCATGTATGAGAGGAGCAATTATAAATGTTTATTATAGGAATATGTTTGGAGGCGACTGATTTTGGGATGATAAAAAGAGTTTGTTCCACACCCTTATTTGGGTACATGGCGTGATTGTGTATGTATGTATACAATATTTATTTACTGTCTTCATACATACATACATATATACATACATACACAATCACGTCATGTACCCAAAAGGGTGTGGCACAAACTCTTTTTATTATCCCAAAATCAGTCGCCTTCAAACATATTCCTATCCAGCACAAGCAACTTTTGCTTCATCCACATTCATAATTCTTCCTCTCATACATGCTCACTTTTATTCCTACTACTTGGAAACTTTTGCTCACGAAAAACCACTCTCTCAATCATACACCACTCCAACTACTCATCGGACTGATCCACTGGGCAAACATATACCATCAAAATCATTCAAATAGATATTTTTAACAGCAAACGTTCATTACACGCATTCGATCAACATGCGTCCGAACCATCTTAACTGACTAACACCAACTTTTGCTACAACATTACTGTGTTCATAATAGTATATATTATGTTACGCGGGCTTAGAAAGCTATAATTATTGTACTGAGACTGAAATATTTGTTGCTGAGGCTAAATAATTTAGGTGAAACCCATAGAAAGTAGCTTTCTATTGCAAAGAGTGACATAAATAAGATTTTTTATTTTGACCGAAAAACTAGATTTAAAATAAACAAGATTAGAAGTATATGGGTAAACCAAAATATAGACCACTTTGACATTATCACATAAATAGTCGGAAAATTGGCAACACTGTATTTTAATAAAATTATATAGTTCATGTAAGGGCTAAGAGAATCTTTCGAGAAAATTTTGATTAAAATCGCGCTAAATAAAGTGATCATAATAAATTTTTTTAAATTTAGTAATTTTTTCTCGGAAAATTGACAACACTGTATTTTGTTAAAATTACATAATTTATGTAGACACTAAAGGAATCTTTTGTCAAACATTTGATTAAAATCGGTTAAATAACATGGTCATAATGGATTATTGAAAATTTTGTAATTTTTTTTCTCGGAAAGTTGGCAACAATGTATTTTGTTAAAATTACATAATTTATGTGGTCACTGGAAAAATCTTTTGTGAAAATTTGATGAAAATCGGTTAAATAACATGGTCATAATTAATTATTGAAAATTTTGTAATTTTTTCTCGAAAAGTTGGCAACACTGTATTTGGTTAAAATTACATAAATTATATGATTACTAAGAGATTTTTTTGTGAAAATTTGAGTAAAATCGGTTAAATAACATGGCCATAATAAATTTTTTAAAAAGTTTAGTAATTTTTTTTTCAGAAAGTTGGCAACACTGGATATTAATAAAATTAAATAATTAATGGAAGCATTAGGGATATCTTTTCTGAAAATTTGATTAAAATCGGATAAATAATGTAGCCAATAAGAATTTTTAAAAACTTTAGTAATTTTTTTTTCGGAAAATTGGCAACACTGGATATTAATAAAATTATATAAGTAATGGAAACATTAGTGAAATCTTTTCTGAAAATCTGATCAAAATCGAATAAATAATGTAGCCAATATAAATTTTTATAAAATTTAGTAATTTTTTTCTCGGAAAGTTGGCATCATTAAACAAAAAATAAATCCACATGACCATCTTGGGTACTAGACAAATTTATCCCAAAAATTTCATTAAAATCGGTTAAACCGTCTAGGAGAAGTTGCGGCACAAAATGTTGACTTACGAGCGAGCTGACGACGCACACACATACACCCACATAAACTAAGATCAGATTCGTCATCTAGAATTTCTATACACAATTTTTTTTTTTTTGAAAATGTTACAGATACCGTACCAAACGCTATACCACTTTTCCTTGCAGTCGAAGTGGTAAAAATAATGCAAATTATTATTGTATTATTTGACATAATAATTTTGTCTTAAACTCAATCTAATTTTGTCGTGTAATATACAATTTTGTCGTGAAATCATATATTTTCTTTTTACAACTTTGACTGGCAGGAAAAAGTGGTTTAGCGCTTGGTACGGTGTCATAATGAATAAGCCGAATTAGAAATACATACCTATATGTTCAAGAAGGAGTACACTGTAAAAAATCGGTGTAAATTTACAATAATAATCATGGTAATTTTACAATAAATTTCATTGTAATTTTCTTTTTTTTTCGTAAATTTACTAAAATCTGTAAATATTACAGAAATTTTATAATATTATTTAAATTTTACAATTTTTATGTTTGAATATTTGAATACTTATTTTATGTATAATTATACAAATATTTTTATATAAAAATGTAAAAAATGTAATAATGACATTAGTAAATGTAATAATTACATTAATAACTGTAATATTTATATTAATCAATGTAATATTTACAAGAATAAATGTAATAATTACTACTTAAAAAGTGGAAATATTACAAGTAGTTATATAAATTTACTTAGCAAATCTAATATGAAAATGTGTTACATATTTGTATTGTAATTTTACTATAAAAATAATTTTTGTGAAAATATTTTTTTTTGTAAATTTACAATGATTATCTTTGGCAACAAAGTGTCCAATAATTTTCATTTTAAATTTTTTTTACAGTATATGGATAAACCCATATAGAGACCACTTTGACATTTCTCGGAAAATTGGCAACACTGTATTTTAATAATATTGTCACGTGTATGAACCCGAAGGGTCATTGAAACCACAAAAATATAATAAATTATAATAAGTTCTTTTGTAATAGCTGTAAGCGAGAAATCGTCGTGCGTAGGAATGCATCATCAGAACAATTCTATATATGGTAATCTGTATATGATATACATCCCTACACACCCGGGTCTTACGAAATATATGATTAGGCGACTGACGAACCTTTTTATAAATTGTGTGAACATCTTGCATAAGCATACTGTTATCTTTACACAACAAAGATGCGCCGCGGGGTGTGACACACTCTTATGCACTTTGGTCTAACCACGACTGTCAAAATAAATAATAAATAATTGTATGACGCCCCACGGGTAGTCATTGTTTTCCCAAAAAGGTTTAGTCACACCTAACTCTCACCCCTACGGTGTGGTTAGGAAGTATCGAGTCAAATCATATATAAGCTGGACATTAGAACTGAATAGTCAGTTGAATATCCATTGAGGTTTCGACTAAACATTGTGAGTGTTATCTGTGACCACTACTCTCTCTACTCTCTATCTAAGATGGCGTCAGCACGACATTTGGAATTGTAAGTTAGACTATTATTATTTTTAAATGTAAACTTATATTGTATTTATGTGAAATGCTATTAACTAAGAATAAACTTATGCTTATTAAACTTAAACCATGTATGTAACTTTATTTGTCAACCCTTAAGTGAAGATATACCCTGCTTGAGGGCAGAACAACATTCGATTCTAGCGTAAAATAGTTTTGTACACGTCGTAAACGTGACAATTGGTGGAGGCGCCGGGTAAAAACAAAAAATGTTGTTGACAAATAAAAGTACAGCTTTTTACTAATAATGTTCTGTAACGGCGATTATGCCAAACACACCATATAATCTGCGTTCAAGAAGTAACATGCTACAACGTACACCACCGGGACCAAATCGAGCACTTATAACAATTAACAATACGACAATAGAAAACAATACACGGGCTAACACTTTAACACCACCCCCTACGAGTCCAGATCGCGACGAATATAACGAGGAAAACGAAACGCAGTTATCGGTACAGAGTAATTTATCAGTTAGTTCGGTTGAGGAAATTGCATTCGGAATCCAGGAAATCATGGCGGAACCTACACTCGAAGAAATTGAACACAACAACGATCCGCGTCTATCTAAATTCATAGAGCCACAAAAGTTCGACCCACAACACGGCCACAATGCCATTGAATTTTTTCAAAACTTCGAGCAAGCTGCGCGGGCTAATCACTGGTCGAACGCCCTAAAATTAACATATTTTAATATGTACCTGATGGGTAGAGCTGGCGTGTGGTATCGGGCCTATGCGGTTAGAAACGCTCAGGCCACTTGGCTAGATGTAGCCAATGCATTTAAAGCCGAGTTTTTTCCCGTCGGTTATATGCTTAATCTTTGGGACCAGTGGCGTACCAAAGTACAGCGCAAAGATGAGGACCCGCGTACATACTATTACGCGATGCTTGATCTAAGCGATAATCTTGACACTGAAATTCCGGACGAGCAGATTAGATTGACAATTGAAGGCGGATTGTTACCACGGTTACAGGAAAAAATCGCGATTTGTCGCCCAAAATCTTTAAAAGATTTAAAAGAGGCGATAGATTTAATGTGTGAGACAGAGAATCGTATCACACGTGCCAGGGATTTAGCGGAAAAATCAGAAATAGATGTTAGGAAGGAAATTGCGGCCGTCGAGCAGCGGTTAACTAGGATTTTCCGTAGCGGAGATAACGCGCCGCGTTACTCATCACAACACGTGCCGAATAGCGGACAGCGGTTTCAAAACTATAGTCAACGATTTCCAAGTAATAGTCCACGTTTCTCAAACAATCAACAATTTAATAATAATCAGCAATCCGGTCAGCGATTTAATAACAATCAACAATCCGGGCAACGATTTAATAACAGTCAACAATTCGGTCAGCGATTTAATAATAATTTTACTCAACGACCTGGCAATAATCAACGATTCCCAAACAGTAACACGCAGCCAAACAGATCCGCGAATAACGGTCAGACAAATAGAAACGGGTTCGACCCCCGTCAGACACGAACACACGACGGTCGACCGATTTGTTTTAGGTGCCAGCGACCGGGCCATTTAGCCAAAACTTGCCCTGATTTGCAACGCAGCAATCCCGGCAATGGGAAGGGAAACGGTGCTCCGCGACGCTAAACGGGACCCATAGCGTCGCGTGCCACTTAGATTCGGGGCCCGCGGAAACCACTCTCAAAGTACTTACAGTGGCGGGTAGGTTGAATAATAAACCCGTGAAAATTCTCATCGACACTGGCGCAGTGTACAACGTTGTTGGAGCTAGCCAAACCAGCAACCTGCTCCCAGACAAGGTGAATGTTCTTAAAACGGCCGGAGGACATTTAATTCCAGTACTGGGAACTACACTGTTAAGTGTAACAATGGGCACGTGGACTGCGGAAGTAGCTTTTCTCGTAGTATCATACCTGCCGTGTGACGTAATTTTGGGAGTACAATTTTTAATAAAACACCACGTATTAATTGATTTTCATAATTTTAAAATCAAAATTAATAAAGATAACTTTCGTGAGCACGAAATCGTACACGTCGTAAGCGTGACAATATTATAATTTATGTGGGCACTAGGAGAAACTTTGAGGAAAATTTCGATCAAAATCGAATAAATGATGTAGTAGCCACAATAAATTTTAGTAATTTTTTTCTCGGAAAATTGGCAACACTGTATTTTGTTAAAATTACATAAATTATATGAATACTAGGAGAATTCTTTGTGAAAATTTGAGTAAAATTGGTTAAATAACATGGCCATAATAAATTTTTTAAAAATTTAGTAATTTTTTTTTTCGAGAAGTTGGCAACAATGCATATTAATAAAATTATGTAATTAATGGGAGCATTAGAGAAATCTTTTCTGAAAATTTCATCAAAATATTATTTAATTTATGACCTACACTGGAAATGGTATCAGTACTTTCGCCTAGTGTATTTTTACCACTTTGACTGCAAGGAAAAAGTGGTATAGCGTTTGGTACGGTGTCTGTAACATTAGCAAAAAAAAAATTTTTTTATAGAAATCTTTCATATAGCCTCTAGATGACGAATCCGAACTTAGTTTATAAGTGGGTGTATGTGTGTGCGTCGTCAGCTCGCTCGCTCGGTCGTAAGTCAAAATGTTGTGGTCGCAACTCCTCCTAGACGGTTCAACCGATTTTAATGAAATTTTCAGGATAAATTTGTTTAATGCCCAAGATGGTCATGTGGTTCTGGTTTTTTCTAGTAATGTAAACTTTCCGAGAAAAAAATTACTAAAGTTTTTAAAAATTCATATTGGCTACGTTATTTATCCGATTTTGATCAAATTTTCTGAAAAGATTTCCCTAATGCTCCCATTAATTACATAATTTTATTAATATTCAGTGTTGCCAACTTTCCGAGAAAAAAATTACTAAAGTTTTTAAAATTTTATTATGGCCATGTTATTCAACCGATTTTACTCAAATTTTCACAAAAGATTCTCCTAGTATTCATATAATTTATGTAATTTTAACAAAATACAGTGTTGCCAACTTTCCGAGAAAAAAATTAGTAAAATTTTTAAAAATTTATTATGACCATTTTATTTAACCGATTTTAATCAAATTTTCATAAAAGTTTTTCCTAGTGCCTAAATAAATTATGCAATTTTAACAAAATACAGTGTTGCCAACTTATTGAGAAAAAAATCACAAATTTTTTTAAAAATTTATTGTGGCTATTTATTCGATTATGATCAAATTTTCAGAAAAGTATCTCCTAGTGCCCACATAAATTATAATATTATTAAAATACAGTGTTACCAACTTTCCGAGAAATGTCAAAGTAGTCTATATATGGGTTTACCCATATACTTCTAATCTTGTTTGTAATAATTTTGTAAAAAGTTATTTGAAAGAAAAATTTTAAATAACATTTTAGATCTTTATACAAAAATTAATTTTCCATAGCCGACTTAAATAAACATATTTTGAAATACATGTAGATAAACAGAGTGTTTCAACTTTGTAGCACTTACACTAAATAAATTTTCAATAAATATGCATTATTTCTATGTAAATGAATGTTTTATTTTCATCTGACATACTTAATGTTTCTTTTAAATATGATAAATTTGAGAAAATATAACAAATTTGCATCATCTTCTTATGAAAAATTAATAATATTTTTAATAACATTATTGTACTAGTAACATAATAACCTCCTTCTACATAGGTTAAGACAGTAACATTATATCAATATTTTAACATGCTTCAAGAAAAAATATTTTGTTTGTTTTAAAAAAATAAAACTTTTAAAACAACAATTCAAAACAGATAAGAATTTACAAAGTTTTTATTTTATAAATATATTTATACCGTGATGTATAAAAAATAAATTTTAATTACAAAATCTAATCTGTTATTTAAACTACAAGTTACAAGTATTGACTAAGTGATTATAAAAGGTCAAAACTAAACATTATAAATTTAATTACATATTTTAAAAAAATTAAAGCATTATTTTTCAATTTTTTATGAACAAACCAAATAGATAAAAAATTCTAAATAATGATTTAAATATTTGAATTAAATCAAACATAGTTAAAAATATTTGTACAAATAAATTCCATTCGGACGCTGTTGTCGTAATACGGTTGGTGTAAAGTGACATCGGCTGTTGAAGACAAAATTGATGGTGGCGGAGAAGGTGTAACAACTGCTGCTGCAGGTTATGATTGAAGTTGGCCATGAGTTGGGGCAACGTCTGGCGCTAATCCTCTTGAAAATATTGAAATAGCTTGAATTGCTTGTTCTGGGAAATGTCTAGTTGTACTGCAATACGCCGAATACTAATTGTTTCGATTAGAATGAACACCACGATAATTATACGTGGAACTGTTGATCCGGTCTCTCGTAGTCTTCGAAATGTACGAACAAATACGTGATATGAAGATTGGAGTCTATTTGGATATCTACGTTGGTATTGTTTTGAAGCAGGACGACTATTGCGATATCCATAAATATAAATTATTTATATACATATTCGGCTGCAGTACAACGATCTATTGCCTTACAATAATTAAATAAATAAACGTCATATTTAAACAGTTTGTGCATAGCTGTTTTATTTTGTTTTTCTACGGTTACTTGTTATTAAACTCGTAAATTTACTATGCCACTAATACAAATTTAATTTTTTGTAGCTACGCAACTAGATAGAATAATACATCTATGTTCATATGGCATTATTATTGTTTGGTACATGCGTTATAAATCACTCTGTAGAACTGATTATTACAAAAATTAGATAATAATATGTGCAATTAATTATTCAATAATAATTATTATGATTTTACATATGTAATCAAAATTAATTAAATATTTAATTTTCCATATTTTCTTTATTTATTATTATTTTGGTTTTATAAAAATATGGATGAGGTTATTTATACATACAGTATGTATACGCAATAGGCTATTTATACATACTAAAAAAAAACCTAAACCAACCTACTAACCTAACCTACCCTAAATAGCCAATTATGTAAAAATACTGTATGTATAAATAGCCAATTGCGTATATATACCGTGTGTATAAATAGCCACTTTCTAAATATATATATATATACTGGGTGTCCCATTTTAATCCGCAACCTGCAATAACTTTAAAATCGTGCATCGGACAAAAAAATGTTTCGGATAAAAAGTAAATGGTTTCGAGGGGGACATCTGATGCAGAGACCCTTGCCCCCTCTGGACCCCCTGAGGGGCGGGAAAGGGGGGCAACTTTGAAATCTTAAATGGAACACCCTATTTTTTATTGTAGATTCTGATAGGCCATTAAAAAGTATGTAAATTTTATTTCAAAACTTTTTTTTTATCTTTGATAGATGGCGCTGCAAACAGCATTTTTTTTCTCAGTTTATCAATCTTCAATTTGAAAAAAAAGTGTAACTAAGTACGATATTCAAGATTTTTTCAGTTCTTTGGGAAGAGGGGGGGGGGCAAGGGTCACTGCATCAAATATCTTCCTCGAAACCATTAACTTTAAGTTAATGGTTTAGAGGGGTATAACTTTAAGTTAATGGCTTCGAGGGGATATCTGAATCAGTGACCCTTGGCCCCCCCCCTCTTCCCAAAGAACTGAAAAAAACTTGAATATCGCACTTAGTTACAGCTTTTTTTTCAAATTGAAAACTGATAAACTGAGAAAAAAAATGCTGTTTGCAACGCCATCTATCAAAGATAAACAAAAAGTCTTAAAATAAAATTTACATACTTTTTAATGGCCTATCAGAATCTACAATAAAAAATAGGGTGTTCCATTTAAGATTTCAAAGTTGCCCCCCTTTCCCGCCCCCCAGGGGGTCCGGAGGGGGCAAGGGTCTCTGCATCAGATGTCCCCCTCGATACCATTTACTTTTTATCCGAAACATTTTTTTGTCCGATGCACGATTTTAAAGTTATTGCAGGTGGCGGATTAAAATGGGACACCCAGTATATATATATATATATATATATATACCGGGTGTAGAAATGAAATGTGAACCATAGGGATTTCAATGTTATTTTTTAAATACGGCTGTATCTCTTTCCCTATCGACTTTAGAGCAAATATTTAAATACAAAACTTGTTCAAAATGTGAAAATGCATGGTATAAAGTCAATTTTCTTACATAAATATTAATATTTTACGATATACAGGCTTAACCACTAAAAAATGAGTTATAACATTGGGAAACGGGAATGGTATCGAAAAATGCGGAATAATGAGTTCTATAATTCGGTGAAAAAATAATTGTTCTACGATACTTCGTTTAGGAGAAAAAAAAATTAAAAACTGATTTTTGAAAAATTTCGTAAGGGGGTACCCCTGTGTTTTGTTTAAAAAAAAAAGATTTTGGATATTTTAACACTGGCTTTCGTTGTCTACTCTTTTATCCTACTCTTTGTACTAGACACTTTTTTTTCCTGTTTTTCTTTAATTTTTTATTCACCTGATTTATTTCTGATTTTTTGAAAAGTTGATAAGGGGGGACCATTGGCATTTTTTTCGAAAATCAGTTTTTAATTTTTTTCTCCTAAACGAAGTATCGTAGAACAATGATTTTTTCACCGAATTATAGAACTCATTATTCCGCATTTTTCGATACCATTTCCGTTTCCCAATGTTATAACTCATTTTTTAGTGGTTAACCCTGTATATCGTAAAATATTAATATTTATGTAAGAAAATTGACTTTATACCATGCATTTTCACATTTTGAACAAGTTTTGTATTTAAATATTTGCTCTAAAGTCAATAGGGAAAGAGATACAACCGTATTTAAAAAATAACATTGAAATCCCTATGGTTCACATTTCATTTCTACACCCGGTATATATATATATGTTGTTCATTGTTATAAATAATATATATTATTTCAGGAAAAAAAAAACAACTACTTGACATAGGGCCGATTCTGTCTCCTAACAAAAGTGTGTACAAGTAAATTTTAAGGCGGGACCCCACCTTGACGGCTCTAAAAAAATAGCAATTTTCACGAATTTTTTTAAGCGTTAAAAAACAATTGAAACATTTGGGGTTTTTTTACTATAGATTGCATGTATTTTAAAATATGTTACAAAAATTTGTTGAATAAAAATATTAAACTCTGGAGCCGTGGTAGCCTTCAGCGTCACACATGTCCAAAAAAAAACTAGAGCCAGGCGCGATTAGTCCTGAAACAAGGTAGAACCAAATCTGTTATATTTTCTTAAACTATATTAGACTGGCTATCATGTAGCGTAGGATTTTTTGAATTTTCAAAAAATTACAAAAATAGCGGCAGTTTGAACAAAAAAGTGTCATTTTTCGTGATGAAAAATTGTTTCAAATTGCCGCCATTTTAGTAATTTTTTGAATTTTTAAAAAATCCTACGCTACATGATAGCCAGTCTAATACAGTTTAAGAAAATATAACTGAATTTGTTCTACCTTGTTTCAAAACTAGTCGCGCCTGGTACTAGTTTTTTTTTTGACATGTGTGACGCCGAAGGCTACCACGTCTTCAGAGTTTAATATTTTTATTCAAGAAATTTATGTAATATACTTTAAAATACATGCAATCATATAGTAAAAAATCCCAAATGTTTCGATTCTATTTTAACGCATAAAAAAATTCGTGAAAATTGCTGTTTTTTTAGAGCCATCAGGGTGGGATCCCCCCTTAAGTCAAAATAAGCTTCCTTTCATCTCTCATCTGATAAATTTTAAAATTTCTAGAAAAACTAAACAAATTATTCATTCATTTAAACTTAGAAATCTTTTGAAAATTGCTATTAAAGCAATATCTAATTTTGCGAAATAAAATTCTACCTTAAAATTCCTTTTATGTCTGCGCATTTATAACTAAAGTATTTTACATTTGTCCTATTATGAATAATTATAAATTCACCAAGTATACATCACATTTTAGTCCACAAACTGTTTCCGGGAAAATTAAACATAAACATTCTTTAAACTACATAGTTTTAAAATATGCAAAAATTAAAATTATCTCATTGTGTTCTATCATCTATTACCTACTATAGATCTCATGATACGCTTGAAGAAAAAATATTTTATTCATATTATTAAATAAAGTAAAACTAAAACGGCAGTCTGAATAAGATTTAACATTTAAATTTTGTTTAAAATAATAATCATGTAAAAGAAGATACTTGCAAATTATATTTAGAATAAAACCTCATTCACATTGCCAAAACAGCTTTACGATTTAGTTTTAATTTCACGATTTAACACAGCGAAAAACTAGGCGATTCACATTGCCTGTATGTCTTAAATAATAATATTCAGTTACGCCTGCGCAGTGATAACAATTTAGATACTGTTAAAAATTTTTTTTTGACAATTCTGTTTACGTTGTATACATTCCAAACAGTTTTTGGTTAACATTTAGTATAGCTCTTTATTACAGTTTAAGTTGTTTCTTGTGTTAAATATGTCTGAAAAAGAGTTTATGATTACACAAAATACGACCTGTACAACCATTTGAAAACTACGAATGCGAAACAGAACATTTAGAATTGTATAGGACATATAATTTTGCAAGTATATACAATGAATTCACCATCTTCTTTGTTTTCGCTAATTTTTCTTCTGATGTGTCTAAAATAAGTGTTATTTTAATATATGCGTTTTCAAAATAATATTAATTTTATCTTCCAAACTGCTCATTTACATATTATAAATTTGATGTTTCTTTCATAAAAACATATATACATCGCTATCTTATTTTAGTAAAATCTGATTGGCCGTTCTTAATATATAAGTGAAATTTAGTTAGAGTCTTGCCTGGCCAAGGTGGCCAGGCAAGACTTTGGCTGCAATGAAACAAAATTTGCTAATGAAACTAAATCCATGTATTTGCATAGTATTTCTAAAAGTTCACATATAGTTTGGTTCAGAACTACTAATTCTACGCTAAAACATAACACTAATAGCCAAAGAGCAGTCTGAATGAGGCTTAACAATATTTAAAAACTAATTATAAAAAACTACAAAAATTAAATCGTTACACTATGGATACGAATATGTTTCTTTTTAATTTCGACTCTGACAAAAAAATTTTTATTTCGTATTCATCAGGTTGCATCCATTGCATGAGAACGAATATGTGTTCTTAAGTGTGCACTTTGAATAAAAGTTGTCTCGCATATTTCGCATTTATAAGGTCTCTCATTTGTATGAGAACGGATATGTCTACTTAAGCTTCCACTTACAGTAAAAGTCCTCTCACATATTTCGCATTTCATTTGTATGAGTACGGATATGTTTTCTTAAGTCTCCACTATTAGTAAAAGTTCTTTCACATAATTCGCATTTATATGGTCTCTCCTTTGTATGAACACGAATATGCTTTCATAAGTATCCATTTTGAGTAAAAGTTTTCTCACATATTTCGCATTTATAAGGTCTCTCATTTGTATGTGAACGAATATGCTGTATTAAATAATTATAACCTCGAGTAAAAGTTTTCTCACATAATGTACATTTATGAGATTTTCTTTTCATTACAAATTTATCATTTCCATTCAAATTTTTAATAACTTCACAACGTTTTATATCAGTTTTATTCTCAAAATCCGAATATTCTTCCGTAATTATTAATTCTGACTGTAAAGATTCTGATTCTTCAAATTTAATATTTGTGTCATTTTCCAAATCTACTTCTGTGATTTCTTCATTAATTGCTTCTTCTTTCACACAAACAAACTCAAAATTTGTATTATTTTGTGATTCTAGACTTTCTTCAACTTTAATGTTTATATCAGATTCCAAATCTAGTTCAATGTATTCATCATCAATATTCTCTTCTTTCGCTTTCATTTTTAATTTCATTTGTCGTAACTTCACTATTTTGCGATTGTTGTTTTGCATAATAATACATTATCCGAATCCATTGTATTTAAACTAAACGTTATATTACTACGACCAGCACATAATCGACAACGTTCTTCATTTAAATGTTGTATGAATATTATTTGAGAATCGAAACATTGTTTTATAAATTTATAAGCATCATACAACCGAACAGCGCAAACTGAGCAAATACCATTCGGTACATAAAAAGAAGTAAAAGATTCAGAAAAAATAATGTATATTACAATCAAAACAAATTGTTTCAATCTTACAATTTCTGGCATAATTGCTTCGAATTTATCTACGAAACGTTTGCCATCTGAATCCAGATTAAGTATAGTGAATAATGCATTTCCATCACTCGTACATAATTGACAAAGTTGCATAAAACCACTCATGATTAAAAATAAATTTTCTACCAAACAAGCTTCTTACAATCAGTAAAACATAAAAATATTTTATTTGATAGTATTAGAGGTTAACTTAGAAAAATCTGACAGAAATCCAGTTGGCCAGATGAATTTTGTGTAATATTTCTAGTATACAAAGAAGAAGAAAAAGCATCCTATTTTAGTTGAACGCACCCACAGAAATAGTGGACAATATATTCATATCATTTGTACATAAATGACAATGTTGCAAAAAACTATTTATGATTACAAATAAATAATCTAGCAAAAAAAATTTTTACTCTAAGTAAAATCTAAAAATATTATATTTGACAGTATTCCAGGTTGACTTACAAAAATATAAATAAAAATAATATTATAAAATTAATATTATAAAAAATCCCAAAACCACACTTAAATTTTTTATAATATTAATTTTATAATATTATTTTTATTTAAATTTCGCCACAGTAGATCATTTTCTAATCTTTTATTACAAAAATATGTTACAAATACAGTTGGCCAGCAAAATTTTGGGTAATGTTTGATGTATAAGAAAAAGAAGAATTGTTTATATATTTTCAAATACATCTTGATTTTATAGAAATTAGAAAACAATATTCCAGATACCATTTAAATTTTGTTATTTTGAAAATCAGAATGATTGAAATAGATTTCATCAAAATATAATAAAAACCTGTATAGTGAACATTAGCTAATATTTATAATACAAAATTTAACTGATCAACTACTGAGCTGACAGTGACGTCATTAGTCAGATATTAGGTGGCGTTTAGTCAATTAGATATATAAAATAGCTATATATTGTTAGTATTACTGCTTATACATATAAAATATTGTAAAAACATTAATTACTGTAATTATAATTATAATAATATAATTATAATTATAAAATAAATATTAAAAATTATTACCTAATTATAAAATGATATATTAATTATACAATGCATATGTGTTACTTGAGTTTAATACAAAACAAAATTAAAAACGAGAATGTCTTTGTTCCTGAACTATTCATTCCACATTGTGATAGTAAAATAGATTGTTTATGTATATTATATTATATTATGTATATTGCTAAATATTGAGTGTGCAAACGCACTATTAGCGCAGCGGTTGCTTTCAAAATTTATTACTTCTCTAGGCGCAGGCGATATCAATTGGTCCCTCCCCCCCATTATTTATGTGGGTGCGTTCAATAAAATACGTTGTCATTTATTCTTCTTTTTCTTATACTAGAAATATTACATAAAATTCATCAATAAATAAATACTATTATTTTGAGTATTTTTTAAATAATTAAATACTGCTAATCATATAATTAAAGAATATTAAGCAAATATATTTAAGCAACTAGCAAATAATATAACAAACAAATATATATTATAAACTCTGTACTGTATTACAAAGAAAGTTTGGGCACCACTGACGTGAAGTCACCAGAGACGCTTGTCACATGTTAACTGGTTTATTGGTTATTTGTGTATTTAATATTGATATTTACTTATAATAAAACTATATAAACTCTTGAAAATCCAAAAAGATAAACATGTTTATGTTTACAAAGGTCTGTCGCTTATGTATTACTAACAAAGATATCTCGTCAGCTTTGATCAATTACGATTCACCTAACCTTACTTTATTCGACAAAATAAATCTAATTGCGCCAGGACTTGTAAGTATTATATTTTAGTATCTAATATTTTATATTAAATTTATGTGTTTTTAGCTAAAAGTAAATAATAATTTACCGAATGGCATATGCAAGACCTGTATTGTTCAGTTAAACCAAAGTTACAAATTTCTTCAGAGCTGTTTATGTTCGCAAAAAATTCTAGAAAAGTATTTAGAGCAATTACAAAATGGACTAAATACAGAACAAAGTGAAAATTATGAAATTGTAATAAATGCAATAAAATTGGAACAAAATAATGCAATCAACTACATGAATGATATGAATATTGAACAAACTGATGAAGAATTCCATAATACATTTGCGAATTATGAGGAAGAAGAGGTTATTATGGAACAAGAAAATATTGTTGGTTGTTCCGAATCTACTCACGTAAATTTTGAAGATGATAGTAAAGTAGAAGAAACGGATATTAACCATTATCTTCCAAATGTCAAGACAGAAGTCATTGAAGAATGTTACGCTGACACTATTGATATAGAATTTGATATGAAAGTAAAAAAAGAATTGGAATGTCCGAGTGAAGACGTAATCGCATTACAAACTGATATTAAACAAGAAATTACTGAAGAAAATGTTAGTGAAAATTATATTAACGATGATAATTTTACCGAAGTGGATGTTGAACACGAAATTAAAACTGAAGAGCATGAAATTAATGGTTTTAAATTTTGTGGTTTTAATGCTGCTGAATGTAGATTGGCAAACAATATTAAAATGAAATATAATTTAGAATTGGAACGCTTGCGAGACAATACAATACTTAAGACTGATGTCGAAAATACTGAAATTAACAAACAAACTGCTAATAGTGACGATTGTTTACAACCAGGAACATCTTTTGAGAAAGGTCGCAGTTGTGCAGAATCTGTCAGTGATGATCCGAATTTAAAAACCAACAGTCAAACACACACAGAAAAGAAACGGTTTCAATGTAAAATATGTGAAAAAGTTTGGGTAAGAAAATCAGATTTGAAAATACATATGCTTACACATTCACAAGAAAAACCTTATAATTGTGAAATTTGTAAAAAGACCTTCAGTCAAAAGGGCAATTTGAAAACACACATGCGTACGCATACACGGCAGAAATCTTATAAATGTGAAATTTGTAATAAAAGGTTCATTCAAAATCAGCATTTAAAATCCCATATGCGCACTCATACACAGGAAAAACCTTATAAATGTGAAATATGTAATAAAAGTTTTAGTTACAAATGCAGTTTAAAATTACATATGCGTACTCATACACAGGAGAAACCTTATAAATGTGATATTTGTAATAAAAGTTTTAATCGAAAGGACAGTTTAAAATCACATATGCGTACTCATACGCAGGAGAAACCTTATAAATGTGAAATATGTAATAAAAGTTTTAGTCAAAAGGTCAATTTAAAATCACATATGCGTACTCATACACAGGAGAAACCTTATAAATGTGAAATATGTAATAAAAGTCTTAGTCACAAATGCAATTTAAAATTACATATGCGTACTCATACACAGGAGAAACCTTATAAATGTGAAATTTGTAAGAAGACTTTTACTGATAACAGCAATTTAAAAGTACATATACGTACACATTCACAGGAGAAACCTTATAAATGTGAAACTTGTAATAAGAGTTTCAGTCAAAATCTCCATTTAAAACGTCACATGCGAACACATACACGAGAGTAACCTTTAATGTGAAATTTGCAATTAAAACTTTTACTAACAATACCAACTTAAAACAACAGTTTTATACACATCTAAGAATAAATCTATTATAGTTATACTTTTATTTTATATGTTAAAATAGTTATGACAAAAAATAATTGTATTTGGCAACAACTAATAAAATGTATTAGAGAATATAAATATTAGTAAAGATTTATTAAAATTTTGTAAAAAAAATGTTTATAAGTTTATTATTTAGTTTAGTTTTTGTTTTATGTGTGGTATTCCTACTCAAATATACGAAAACTAAAAATTACAAAAAATATTAGTGCTTTTTAGAATACAGCTAGAGCTGGCAGATAAAACCAGTCTGGTGCTCGTTTTTCATATAATTTTTAGCCCCAGTGGTTTTTATTGAAAATATTAAAAAATCTGGTCATTTAAACGAATAAATTCAATATGAAATGCAACATGTTTTGTATTTGCGTTACGTGTCACATGACACGCGTTAACTAACGTTAATAAGTAATTGCAAGTAAACGTGAAAAATAATTTTGACAAAAATCACATTTAAAAGTAAGGTGAGAATATACATTTACACGGTAAATTTGTTAGACTAATTAAGAAAATGAAATAAATTCTCTTATACTACAAATATTAAATTTTAACAAGATTAGAAGTATATGGGTAAACCCATATATAGACTACTTTGACATTTCTCGGAAAGTTGGCAACACTGTATTTTAATAATATTATAATTTATGTGGGCACTAGGACTTACTTTTCTGAAAATTTGACCAAAATCGAATAAATAATGTAGCCACAATGAATTTTTTTTAAATTTTGTGATTTTTTTTTGATAAGTTGGCAACATTGTATTTTGTTAAAATTGCATAATTTATTTAGGCACTAAAAAAAACTTTTATAAAAATTTGATTAAAATCGGTTAAATAAAATGGTCATTATAAATTTTTAAAAATTTCACTAATTTTTTTCTCGAAAAGTTGGCAACACTGTATTTTTTTTTGTTAAAATTACATAAATTATATAAATACTAGGAAAACCTTTTGTGAAAATTTGAGTAAAATCGGTTGAATAACATGGCCATAATAAAATTTTTAAAATATTAGTAATTTTTTTCTCGGAAAGTTGGCAACACTGTATATTAATTAAATTATATAATTAATGAGAGCATTAGGGAAATCTTTTCTGAAAATTTGATCAAAATCGGATAAACAACGTAGCCAATATGAATTTTTAAAAACTTTAGTAATTTTTTTCTCGGAAAGTTGGCATCACTGGAAAAAAACAAAATCACATGACCATCTTGAGTACTAGACAAATTTATCCTGAAAATTTCATTAAAATCGGTTAAACTGTCTAGGAGGAGTTGCGATTACAAAATTTTGTCTGACGACCGAGCGAGCGAGCGAGCTGACGACGCACATCTATACACCCACATAAACTAAGTTCAGATTCGTCATCTACAGGCTATATGAAGGATTTCTATACAATTTTTTTTTTTTTTGAAAATGTTACAGACACCGTACCAAACGCTATACTACTTTCTCAAAGTAGTAAAAAGTTAAATACATATTTTGAAAGCTAAGCTTCTATTATCTATTATTCTTTAGCTTTATTACCACTTTCACTACAAGGAAAAAGTGGTATAGCGTTTGGTACACTGTCTGTAACATTTTCAAAAAAAAACAAAAAAATTGTATAGAAATCTTTCATATAGCCTCTAGATGACGAATCTGAACTTAGTTTATGTGGGTGTATGGATGTGCGTCGTCAGCTCGCTCGGTCATAAGTCAAAATTATGTGGCCGCAACTCCTCCTAGACGGTTCAACCGATTTTAATGAAATTTTCAGGATAAATTTGTCTTGTGCCCAAGATGGTCATGTAGTTATGTAGTTAGTTATGTAAAAATTACTAAAGTTTATAAAAATTTATATTGGCTACATTATTTATTCTATTTTAATCAGATTTTCAAAAAATATTTTCCTAATGCTCACATTAATTATATAATTTTATTAATATCCAGTGTTACCAACTTTCCGAGAAAAAAATTACTAAAGTTTTAGAAAATTCGTTATTTAACCGATTTCAATCAAATTTTCATTAAAAATTCTTCTAGTAAAATAAAAATGCTTAAATTGAAGTTTTGTATTAATATTTATTAAAAATCGATGTTTCGACAAAACTCAATGTCCGTCTTCATCAGGAAAAAGATACAAAAGTTACAAAAGCAAAACATAGAAACAAGATACTAGGTAACAAAATATTAATTTGAAAGTTTCGAAGACAATAATGAGTTATTTAATAAATATATAATTAATTTATTTATGTTTATTATTTGTACGTTTCGGCTATTAAATCACGGCCATCTTTAGTTACATATTTTATAAAAAATATAAAATAGATACAATTGACTTACATAAATTATGTGTTCCTTTTGTAGTTTTGGTTTTTTGGTTTTTTTTTGTCAACCAGTAGTTAAATTTGAGTTTGGAAGGTTTGAAGGTAATAGTGGATCATTAAATAAATATATAATTATTCAATTTAGTTTCAGTAAAAAAAATGTTGTAGGAAAAGTTGGTGTTAGTCAGTTAAGATGGTTCGGAGACATGTTGAGCGAATGCGTCTAATGAACGTTTGCTGTTGAAAAAATTTATTTAAATGATTTTGATGGTATACGTTTGCAGGTGGACGTCCGATGAGTGGTTGGAGTGGTGGTATGATTGACAGAGTGGCTTGCGTGAGCGAAAGTTTTCAAGTAGTAGGAATAAAAGAGCATGTATGATAGGAGGAATTGTGGAATGTGGATGAAGCGAAAGTTTCTTGTCTTTGGATATAGGAATATTTAGAGGCGACTGATTTTGGGATGAGTGGAAAATGAGTTTGTGCCACACCCTTATTTGGGTACATGGCGTGATTGTCTATGTATGTATGTATGTTAATTGTTGCTCTTAAACCTTCCAAATTGAAATTATAATTTAGTTAACGAAATAAGTAACTACATCATAAAATTTTATAAATTATTACTAAATTTTATTTAAACCTTAATGCCTTAGTGAATCTTTATTATAAAAAAATTCGAAGATACATAATCACGCCATGTACCCAAATAAGGGTGTGGCACAAACTCTTTTCATCATCCCTAAGTCAGTCGCCTCCAAACATTCCTATCCAACACAAGCAACTTTTGCAAATTCATCCACATTCATAATTTCTCTCTCATACATGCTCTTTTATTCCTACTACTTGGAAACTATTGCTGCACGCAAGCCACTCTCTCAATCATACCACTCCAACTACTCATCGGACGTCTACGCAAACGTATATATTATTTTTCTTGACGAAGACGGAGGCTTAGTTTGTCGAAACGTCGATAATAAATAAATATTAATACAGAACTTTAAACTAAACCAGCTTTATTTTAATAATATGTACTGTAAAATTAGTACTGAATGATAAATTAGTAAGAGTGTTTAATGTTTTATTTCAAATTGCAATAAAATATACAATGCAGTTTTGGTGCCTACGTTGATGTATAGTAGTGAATGTTGGGTTTGGTTGCGAAAGCATAAACGGAAAATGACTGCTGTGGAAATGAGATTTTTACGTGGGGTATGTGGTGTAAATAGGAGAGATCGGGTACGAAATAGACTAGTATATGATGAGTGTTAAATTGAAAGAAATGTTGTAGCAAAAGTTGGTGTTAGTCAGTTAAGAGGGTTCGGACATGTTGAGCAAATGCGTCTAATGAACGTCTGGTTAAAAAGGTTTATTTGAATGATTTTGATGGTATACGTTTGCAAGTGGACGTTCGATGAGTAGTTGGAGTGGTGATATGATTGAGAGAGTGGCTTGCGTGCAGTGAAAGTTTCCAAGTAGTAGAAATAGAAGTGATCATATATGAGAGGAATTACGAATGTAGATAAAGCGAAAGTTGCTTGTTTGGATAGGAATGTTTGGAGGCGACTGATTTCGGAATGATGAAAAGAGTTTGTGCCACACCTTTTTGAGTACATGGCGTGATTGTGTATGTATGTATGTATATTATCAAATTCGATTAATTTTACATTATTTTTATTATTCTTGTATTTTTCCTAAAACAAAAAAAGTATTTTAATAGTTTATTATGTTACGAAAAGTAGAAAACAATCTTTATTGTGTTAAATTCAGATACAGCCAATCTAGGCGAAACACAAAAAGAGCTGTCTATTCCGAGTGGCATATGCACACTTTCTTCAAATGTTCCAAGTGAAATTAAAGTAAAAACAAGATTAGTAGTATATGGGTAAACTCATATAGAAACCACTTTGACATTTCTCGGAAAATTGGCAACAGTGTATTTTAATAATATTATAATTTATGTGGACAATAGGAGACACTTTTCTGAAAATTTAATCAAAATCGAATAAATAATGTAGCCACAATGAATTTTTAAAATATTTTGTGATTTTTTCTCGATAAGTTGGCAACACTGTATTTTGTTAAAATTACATAAATTATATGAATACTAGGAAAATCTTTTGTGAAAATTTGAGTAAAATCGGTAAAATAACATGGCCATAATAAATTTTTAAAAAATTTTGTAATTTTTTTCTCGGAAAGTTGGCATTACTGGAAAAAAATAAAACCACATGACTTTATCTTGTGTACTAGACAAATTGATCCTAAAAATTTCATTCTAACCGGTTAAACTCCGTCTAGGAGGAGTTGCGATCACAAAATTTTGACTGACGACCAAGCGAGCGAGCTGACTCCGCACATCCATACACCCACTTAGAAACTAAGTTCGTTTGATTCGTCTGATCTAGAGGCTATAGACGAAGAATTTCTATACAAATTTTTCGTTTTTTTGCTAATGTTACAGACACCGTACCAAACACTATAACACTTTTCCTTGCAGTTAAAAGTGGTAAAAAGAAAAATTATTATACACACATTGTTAAAAAAAACATGTAATATAAATTTATATTTAATTTTAAATAATTTTTGGTAGTAAAATTGAAATAATTAATTAATAATCCAATATAATTGCAGGTGGTTCGGAACCCATTAGTTTTCGGATAATTGTCCGCTATCATCGCCACTAGCCGATACGGCCAGGACGACCACTATCACCACAAGGATAATGAGTCCTTTGTTACGAGATCCTAACGAAAGGGAAATTTATATTAGTGAGTTAATTAAGTCAAGACACATGTGTTTATAAGAAGTACACTGTTAAAAAAAATTTTTTTTTTGCTAATTTTACAATATAAATTATAGTAAACAAAGATGTCCTAAATTATATTATGTAATAATTTTCACAAAACGTATATGTAATATTTAAACAAACAAGACTAGAAGTACAGACATACACCCTCTCATAAACTAAGTTTAGATTCGTCATCTAAGAATTATATGAAAAATTTCTATACAAATCTTTGTTTGTTTATGACACCATACCAAACACGCTATAACACTTTTCCTTGCAGTCAATGTTTTAAAAATTATAAATTAAGTTTAGATTCGTCATCTAGGAACTATATGAAGAATTTCTATACAAATCTTTGTTTGTTTTTGACACCATACCAAACATATTAAACACTATAACACTTTTTCTTCCAGTCAATGCGGTAAAAATTATAAACTAAGTTCAGATTCGTCATCTAGGAACTATATGAAAAATTTCTATACAAATATTTGTTTGTTTTTGTCACCATACCAAACTCTACAACAATTTTCCTTACAGTAAATTTGATAAAAATCATAAACTAAGTTCAGATTCGTTATCTAAGGTCTATATGAAAAATTACTATACAAATCTTCGTTTGTTTTTGACACCATACCGCTATAACACTTTTCCTTGCAGTCAATGCGGTAAAAATCATAAACTAAGTTCAGATTCGTCATCTAGGGACTATATAAAAAATTTCTATACAAATTTTGATATGTTTTTGACACTATACTAAACATACCGAACGCTATAACATTTTTCCTTGCAGTCAATGTGGTAAAAATCATATAAAATTAATTTAATTTTTATGTATGTTGTAATATTACAGATAATATTCAGTAATTTTACAACATCTGTAAAATTACATTTTATGTAAAATTACACAATAAGACAAGACATTTTTTTTGTTACCCTTGGCTTTTTATAGTAAAATTACCTATATTTTTTTACAGTGTAGAGAAAAATAAGTGCCCAAACATATAACTAATAAAAACAAGATTAGAAGTATATGGATAAACCCATATATAGACCAGTTTGACATTATCACATAAATGCTGAGAAATAGGAAATAGATGCTCGGAAAATTGGCAACATTGTATTTTACTACAATTATATAGTTCATGTAAGCGCTAAGAGAATTTTTTGTGAAAATTTGAGTAAAATCGGTTAAATAAAGTGGTCATAATGAATTTTTAAAAATTTAGTAATTTTTTGTCGGCAAATTGGCAACATTGTATTTTGTTAAAATTACATAATTTATTTGGACACATAACATAACATAACATGGTCATAATGAATTATTGAAAATTTTGTAATTTTTTTCTCGGAAAGTTGGCAACACTGTATTTTGATAAAATTATATAATTTTTATGGATACTAGGAAAATCTTTTGTGAAAATTTGAGTAAAATCTGTTAAATGACATGGCTATATTAAATTATTAAAAAATTTTGTAATTTTTTTCTCGGAAAGTTGGCAACACTGTACTATATTATATTAATAGGAATAATAAAAAAATTCACCGAAAGTTGGCAACATTGTATTTTGCTAATATATAATATTATAGACGCTAAGGGTATCCTCTGTAAAAATTTCATTAAAATCGGATAAATAATGCGGGCATAACAAATTTTTGAAAAATTATTAATTTTTGTTTCGGAAAGTTGGCAACATCGTATTTTAATAAAATTTATGTGGGCATTAGGAGAGACTTTTCTGAAAATTTGATCAAAATTAGATAAATAATGTAGCCACAACGAATTTTTTTAATTTTATTTATTTTTTTCTTTATAAGTTGGCAACACTGTATTTTGTTAAAATTACATAATTTATGCGGGCACCAGGAGAATCTTTAGTAAAAATTTGATTTAAATTGGTTAAACAACATAGCCGTAATAAATTCTTAAAAATTTTATTAATTTTTTTCTCGGAAAGTTGGCATCACTGGAAAAAACCAAAACCACATGACCATCTTGGGCACTAGATAAATTTATCCCGAAAATTTCATTAAAATCGGTTAAACCGTCTAGGAGGAGTTGCGGCCACAAAATTTTGACTTACGACCGAGCGAGCGAGCGAGCTAGCTGATGACATACACCCCACATAAACTAAGTTCAGATTCGTCATCTAGAGGCTATATGAAGGATTTCTATACATTTTTTTTTTTAATGTTACAGACACCGTACGCGCACGCTATACCACTTTTTCCTTGCAGTCAAAGTGGTTAAAACAAATTTTTAATATACATTATAAAAATACTTAATTTTAAATTATGAAATTTTTTACATGATTTTTTACGGTAAAATAGTAATATTTTCTCATTTTTACTGTAATTATTTACGTAATATTACATATTTTTATTTAATATACCACGTTTTTAAAACGTCGACTAAAAAGTATATAAAACAAGATTAGAAGTATATGGGTAAACCCATATATAGACCACTTTGACATTTCTCGGAAAGTTGGCAATACTGTATTTTAATAATATTATAATTTATGTGCGGGCACTAGGAAAATCTTTTCGGAAAATTTGATCAAATCGAATAAATAATGTAGCCATAATAAATTTTTAAAAAATTTTGTGATTTTTTCTTTCTCGATAAGTTGGCAGCACTGTATTTTGTTAAAATTACATAAATTATTTAGGCACTAGAAAAATCTTTTATGAAAATTTGATTAAAGTCGGTTAAATAAAGTGTTCATAATAAATTTTTAAAAATTTTAGTAAATTTTTTCTCGGAAAGTCGGCAACAATGTATTTTGTTAAAATTACATAAATTATATGAATATACTAGGAGAATCTTTTGTGAAAATTTGAGTAAAATCGGTTAAATAACATGGCCATAAATTTTTTCTCGGAAAGATGGCATCACTGGATATTTATAAAATTATGTAATTAATGGTAGCATTAGGAAAATCTTTTCTGAAAATACAATAATGCAATAATAATACAAATAAAATAATACAATATTTTTATTAAAATTATAATTTATGTGGGCACTAGGGAAAACTTTGAGGAAAATTTGATCAAAATCGGATAAAAAGTGTAGTAGCCACAATTAATTTTTAGATATTTTAGTAATTTTTATCTCGGAAAGTTGGCATCACGAGAAAAAAATAAAACCACATCACCTTATCTTGGGTACTAGACAAATTTATCCTGAAAATTTTGTTAAAAATCCGTTGAAACCCGTCTAGGAGGAGTTGCGATCACAAAATTTAGCCTGACTCCTTACATCCATACACCCACTTATAAACTTAATTCGCTTGATTCGTCTGATCTAGAGGCTATAGAAGAAGGATTTCTATAAAGATTTTTTTTTTTTTGAAAATATTACAGACACCGTACCAATCGCTATACCACTTTTCCTTGTAATCAAACTGGTGAAAAAAATAAATAATTAATTGGGAATAATAATAATAATAATAATTGCTTGGAATGTAAATGTTTCCAAAGAAGCCCGTTTGAGTATATACAATGCAGTTTTGGTGCCTACGTTGATGTATGGTAGTGAATGTTGTTGAGTTTGGTTGTAAAAGCATAAACGGAAAATGACTGCTGTGCGAAATGAGATATTTACGTATGGGGTATATGTGGTGTAAATAGGAAAGATCGGGTACGAAATACGATTAGTGGTATGATGAGTGGGAAATTAAAAAAATGTTGTAGCAAAAGTCGGTGTTAGTCAGTTAATATGGTTCGGAGACATGTTGAGCGAATGCGTCTAATAAACGTTTGCTGTTGAAAAGATTTATTTAAATGATTTTGATGGTATACGTTTGCTAGTGGACGTCCGATTAGTAGTTGGAGTAGTATGATTGAGCGAAAGTTTCCAAATAGTAGAAATAGAAGTGAGCATGTATGCGAAGAATTATAAATGTGGATGAAGCAAAAGTTGTTTGTTTGGATAGGAATATGTTTGGGGGCGACTGATGATTCGGGATGATAAAAAGAGTTTGTGCCACACCCTTATTTGGGTATATGGCGTGATTGTGTATGTATGTATGTATGTATGTATTCCAATACATATTGATTTGTTTGTAATAATCTGTTCTTAAATTTTTGTAAAACTCAGAAATTAGCTTTAATTTTTTGACAATTTTCGGTTACGGCTCTTATAATTATGACGGTTCACCAGGAAAAGCCCGGTGGGCAGGTAGGTCAGTCCGACCCTGGAGGATAGTGGAATTAGAGTTTGTGCCACACTGTTTTTGGTACGAATGGCGTGATTGTGTTTGTATGAATGTATAGTATATATTTAATGCTCTTCAAAAAGTGATTAATTGAAATTTTTATTATTACCACTTTGGCTGCAAGGAAAAGTGGTACAACGTTTGGTACGGTGTCTGTAACATTAAAAAAAAAAAAATTGTATAGAAATTTTGTGATTGCAACTCCTAGTAGTCGGTTTAACCGATTTTAATGAAATTTTTAGGATAAATTTGCCTAGTGCCTAAGATGGTCATGTGGTTTTGTTTTTTTCCAGTAATGCTAACTTTCCGATAAAAAAATTACTAAAATTTTTAAAAATTCATTGTGGCTATATTATTTATCCGATTTTGATCAAATTTTCAGGAAAGATTCACCAACTTTCTGAGAAAAAAATTACTAAAATTTTTAAAAATTTATTTTCCCACGTTGTATAACCGATTTTGTTCAAATTTTTACAAAGGATTCTTTTGATATCCAAATAAATTAGATAATTACAACAACTTTCGGTGAAAAATGTTTTTATTCCTATTTCTTATCATTTATGTGATAATGTCAAAGTGGTCTATATATGGGTTTACCCATATACTTCTAATCTTTTTTTTTGTGGTATATTTTTTGTCGTTCTAGACAACGAAAGCTTTTCTACCCGTTATGATCGCAAAGGACCACGGTCATATTGTGACCATTGCTTCACTTCCAAACATATTCCTATCCAGCACAAGCAACTTTCGCTTCATCCACATTCATAATTCCACTCTCATACATGCTCACTTCTATTTCTACTACTTGGAAACTTTTGCTCACGCAAGCCACTCTTTCAATCATACACCACTCCAACTACTCATCGGACGTCCACTAGCAAACGTATACCATCAAAATCATTCAAATAAATCTTTCTAACAGCAAACGTTCATTAGACGCATTCGCTCAACATGTCTTCGAACCATCTTAACTGACTAACACCAACTTTTCCTACAACATTAGTTTTTCAATTTTACGTACTCATCATACACTAATCGTATTTCGTAGCCCCGATTTTTCCTATAGTTACACCCAGCTACCCCCCACGTAAAAATCTCATTTCCACAGCAGTCATTTTCCGTTTATGCTTTTGCAACCAAACCCAGAACATTCACTACCCTATACACCAACGTATGCAGTTTTGGTGCATTGTATATACTCAAACGGGCTTCTTTGGAAACATTTACATTCCTAGCAAAAGTTCTCAAAGCACCTTACAACCAGCATTTACTCTCCTTTCAATTTCACGATCAAAACATGGCCATCTCTCTAGACAACATATTTAATGCGTTATTAACTAATTCAACAAAAACAATATGCTTCTTCTAATTTGGTTTTGAATTAATTTTGTTATATTGGAAATTTTTCATATTCTTTTAGTTTAAATTTGCACTAACCATATTGTATTTTTTGGTTTTCTTTCTATAATAATTTCTGAAAGGTTTTTATATTTTGTAGTGTAAGGAAAATTATTTTATTTTATTAACCTTTCGCCACAGTAAGATCACATTTTTACCACTTTGACTGCAAGGAAAAAGTGGTATAGCGATTGGTACGGTGTCTGTAACATTTTCAAAAAAAAAAAAAATTATATAAAAATCCTCCATATAGCCTTCAGATGACGAATCTGAACTTAGTTTATATGTGTGTATGGATGCACGTAGTCAGCTCGCTCGATCGTAAGTCAAAATTTTGTGGCCGCAACTCCTCCTAGACGATTTTAATGAAGTTTTCTGGATAAATTTGTCTAGTACCCAAGATAGTCACGTGGTTTTGGTTTTTTCTAGTAATGCCAACTTTCCGAGAAAAAAATTACAAATTTTTTTAAAAATTCATATTGGCTACATTACTTATCTGATTTTGATCCAATTTTCTGAAAAGATATTTCTAATGCTTCCATTAATTATATAATTTTATGCCAACTTTCCGAGAAAAAAAATTACTAAAATTTTTAAAAATTCATTATGACCACTTTATTTAACCGATTTTAATCAAATTTTTATAAAAAAAATTTCTAGTGCCTAAATAAATTATATAATTTTAACAAAATACAGTGTTGCCAACTTATCGAGAAAAAAATCACAAAATTTTTTTAAAATTTGTTGCGGCTACATTATTTATTCGATTTTGATCAAATTTTCCTCAAAGTTTCTCCTAGTGCCCATATAAATTATAATGTGTTGCCAACTTTCCGAGAAATGTCATAGTGGTCTATATATGGGTTTACCCATATACTTCAAATCTTGTTAATATTTGATTTTGTGAATATAATGATTATGGGACTTTTCAATATTTTTCTAAAAACTAAAAATGCCCTAGGCAGAAATACCTACTGATATCACATTCCGGTATAGGTATTGAGTATAAACAAGTAATATTTAAACAACATAATATTTCTTAAACAAGTACAGTGTGGAAATTAATGAAGGAATAAATTTAGTAATTTCGTTGATATTAATTTTTTCGGAAAAAATCTCGAAGGGGTATAGCGAATATTTTCAGCCTATTTTCAGTTTCTGATGTCATATGTTTTTCAAGTTATGACGTCATCGACTTTTTTAAAATCAACAACATATATTTTTTATTATTGATTTTGGAAGTACTTTTTATTCCGTTTCCAACCGCGTATAACATTTTCATTACGTTACATTTGAAAAAAAATTAAGAAAAATAGTCAATTGGATAATATTTACACTAATCAGTAATATATAATATCATTTTTATCTTCTGTATGTATATTAATTAAGATAATTAAGTAAAGAAAACATTTCCTTATTTGCTTTTCTGTAATAAGTATGAAAATCTATGCTTTTCATAAATTTTTACAATCTACATTACATAAACAAGAAATAATTGACAGTGAGTTTTTAGTCTAGGTTGTAAAATTGTGACAAACAGGGAACAAGCTAAATAGTTAATTTTTTTATTCTTAAATAGGGATCATATTTTAAATATACTATGTAAAATAGATACTTACTTAATACATTCGTCTAATGAAAACGAGTGATTTTTGCGTTGTTTAATTTGTTTCGAAAATAGATAAAAAGATTACAAGTAGAAGATTAAACCATATTTGGTTATTGAAGAAGGTTTTCCTGTTTGTATAGCTCCGATTTTTCGGTGTTTTTAACATTTTTTTCTTGTGAACTTTAATATCAAATGCAACAAAAACCAATTACATTTTAACCATTACCAATTTTATATAAACTTTAACACAGTTGTTTTTTCTTCAAAAAAAATGGCGTCAAACGCAACGGGTCTTCACGGGTATTTTGTCCTACGGCGGGATTAAAATTTCCAGTTCTGCTTGTCCGAACCAGAAACAAATTATCTTATTCTACATAAATGTAATTCTGGTTGGAATCTAAAAAATTCATAATTTTTACATTAATTTTCAATATGGCGACCATTTGAAACAAAATGACAAAAACTGACCTGTTTTTTTTTTTTGAAACAAGGACAAAATATTACTTTTTAAATGTTCCAGCCATAGCTCGATAAATTTCCTTCGCGGAAATGAAAAAAACAGAGAGATCGATTCGAAAGTTTTTTAAAAACAATCTCGCCAACTAAAAAAATATCATTTTGAGAAAAACGCGTTTAAAGTTTTCAGATATAATTTGTTCCAAATACTATTCTCATTCTAACCCGTTTCTATGACTTAAAAAGTTTTTTGCCAGCAATGGCATTTCAACCACATATTCTCTAATGTATATCGATGCAAAAAAATATCGATTTTTTCAACCTTACAAACACGAAAACCCCTTAAGTAATAATTGTTTAAGTTAATTATTTATTGATACATATATATGTTATGTTAGTTAAAAATAAATTGTGTTTTCACGTACAACTAATTACACGAACTGTGCAAAATTTTGCCCAATTTACAAATAAAATAATTACACGATTGGAGCAAGCTATTTTGAACCGAAACTACGAGTACTAGAGATCTTCAGACAATTTCTATAAACGCTCTGGTAAAAGCAAAACCTGTCTTCCCTCTTAATTTAGTCCATGGATTAAATATACTTGACGTTGTAGTTATGTTTGTTGTTGCCTCCAGTGATTTACATAGGTAATAATCAACTGCTGCATAACAATGTCATTATTGTACTAATAATATAATGACCTCTTTCTACATTGGTAATATGGTAAAGTAATATTAACATTAAGATACACTTGAAAAAAACTATATTTTATTCATATTACTAAATACAGTTAAAACAACTTATGAATACATATTATTATAACAATACTGATTTATTTATTTATTTTAATTTTATTATAAATAACATTTAATATATTTTACATACTTAATAATAATAAAATTAATCTAAATTAAAAAAAAAATATAAAATTGATTTGGGCAAATGCCGTCATCCTTATATTTGAATATTAACAAACTGTTATCTTCTTGTCACAATGAAGACTGTAAATTTCAATTTGTATCAGGAACGCATAAACAAAGTTTATTGTCATTTCATGTTGTGTTATAAATTTTCAAATTCATGTTGATTTTTATAGAAATTAAAACATTATTGTACATAAAGTGTCATTCAGACTACCGCTTTAATTTTACGCACAAGCACAAAAGTTTCACCAATTTCGGGATAATGAAAAGAGTTTGTGCCACACCCTTTTGGGTATATGGCGTGATTGGGTTTGTATGTATGTATGTATGTAAATTCTTCTTCAGACCTATACATATTTAACACAATACATTAATCATAAATTTTATGATTATACAAAATAAGACCTGTACAATCATTTCAAAAATACGAATACGAAACAGAACATTTCGAATCGTATAGAACATAAATATAATTTTGCAAGTTTACACGATGAATTCGCCATTTTCTTTATTTTCGCAAATTTTTCTTCTAATGTATCTAAAATGAATGTTATTTTATTATATTAAATAATATTAATTTTATCTTGCAAACTGTTCATTTACATATTATAAATTTGATGTTTCTTTCATAAAAACAGATATACAACTCCATCTCATTTTAGTAAAATCTAATTGGCCGTTTTTAAAACATAAGTAATTTTTAGTTAAGAACTTTAACAAGGCCAGACTTTGGTAGCGATGAAACAAAATTTGCTAATGAAACTAAATCCGCGCATGTACAGGATATCCCCATAAGCTTACATATGATTTGGTTCAGAACCGCTAGGTCTGCGCTAAAACATAAATATAAATAGCAGTCTGAATGGGGCATAACAAGATTTAAAAATTAATAAAAAGAGAAGTACAAAATCGTTACACTATGAATACGAATATATTTCTTTTTAATTTCTACTTTGTGGAAAAGTTTTCTATTTTGCATTCATCAGGTTACTCCCTTGCATGAGAACGGATATGTGTCCGTAAGTTTGAACTTTGAATAAAAGTTTTCTCACATATTTCGCACTTATAAGGTCTTTCATTTGTATGAGAACGGATATGTATTTTTAAGCTTCCTCTTTGAGTAAAAGTTTTCTCACATATTTCGCATTTATAAGGTCTCTCATTTGTATGTGTGCCTTTGCAAATGTGTATTTCGAGTAAAAGATTTCTCACATATTTCGCATTTGTAAGGTCTTTCATTTGTATGAGAACGAATATGTGTTTTTAAGCTTCCTCTTTGAGTAAAAGTTTTCGCACATGTTTCGCATTTATAAGGTCTTTCATTTGAATGAGAACGGATATGTGTTTTTAAATTTCCTCTTTGAGTAAAAGTTTTCTCACATATTTCGCATTTATAAGGTCTCTCATTTGTATGTGTATGAATATGTACTTTCAAATGTCCACTGGTAATAAAAGTTTTCTCACATATTACGCATTTATAAGGTCTCTCCTGTGTATGAGAACGAATATGCACTTTCAAATCACCATTTTGAGTAAAAGTTTTCGCACATGTTTCGCACTTATAAGGTCTTTCATTCGTATGAAAGCGGATATGGCTTTTTAAGTTACAAATTTTAGTAAAAGTTTTCTCACATATTTCGCACTTATAAGGTCTCTCATTTGTATGCCTACGAATATGTCGTTTTAAAACATCATTCCGAGTAAAAGTTTTCTCACATAATGTACATTTATGAGATTCACTTTTCTCTATAGATTCATCATTTTCTTCCGAGCTGAAAATATTATTTTTCTTCGAATCTGTACTAGCTTGACAACGTTTTATATCGGTTTCATTCTCAAAATCAGAATATTCTTCCTTAATTATTAATTCTGAATGTAAATCTAAAGATTCTGATTTCAAACTTTCTTCAAATTTAATATTTGTATCATTTTCCAAATCTACTTGAATGTGTTCTTCAGTAATAGGTTCTTCTTTCATACAAACAACATCAAAATTTCTATTATTTTGTGATTCTAAACTTTCTTCAACTTTAATGTTTATATCAGTTTCCAAATCTAGTTCAATGTATTCTTCATCGATATTCTCTTCTTTAATTTCGTTTATCATAACTTCACTATTTGGCGATTGTTGTTTTGCATAGCGCTAGAAAATTTCGTGCGATTTAAAACATTTTTCTACAAATTGATACGTTTCATTCAATCGAACAGCGCAAATTGTACAAATACCATTCGGTAATTTGATCTTGCAATTCACCTAAAATAAGAAAAGTAAAAGATTCAGAAACAATAAGGTATATTACAATCAAAACAAATTATTTCATTCTTACAATTTCTGGCATAATTGCTTCCAATTTGTCCATGAAACGTTTGCCATCTGAATCCAGATTAAGTATTGTAAACAATACATTTTTATCACTTGTTCATAATCGGCACTGTTGCATAAAACTATTCATGATTAAAAATAAATGTTCTACCAAAAAAAGCTTATAAAAAGTAATATATAAAAATATCGTAATTGATAGTATTAGAGGTTAACTTATAAAAATCTGACACGAATCCAGTTGGCCAGATGAATTTTGTGTAAAATTACTAGTATAAGAAGAAGAATAAATACCTGCGTATTTAATTTTACAATTTTTTCCTTAATTGCTACTTGATCCAGGTTCTAGCGATATGTCTAAATAAAATTTAAATAAAAGAAAAAAAAATAGAAAGATAAATAATCAATCTGCAGCTAAAGTCAATAAAGTTGAATGAACTTTACCTACAGGACCGTCAATGCAAACAATTACTTTAAATATAATTTGTCACTTTTTTTTACATGATTATTATTTAAAATCAAATCTAAATGTTGTATGTAGAATAATGTTTTTTTGCTTACTATAAAAATCAATATGTATTTGAAAATTTATAACACAACATTCAACTGGCCAACTATTTCGAACAATAATCTTACAGTGTCATCTATATGGTAATGTTTGAACTATTTGCAAATCGAATTTTGCTGTCGATAAAAAAAAAACTGTAATTTGATTACTAGTAGTGCAATCTATAGACTATTTTTAAACAAGTATAGCCATTTTTACATTCTTCTGATCACAATGAAGTCTGAGAATTCCACTTGGTATTAGGAACACATGAATAAAGTTGAAAATAACTAAATGTCACTTCTTGTTGAAGAATTATTTTTACCACTTTGACTGCAAGGAAAAAGTGGTATAGCGTTTAATACGGTGTCTGTAACATTTTCAAAAAAAAAATTGTATATAGAAATCCTTCATATAGCCTCTAGAACACGAATCTGAACTTAGTTTATGTGGGTGTATGGATGTGCGTCGTCAACTCGCTGGCTCGCTCATTCGGTCGTCAGACAAAATATTGTGATCGCAACTCCTCCTAGACGGTTCAACCGATTGTAATGAAATTTTCAGGATAAATTTGTCTAGTGCCCAAGATGGTCATGTGGTGTTGGTTTTTTCCAGTAATGCCAACTTTCCGAGAAAAAAAATTACTAAAGTTTTTAAAAATTTATACTGGCTACATTATTTATCCGATTTTGATCAAATTTTCAGAAAAGATTTCCTTAATGCTCCCATTAATTATATAATTTTATTAATATCTAATGTTGCCAACTTTCCGAGAAAAAAATTACTAAAATTTTTAAAAATTCATACTGGCTACATTATTTATCCGATTTTGATCAAATTTCCAGAAAAGATTTTCTTAATGCTCCCATTAATTATATAATTTTATTAATATCTAGTGTTACCAACTTTCCGAGAAAAAAATTACTAAATTTTAAAAAAATTTATTATGGCCATGTTATTTAACCGATTTTACTCAAATTTTCACAAAAGATTCTCCTAGTATTCATATAATTTATGTAATTTTAACAAAATACAGTGTTGCCAACTTTCCGAAAAAAAAATTAATAATTTTCTAAAAATTTGTTATGCCCGCATTATTTATCAGATTTTAATGAAATTTTTACAGGAGATACCTTTAGCGCCTATAATATTTATTATATATTATCAAAATACAATGTTGCCAACTTTCGGTGAAAAATTTCTTTATTCCTATTTCTTATCATTTATGTGATAATGTCAAAGTGGTCTATATATGGGTTTACCCATATGCTTCTAATCTTGTTTATTTATGCATTGTTATATATCTATTATATAAATTAGTGCAAACTCAAGTATCTCAGGTGAACAAACATTTTAAAAATTAAACTACGTTTTAAATGTAATTAGTTCGCGAAATTGTTTAAATCGGGATAATTTCGACGCTTTCATACTCATGATATGCAAAAAGGATATGCAATAAAAAATGTATTGTCTAAGATATTTGAAAGGAGAGTAAATGCTGCTGTTGTAAGGTGCTTTGGGTGCTTTGGGAACTTTTGCTAGGAATGGAAATGTTTACAAAGAAGCCACCACCCGTTTGAGTATATACAATGCAGTTTTAGTGTGCCTACGTTGATGTATGGTAGTGAATGTTCTGGGTTTGGTTGCAAAAGCATAAACGGAAAATGACTGCTGTGCGAAATGAGATATTTACGTATGGGTGGTATGTGGTGTAACTACAGGAGAGATCGGGGCTACGAAATACGATTAGTGTATGATGAGTGGTGAATTGCGCAGAAAATGTTGTAGCAAAAGTTGGTGTTAGTTAGTTAAGATGGTTCGGACATGTGGAGCAAATGCGTCTAATAAACGTTTGCTGCTAAAAAAATTTATTAGAATGATTTTGATGGTATACGTTTGCCCAGTGGATCAGTCCGATGAATAGTTGGAGTGGTATGATTGAGAGAGTGGCTTGCGTGAGCGAAAGATTCCAAGTAGTAGAAATAAAAAGCATCCTATGAGAGTGAAATTATGAATGTGGATGAAGCGAAAGTTGCTTGTTTGGAGGCGACTGATTTCAGGATTATAAACAGAGTTTGTGCCACACCCTTTTTGGGTACATGGTGTGATTGTGTATGTATGTATGTATGTATGTAAAAAAAAATAATAAAAATTTATTATTATTTATATTTTTATTTTTCAAAAAAACAACAATTTAAAATAGAAAAAAAATTACAAAGTTTTTCTTTTATAAATAGATATTATTTCTACCGTGATGTTATATAAAAAGTGATATTTTAATTACAAAATCTAATCAGTTACCTAATTAATTATACTACAAGTATTGACTAAATGAAAATCAGGAAAATGATTTTCCCAAAGATACAATTAAAGAATTTAAAATTCACAATTTATTCAACCTTTTTTTCAAATTTTGTATTAATTGAAAAATGATTATAAAATGTCAAAATAAAAATATTATAAATTTAATTTTATATTAAAAATGAAAAACAAAATGAAAGCATTATTTTCGATTTTTAATGAACAAAATAAACAATTTTGAATTGAAAAATATTTCAATTCTAAATCAAATCTACACTGTAAAAAAATTTTACAATGAAAATCATTGGACACTTTGTTGCCAACGATTGTAAATTTACAAAAAAATAAATTTATACAAAATTATTTTTATATGTAAAATTACAATTGAAATATGTAACACATTTTAATATTACATTTGCTAAGTAAATTTACATAACTACTTGTAATATTTCCACTCTTTAAAGTAATTATTACATTTTTGAATGTCAATATTACATTTATGCGTACATATTTACATTAATAAATGTAACAATTACAATCACTGTTGTAAATATTACATTTATTAATGTAATTATTACATTTACTAATGTCATTATTACATTTATAATTTTTTTACATTTTTATATAAAAATATTTGTATAATTACATAAAATAAGTATTCAAATGTAAAAATACATAAAAATTGTAAAATTCAAATAATATTAGAAAATTTCTGTAATATTTACAGATTTTAGTAAATTTACAAAAAAAATGAAAATTACAGTGAAATTCATTGTAAAAATACATAAAAATTGTAAAATTCAAATAATATTATAAAATTTCTGTAATATTTACAGATTTTAGTAAATTTACAAAAAAAATGAAAATTACAGTGAAATTCACTGTAAAAATACATAAAAATTGTAAAATTCAAATAATATTATAAAATTTCTGTAATATTTACAGATTTTAGTAAATTTACAAAAAAAATAAAAATTACAGTGAAATTCACTGTAAAAATACATAAAAATTGTAAAATTCAAATAATATTATAAAATTTCTGTAATATTTACAGATTTTAGTATTTACCAAGAGTGTAGCAGCGTCTTTATGATCATGAGCTAGCTTTTTCTTCTTCACATTTAGCACACTTCCAGTTTCTGTAAACTTTTTTCAAAGTTTTTTTAGTCCTTTGACAGAAATTGTTGCCATTGGGAATCGCTCGTGAAATCTATTAATAATATGAGCATAAGATGATTCCCCTAGCCCGTAACACTGTATTAGGTAAACACGCTGTTCTAGGGTCAACATTTTTAACAAAGAAAACAATAACGATCAAGTAATTTGCAAAATACTTAGATAAACAATCAATTTCAATCAAACATTTAAATATTTTGATGTTTATCTAAGATAATAACAAATAACACAAAAAGCAGATTTAATGAAAGTTAGCCGATGTTTTTGAAATTTTTGCACAGAGCCATAATTTCAAATTCTGAACACCTTTCCTTAAAAGCATTATGCCGTATTATTGCACAAAAAGGCACTTTACCTGAACATAAAATAGTTTTTTACATTTTTCATGGCCGCCTTGATTTTTTTAGAAAACTAAAAATATGCTTAAAATTGTTTTCAAACAAAGCAGGGCAGGATCCCAAAACATGAAAATGAAATTCTTAAATTTTTTGCCGAGTACACCAATAGTGAACTCAATCCGGGGACACACTGTATATAGTTCAGTGCCTAGCCTGACATTCATTTTTTTTTTTAAAGATTTATTACTACGATTTTAAATTACAAACATAATAAATAAATTATTACTAATAATAATTATTATCTAATTTATGTAAAATAAATAAATTTTTATGTTTTATAACAAATAGACTTCACAGAAAATTTTAATCGATCATAATAATCATTATGAATATTTAATTAGAAACATTTTTGTCATTATATTTTTTTGCAGTTTTTTTTTAATTATTCTCTCCATACTATTCCTATTCTACTATGAGCACAAAAACCGCCTATATAACAATTCCCATTTTCCAAAATAAAACTTTCATCAACAGAACAAAAGTTTGGATTCGGAATTTCAATTATTTGCTCCTTACTGTCCCCCATATATATTTTTATATAATATATTTTATTAAACATAATAATATGACATTTTACATAATTATATAGAAACAAATGAATCAATCAAAGATTACTTTAAAAAGTAATAAAAATTATATGAATTGTAAAACGATGTAAATATGTTAAAGTACTGGTATTTGAATAATATTTTTAAATGTTTAGATAATTTTTATTCAAAAAAAATTGTCCTTTGTGAGCATATTGTCAAAAGAAATTTCTTGATTCTTGTTACTTACCTCTTCGGAGCAAAAGTACAAAATAATCTTGGGTGACTCTGGTGACACGAAACCTTATATCATGTAGAAATAAATTTCAAATCGCAATTATTTAATATTTCGACCAAACTTGCTGTTATTTCAACTAATAAGCGATTTTATTTATAAATCAACTTTTATGTGACAAATATAGAAACATGAATTAAAAGTATTGCTAACAAATGGCGTTACTGATCTTAAAACTAAAAATTATAATAAAAAATATCAAAAATAATTCTTAGTAAAAATTAAATAAATTTTAAAGTATATCAAATGTTAAAATGTCAAAGTTTGTGAAACTTTGAAATATATCTCAAATAATAGTGCTTTTACAAGTGTAGTGCTGTAGTGTAGTAATATAGTGCTTCTCAATGACATTATGGCGTATTATTGACCAAAAAGGCCGTTTACCTGAATATAAAATAGTTTTTTTACATTTTTCATGGCCGCCTTGATTTTTAAAAAGCTAAAAATATGCTGAAAATTGTTTTCAGACAAAGCAGGCAGGGCGGAATCACAAAACATGAAAATAAAATTCTTAAATTTTTTACCGATTACACCTATAGTGAACTCAATCCGGAGACACACTGTATATATAATGAAGAAAATATTCATTTTTATTGTCTCTATTTTTTCAATTTTCCTGCATTTATATATATTTTTTTTTAAAATACAATATTAATTTGAAGTGTTCATATTTAAAATTGCTGTGTTCAATAATTTTAAAAATATGCTATGTAGAATAAACGAAAATATATTCCGAGATCCTTATAATTCGATACATACATAGACAATCACGCCATGTACCCCCAAAAGGGTGTGGCACAAACTCTTTTCATCATCCCTGAAATCAGTCGCCTCCAAACATATTCCTATCCAACACAAGCAACTTTCGCTTCATCCACATTCATAATTTCTTTTTTTGGGGGGGGGGGGATTTAACCACCCCTTTTAACAACCCCCTGGATACGCCACTGTTTGTGTGTGTGTGTGTGTGTGTACAAAAAGTAACACATAATGTTAAAAAAATTAAATTAAATTTATGTAATTTTATATAAGTTTTAACAGTAAAATATGGATATTTTGTAATTTTGCTACGATTATGTACGTAATATTAGGTTTTTTTTATGAAAAATTACATGCTAATTTGCATTTTTTACAAGTTTGACTGCAAGGAAAAAGTGGTATAGAGTTTGGTACGGTGGCTGTAACATTTTCAAAAACAAATTGTGTATAGAAATTTTTCATATAGCCTCTAGATCAGACGAATCTGAACTTAGTTTATGTGGGTGTATGGATGTGCGTCGTCAGCTCGCTCGCTCGATCAAAATAAGTGATCGCAACTTTTCCTAGACGGTTCAACCGATTTTAATGAAATTTTTATGATAAGTTTGTCTAGTTCTCAAGATGGTCATGTGGTTTTGGTTTTTTCCAGTGATGCCAACTTTTCGAGAAAAAATTACTAAAGTTTTTAAAAATTCATATTGGCTACATTATTCGATTTTGATGAAATTTTCCTCAAAGTTCCTCCTCGTGCCCACATAAATTATAATTTTATTAAAAGTATTGTGTTGCCAACTTTCCGAGAAATATCAAAGTGGTCTATATATGGGTTTACTGCATATACTTCTAATATTGTTTATCAATACAACTCACTCAGCAAAACTCAGCTCAGCTCAGCTCATTTACAAGATTGACTGATCTGAGAGGAATGTAAAAAAAAACACGCAGCTATTGATGATCCGTTACTTTTTGTACACACACTGTAAATAGATATATGTCTATTTAGTATTTACACTTGATGGCGGATTCACCTTCACCTAGTTGATTGCTAAGACAAAACCGTTAAATATTTTTATATCTATATTAGTTTCATTTATGTGGAAAACATTTTTATGGTTTGTTTTGTTTTTGTTTTGATGCATCTATGATATGGGATACGATGGCGAAATTCGAAAAATACGCACTCATATTCTATTTCGTTCAACAAATAAAATTAATGTTAAAATTATTAAAAATTCTAAAAAACATTTTAGAATTTTCAATAATTTTTCCTGCCAAACCAGAATGATGTAAAGAAAAAAGTAACTTAGCTATTATGTTGCACATTTTTTTCTCTATTTTACTGAATTTTTTCAGATTTTTTTCAGCAAATTTTGAAAAAAGTCTTATTTTGAAAAAATCGCAAGGGTACACACTATCTCTTGTAAAATTTTCAAAAATTCAGTTTATAATTTTTTTCTACTAAACGATGCATTCTAGAATAATGGTTATTTTACTCAATTATAGTACTCATTATTCCGCATTTTTCCATATCATGCTTAATATCTAACATTTCATAGTTTTTGAGAAAAAAATAAAACCAAAAAATCAAAAAAAAAATTCCAGCGCCCAAACGGCACATGCTAGCAAATTAATAGTAAAACCAAATTATAGAACTTCTTATGCCCTATCGAAAAGTATTATAAGTATTTCTCCGAATTTAACTCGAGAAAGTAGTATATCGCAAATTAACGAAATTGCATGTTAAACGCCCATACGAACTTGACGAACGAACACCCGGTATATATATATATATATATATGTCTTAATACAATAAATAGTTTTTAAAATAAAACCAAGAATAAAAATCTGATTTGTAAACCTTTTCTTATATTCTTGTTTGAAGAGAATAAAAACATTTTCGCCCAACGTGGGGCTCGAACCCACGACCCTGAGATTAAGAGTCTCATGCTCTACCGACTGAGCTAGCCGGGCGATATTTGAACTATTTTTAAAAAATTGTTTCCTAAAAACTATTTATTAATAGATTTTTCAATTATCATGTAAACATATGTTGACGTCTCTCGTAACCCTAAAAGATAAATTTAGACCAAAACAGCTAAAAATGTATGTGCAAATAAAATCTGAAATATTATTTCACAAATATTTAAATATTCACTTCATCGCAGTAAACTAATTGTATAATAATAATAATAATAATAATAATAATAATAATAATAAATTTATTTGTAAAGCAAGCAGAATTTATCAAAATTATATATTAACATAATAAAAAATCTTTCTGAACTCATTATTTTAAAACAAGAAGACTTCAGGATTAATTTTTGTACAAATTTTAATTAAAAATCGATGATTCAATATACAAATTGTAGAATTTTTCCTGATGATGATATATGTAGACTATATCGAAACGTAGTTGTTTATTATATTTGAATTTAATACAAGATTTTTAGTTAGCAAATATTGTTAAAAAAAAAGAAATATTTTAGAAATATTTATTTATGATATTTCAATTGATGAATGTTGAAAATTTGTTATTTGCGTTTAATTTATATTTTATTTGTTTATTTATTTATTTAATTATTTATTTACACTAAACATGCAACATCTTAATTAACAAGATTAGAAGTATATGGGTAAACCCATATATAGACCACTTTGACATTTCTCGGAAAGTTGGCAACACAATATCTTTAATAAAATCGAATAAATAATGTAGCCACAATGAATTTAAAAAAAATGTGATTTTTTTCTCGATAAGTTGGCAACACTGTATTTTGTTAAAATTGCATAATTTATTCGGGCACCAGGAGAATCTTTAGTGAAAATTTGATTAAAATCGATTAAATAAAGTGGTCATAACAAATTTTTAAAAATTTTAGTAATTTTTTTCTCAGAAAGTTGGCAACATTGTACTTTGTTGAAATTACCTAATTTATATGGATACCAGAAGAATCTTTTGTGAAAATTTGAACAAAATCGGATAAACAACATGGCCGTAATAAGTTTTTAAAAATTTTAGTAATTTTTTTCTCAGAAAGTTGGCAACACTGTACTTTGTTGAAATTATCTGATTTATATGGATACCAGAAGAATATTTTGTGAAAATTTGAACAAAATCGGTTAAACAACATAGCCGTATTAAATTTTTAAAAATTTAGTAATTTTTTTCTCGGAAAGTTGGCATCACTGGAAAAAACCAAAACCACATGACCATTTTGGGCACTAGACAAATTTATCCTGAAAATTTCATTAAAATCGGTTGAACCCTGTCTAGGAGGAGTTGCGGCCACAAAATTTTGACTTACGACCGAGCGAGCGAGCTGACGACGCACATCCATACACCCACATAAACCAAGTTCAGATTCGTCATCTAGGGACTATATGAAGGATTTCTATACACAATTTTTTTTTTGAAAATGTTACAGACACCGTACCAAACGCTATACCACTTTTTCCTTGCAGTCAAAGTGGTAAAAATGCTGTCAAAAAATACAAACATAAACATATAAAATATTCACATAAAACACATAAATTTACTTAAAACAAGATTAGAAGTATATGGGTAAACCCATATATAGACCACTTTAACATTATCACATAAATGATAAGATATAGGAATAAAATAATTTTTCACCGAAAGTTGGCAACATTGTATTTTGCTAATACATAATATTATAGGCGCTAAGGGTATCTTCTGTAAAAATTTGATTGAAATCGGATAAATAATGCGGGCATAACAAATTTTTAGAAAATTATTAATTTTTTTTCGGAAAGTTGGCAACACGGTATTTTAATAAAATTGTAATTTATGTGAGCACAAGGAGCAACTTTTCTGAAAATTTGATCAAAATCGGATAAATAATGTAGCCACAATGAATTTTTAAAAACTTTAGTAATTTTTTTCTCGGAAAGTTGGCATTACTTAAAAAAACCAAAACCACATGACCTTATCTTGGGCACTAGACAAATTTATCCAGAAAATTTCATTAAAATTTGTTGAACCGTCTAGGAGTAGTTGCGATCACAAAATTTTGTCTGAGGATTGAGCGAGCGAGCTGACAACGCACATCTATACACCCACTTATAAACTAATTTCGTGGATTCGTCTGATCTAGAGGCTATTGAGAAGGATTTTTATACAGAAATTTTTTTGTTTTTAAAAATGTTACAGACACCGTACCAAACGCTATACCACTTTTCCTTGCAGTCAAAATAGGTAGTAAAAAATCAAAGAAATTTTCAACAAAAGTCCCGATTTTAAAATGTCATCTCATAGTGCTAAAATATATCGATACGGCTCTGATATCAATGATCGAACGAATTTCAGAGACAGACAATGCAATGATGATGATGATGCAGTCTCTCGGTCAATATTTGACCAAAAACCGGAAGAAAAACAAAATAAACAAGATTAGAAGTATATGGGTAAACCCATATATAGACCACTTTGACATTTCTCGGAAAGTTGGCAACACTGTATTTTAATAATATTATAATTTATGTGGACACTAGGAGAAACTTTTATGAAAATTTAATCAAAATCGAATAAATAATGTAGCCACAATGAATTTTTTTAAAAAAATTTGTGATTTTATTTTTTTAATAAGTTGGCAACAATGTATTTTGTTAAAATTACATAAATTATATGATTACTAGGAAAATCTTTTGTGAAAATTTGAGTAAAATCGGTTAAATAACAAGGCTATAATAAATTTTTTAAAACTTTTGTAATTTTTTTCTCGAAAAGTTGGCAACACTGGATATTAATAAAATTACATAATTAATGGGAGCATTAGGGATATCGTTTCTGAAAATTTGATCAAAATCGGATAAATAACGTAGCAAATATGAATTTTTAAAAATTTTAGTAATTTTTTTCTCGGAAAGTTGGCATCACTTGAAAAAAATAAAATCACGTGACTATCTTAGGTACTAAACAAATTTATCCTGAAAATTTCATTAAAATCGGTTGAACCGTCTAGGAGGAGTTGCGGCCAAAAATTTTGACTTACGACCGACCGAGCGAGCTGACGACGCACATCCATACACCCACATAAACTAAGTTCAGATTTGTCATCTAGAAGCTATATAAAGAATTTCTATACAATTATTTTTAATGTTACAGACACCGTACGCGCACGCTATACCACTTTTTCCTTGCAGTCGAAGTGGTAAAAACGCACATATCAAATCAAAATATGATTACGCATTCAACGATTTACTGCTATGTGCGTTTGCAGATTGTTACATAACTGTGCATGCGTTTTGGATTTTTGTTTAGACATAGAAAAAATAGTTGGAGTACAATTATATTTATTTACGGTATTATAACACATATACGTATTTTTGACAATATACTCAATTATCTATTAATAGGCCAGTCTAATTAGCAAAAAAATGGGGTCAACCTCGAAATGAGAGATAATAAGCTGAAAATTTGTATACACCTTCATTTTGGCGTTCTAAAAGTTGTCTCAAAAGTCTCATAAAATCTCGTGTCTGCGTCGTAAGTTATTGAAGGTCAAAGGTCACCAAAATTGGTTTTTTGCGATTATCTAGGTTTCTATAGCTCCAATGATGTTAACATCTATTATAAAAATTGTAGAGCATAAAATTTGTGACAAATCTTGTTCCAAACATTTTTTTGTGCGCTTAACCGTTTTTGAGATAGAGGGCGAAGAGCGCGCAGCGCTCAGCCATACACACTGTAATGCAAGGTCAACTGTGAATCTCTGTATACCGGATGTTCGTTCGTTAAGTTCGTATGGGCGTTTAACATGCAAATTCGATAATTTACGATATACTTTTTTCTCGAGTTAAATTCGGAGAAATACTTGCTAGCATGTGCCGTTTGGGCGCTAGAATTTTTTTTTTTTTTGATTTTTTGGTTTTTATTTTTTTCTCGGAAATTATGAGGTGTAGGAAAATAAGCGTGGTATAGAAAAATGCGGAATAATGAATACTATAATTGAGTAAAGAAACCATTATTCGAAGATGCATTGTTTAGTAGAAAAAAATTAAAAACTAATTTTTTGAAAATTTCGGGTACTCGGCGTTTCTTCAAAATAAAACTTTTTTCAAAATTTACTCAAAAAAATCTGAATAAAATTAGCAAAATAAAGAAAAAAAATAGCTACATAACAGCTAAGTGACTTTTTTCTATAACTCGTTTTGGTGTGTCAGGAAAAATTATTGAAAATTCTAAAATGTTTTTTAGATTTTTTAATAATTTTTCCTGCTAATTCAGTATGAGTTAGGGAAAAAAGTTACGTAGTTATTATGTAGCTAATTTTTTTCTATATTACGCTGATTATTTTCAGATTTTTTGAGCAAATTTTGAAAAAAAGTTTTATTTTGATAAAAAAATCCCAAGGTATATAATTTATTTAGGCATTAGGAAAATCTTTTATGAAAATTTGATTAAAATCGGTTAAATAAAGTGATCATAATAAATTTTTAAAAATTTTTGTAAATTTTTTTCTCGGAAAGTTAACACTGTATTTTGTTAAAATTACATAAATTATATGATTACTAGGAGAATCTTTTGTGACATTCGGTTAAATAACATGGCCCTAATATATTTTTAAAAACTTTAGTAATTTTTTTCTCGGAAAGTTGGCAACACTGGATATTAATAAAATTATATAATTAATTATATTAATTATATAATTAATGGGAGCATTAGGGATATCTTTTCTGAAAATTTGATCAAAATCGGATATATAATGTAGCCACAAGATTCATATCTTTACCAACAACATTAATTCTATCAATCATTCTTCTCAGTTGTTCATCAGATTCAGCCAAAACAACCACGTCATCAGCATACGCTAAAGCAGGTACAACACAATCACCTATTTGTATACCATCATTACCACAGAAAGCTTTTCGAAGAAGTACATCCATATATAAATTAAATAGCGAAGGAGACATTACACAGCCCTGTTTCACTCCAACATCAATACGAAACCAATCACTTAAACAACCATCAACTCGTACAGCAGCTTCACTTCTATCATACAGAGCTTGAGTTGCTCCTAAAAGATTACCATTAACACATAAATTATAATTTTATTATAGATATTGTGTTGCCAACTTTCCGAGAAATGTCAAAGTGGTCTATATATAGGTTTACCCATATACTTCTAATCTTGTTTATTTAGTGTCAGCTAATATTATTGGCTAATGTTGTTAGCAACGTTGTTAAAATTTAGCAACCTTCTTAGAGAATCAAGTCGATAAAATTAAATATAATTCTTTATTTAAATCTAAATTAAAAGACGATTTAATAAATAACCCTTTTCGGATTTCTTTTTACCCACTTTGACTGGAAAGAAAAAGTGGTATAGCGTTTGATACGGTGTCTGTAACATTAGCAAAAATAAAAATTTGTATAGAAATCTTTGATATAGCCACTAGATCAGACGAATCTGAACTTAGTTTATAAATGGGTGTATGTGTGTGCTTCGTCAGCTCGCTCGGTCGTAAGTCAAAATTTTGTGGCCGCAACTCCTCCTAGACGGTTTAACCGATTTTAATGAAATTTTCAGGATAAATTTGTCTAGTGCCCAAGATGGTCATGTGGTTTTGGTTTTTTGCAGTAATGCCAACTTTCCGAGAAAAATAATAATAAACCTTTTAAAAATTCATACTGACTACATCATTTACCCGATTTTGATCAAATTTTCAGGGAAGATTTCTCTAATGCTCTCATTAATTATATAATTTTATTAATATTCAGTGTTGGCAACTTTCCGAGAAAAAAATTACTAAAGTTTTTAAAAAAATTTTATGGCCATGTTATTTAACCGATTTTACTCAAATTTTCATAAAAGATTCTCCTAGTAGTCATATAATTTAAGTAATTTTTAACAAAATACAGTGTTGCCAACTTATCGAGAATAAAAATCACAATTTTTTTTGAAAATTCATTGTGGCTACATTATTTATTCGATTTTGATCAAATTTTCCTCAAAGTTTCTCCTAGTGCTCACATAAATTATAATTTTAATATTAAAGATATTGTTTTCGGCCAACTTTCCGCGAAATATCAAAGTGGTCTATATATGGGTTTACCCATATCTACTTCTAATCTTGTTTAATTATACTTGTTTAAAAATAATTCATAGATTGCACTACTAGTATTTAAATTACAGTTTTCTTTTTTATCGACAGCAAAATTCGATTTGCAAATAGTTCAAACATTACCATATAGATGACACTGTAAGATCATAGTTCGAAATAGTTGGCCAGTTGAATGTTGTGTTATAAATTTTCAAATACATATTGATTTTTATAGTAATTAAAAAACATTATTTTACATACAACATTTAGATTTGATTTAAAATAATAATCATGTAAAAAAAAGTGACAAATTATATTTGAAGTAATTGTTTGCATTGACGGTCCTGTGGGTAAAGTTCACTCAACTTTATTGACTTTAGCTGCAGATTGATTATTTATCTTTCTATTTTTTCTCTTTTATTTAAATTTTATTTAGACAAATCGCTAGAACCTGGATCAAGTAGCAATTAAGGAAAAAATTGTAAAATTAAATACGCAGGTATTTATTCTTCTTCTTATACTAGTAATTTTACACAAAATTCATCTGGCCAACTGGATTCGTGTCAGATTTTTATAAGTTAACCTCTAATACTATCAATTACAATATTTTTATATTTTACTTTTTATAAGAAGCTTTTTTTGGTAGAAAATTTAATTTTAATAATGAATAAGTTTATGCAGCATTGTCAATTATGTATAAATGACAAAAATGTATTGTTCACTATACTTGATCTGGATTCAGATGGCAAACGTTTTGTGGATAAATTGGAAGCAATTATGCCAGAAATTGTAAGAAAGAAATGATTTGTTTTGATTGTTATATGTATTATTGTTTCTGAATCTTTTACTTTTCTTATTTTAGGTTGATTGCAAGATCAAATTACCGAATTGTATTTGTACAATTTGCGCTGTTCGATTGAATGATGCTTATAAATTTATAAAACAGTGTTTCGATTCTCAAATAATATTAAAACAACATTTAAATGAAACACTTTGTCGATTATGTGCTGATCGTGATAATATAACATTTACTTTAACTACAATGGATACGGATAACGTATTGTTATCATACAAATTGGAAACCATTGCATCGGAAATTGTAAGTAAAATACTAGCTTTAATCAGGTCCACGAAAATAAATTATATGCTTATAAATTGATAAATAATCATTTATTTATTGTCTCTTCTATAAGTTTTGAGAACAGACAACAATTAATCTAACCTAATTTAGAATATTTTAAATTAAAATACCTTTGTTGATTTTGTTTAATTGAAATTTATATAAAACAAGTTGTAATATGAATACATCCAGCTTATAGTAGGATTACTACGATTTAGATCATTTAAATATTAGTTAAATATCATAGGGATTTGGTGTTATTAGTAGAAACAGTTTTTATTAAGCTCCCTTTATAATCCGCAGATTTTTATTATGTAGTATGTTTAATATGTAATATTAATTTATATTTTTAGCTGGAATGTACTGAGATGTTATCGGATTCTATTTGCTCAATTTGTTCGGTTCGATTAAATGAAACGTATAAATTTGTAGAAAAATGTTTTAAATCGCAAGAAATTTTCAAGCGATATGCAAAACAACAATCGCAAAATAGTGAAGTTATGAAAAACGAAATTAAAGAAGAGAATGTTGATGGAGAATACATTAAACTAGAATTGGAAACTGATAGAAACATTAAAGTTGAAGATAGTTTAGAATCACAAAATAATAGAAATTTTGATGTTGTTTGTATGAAAGAAGAACCTATTACTGAAGAACACATTCAAGTAGATTTGGAAAATGATATAAATATTAAATTTGAAGAAAGTTTGAAATCAGAATCTTTATATTTACATTCAGAATTAATAATTAAGGAAGAATATTCTGTTTTTGAGAATGAAACCGATATAAAACGTTGTCAAGCTAGTAGAACTTCAAATAAAAATATTATTTTTAGCTCGAAAAAAAGTGTTAAATCTGTAAAGAAAAGAAAATCTCATAAATGTACATTATGTTCTCATACAAATGAGAGACCTTATAAATGCGAAATATGTGAGAAATCTTTTACTCGAAATGAATATTTGCAAAGGCATTTACGTACACATACAAATGAGAGACCTTATAAATGCGAAATATGTGCGAAATCTTTTACTCGAAATGAATATTTGCAAAGGCATTTACGTACACATACAAATGAGAGACCTTATAAATGCGAAATATGTGAGAAAACTTTTACTCAAAGAGGAAGCTTAAAAACACATATACGTTCTCATACAAATGAGAGACCTTATAAATGCGAAATATGTGAGAAATCTTTTACTCGAAATGAATATTTGCAAAGGCATTTACGTACACATACAAATGAGAGACCTTATAAATGCGAAATATGTGAGAAAACTTTTATTCAAAGTTCAAACTTACGGAAACATATCCGTTCTTATGCAAGGGAGAAACCTGTTGAACGCAAAATAGAAAACTTTTCCACAAAGTAGAAATTAAAAGAAAGATAATATTCTCGCAAAGCGAGAATGGAGCTAGTCGAATGTGGTTTGATTTTATAAGCTAGTTTTTCGACTAGCTAAAATACAAGATTAGAAGTGTATATGGGTAAACCCATATATAGACCACTTTGATATTATCACATAAATGATAAGAAATAAGAATAAAAAAAATTTTCACCGAAAGTTGGCATCATTGTAAATACAAATAGCAAAATTGCTAATATATAATATTATAGGCGCTAAGGGTATCTTCTGTAAAAATTTCATTAAAATCGGATAAATAATGCGGGCATAACAAATTTTTAGAAAATTATTATTTTTTTTTCGGAAAGTTGGCAACATCGTATTTTAATAAAATTATAATTTATGTGGGCACTAGAAGAAACTTTTCTGAAAATTTGATTAAAATCGGATAAATAATGTAGACACAATAAATTTTTAATATTTTAGTAATTTTTTTCTCAATAAGTTGGCAACACTGTATTTTGTTAAAATTGCATAATTTATGCGGGCACCAGGAGAATCTTTAGTGAAAATTTAATTAAAATTGGTTAAATAACGTGGTCATAATAAATTTTTAAAAATTTTAGTAATTTTTTTCTCAGAAAGTTGGCAGCACTGTACTTTGTTGAAATTATCTAATTTATATGAATACCAGAAGAATCTTTTGTGAAAATTTGAACAAAATCGGTTAAACAACATGGTCGTAATAAATTTTTAAAAATTTTAGTAATTTTTTTCTCGGAAAGTTGGCAACACTGCGGTCTGAAAATTGAACTTAATTTTTTATTTGGTATGAACTATCTAATTGCCAAGTTTTAGCTTTCTACGAGCTCTCCTTTATACTTATAATTAACACTCTGTATTAAAAATTTTAGTAATTTTTTTCTCGGAAAGTTGGCAACACTGCGGTCTGAAAATTGAACTTAATTTTTTATTTGGTATGAACTATCTAATTGCCAAGTTTCAGCTTTCTACGAGCTCTCCTTTATACTTATAATTAACACTCGTATTAAAAATTTTAGTAATTTTTATCTCGGAAAGTTGGCAATACTGCGGTCTGAAAATTGAACTTAATTTTTTATTTGGTATGAACTATCTAATTGCCAAGTTTCAGCTTTCTACGAGCTCTCCTTTATACTTATAATTAACACTCGTATTAAAAATTTTAGTAATTTTTTTCTCGGAAAGTTGGCAACACTGCGGTCTGAAAATTAAACTTAATTTTTTATTTGGTATGAACTATCTAATTGCCAAGTTTCAGCTTTCTACGAGCTTTCCTTCATACTTATAATTAACACTGGTATTTATCGTATTTTTTGGACACGGCCGGCCAGCCAGCCAGCCAGCCAGCCAGCCAGCCGTATTGACGATTTTATAAGCTAGTCTTTTCGACTAGCTAATATTCGTATTCGTAGTGTAACGATTTTGTAGTTCTCTTTTTATTAATGATTATTTTTTAAATATTGTTATGCCCCATTCAGACTGCTGTTTCGCTAGCGAAATCAGTGTTATGTTTTAGCGCAGAACTAGTGGTTCTGAACCAAATCACATGTAAGCTTATGGGGATATCCTGTACATGCGCGGATTTAGATTCATTAGCAAATTTTGTTTGATCGCTGCCAAAGTCTGACCTGGCTAAGTTTCTTAACTAAAATTTACTTATGTTTTAAAATCGGCCAATTAGATTTTACTAAAATGAGGTAGCGTTGTATATCTGTTTTTATGAAAGAAACATTAAGTTTATAATATGTAAATAAACAGTTTGGAAGATAGAATTAATATTATTTTGAAAACGCATATTTAATATAATAAAATAACATTCAGTTTAGATACATCAGAAGAAAAATTAGCGAAAATAAAGAAGATGGCGAATTCATCGTGTAAACTTGCAAAATTATATTTATGTTCTATACGATTCGAAATGTTCTATTTCGTATTCGTATTTTTCAAATGATTGTACAGGTATTATTTTGTATAATCATAAAATTTATGATTAATTTGTTGTATGAAATATGTATATACAAACACAATCACGCCATATACCCAAAACGGTGTGGCACAAACTCTCCATTATCCCGAAATTGGTGAAACTTTTGTGCTTGTGCGTAAAATTAAAGCGGTAGTCTGAATGACACTTTATGTACAATAATGTTTTTTAATTTCTATAAAAATCAACATGAATTTGAAAATTTATAACACAACATGAAATGACAATAAACTTTGTTTATGCGTTCCTGATACAAATTGAAATTTACAGTCTTTATTGTGACAAGAAGATAACAGTTTGTTAATATTCTAATATAAGGACGGCATTTGCCCAAATCAATTTTATATATTTTTTTAAATTTAGATTAATTTTATTATTATTAAGTATGTAAAATATATTAAATGTTATTTATAATAAAATTAAAGTAATAAATAAATCAATATTATTATATAATATGTATTCATAAGTTGTTTTAACTGTATTTAGTAATATGAATAAAATATAGTTTTTTCAAGTGTATCTTAATATTAATATTACTTTACCGTATTACCAATGTAGAAAGAGGTCATTATATTATTAGTACAATAATGAAATTTTTATGAAGCAGTTGATTATTACCTATGTACATCACTGGAGGCAGCATGAAACATAACTACAACGTCAAGTGTATTTAATGCATGGACTAAATTAAGAGGAAAGACAGGTTTTGCTTGTACCAGAGCGTTTATAGAAATTGTCTGAAGATCTATAGTACTTGTAGTTTCGGTTCAAAATAGCTTGCTTCAATCGTGTAATTATTTCATTTGTAAATTGGGCAAAATTTTGCACAGTTCCTACAATTGGTAGTACGTGAAAACACAATTTATTTTTAACTAACATAACATAAATTTATGTATCAATAAATAACTAACTTAAACAATTATTACTTAAAAGGGTTTTCGTGTTTGTAAGGTTGAAAAAAATCGATTTTTTTGCATTTTTTGCATCTTTAGACATCGGAGAATATGTGGCTGAAATGCCATTGCCGGCAAAAAACTTTTTAAGTCATAAAAAACGGGTTTGAATGAGATAGTGTTCATACATACATATATACATACACAATCACGCCATGTACCCAAAAGGGTGTGGCACAAACTCTTTTCATCATCCCGAAATCAGTCGCCTCCAAACATTCCTATCCAGCACAAGCAATTTTCGCTTCATCCACATTCATAATTCCACTCTCATAGGATGCTCTTTTATTTCTACTACTTGGAAACTTTCGCTAACGCAAGCCACTTTCTCAATCATACCACGCCAACTACTCATCGGACGTCCACGCAAACGTATATCATCAAAATCATTCAAATAAATTTTTTTTACAGCAAACGTTCATTAGAAGCATTCGCTCAACATGGCTCCGAACCATCTTAACTGACTAACACCAACTTTTGCTACAACATTTTTGTTCAATTTCACACTCATCATACACTAATCTATTTCGTACCCGATGTCTCCCATTTACACCAAATACCCCACGTAAAAATCTCATTTCCACAGCAGTAATTTTTTTTGTGTTCAGAACCAAAATAATAGCTATCTGAAAACTTTAAACGCGTTTTTTTCAAAATTATTTTTTTTTTTAAAAAACTTAGAACCGATCTTAGAAGGAAATTTTATTTGTTACTGGTTCAGCCAAGCAGAAGTGGAAATTTTGATTCCGTCGTAGGACAATACCCATGGGGACCTGTTGCGTTTGACGCCATTTTTTTTTAAATAAGAAAATTACTGTTTTGAAAAAAGAAAAATACTCTGTTAAAGCTCATTAAAAACCCTTTTCTACAGTGTAGTTGGTTTTTATTGTGTTTGTTATTAAAGTTTCCAAAAAAAAAAAAATGTTGAAGAAAACAAATTTAACAACGCGTAAAAATCACTCGCCTTCGTTATTATTAAATATTATTTTACATAATATTTATTTTAATCCCATTTTAAGATCAGTCAGACATAATTTAATATCTGTCACAATTTTACCACTCCGACTAAAAACTCACTCAGATGTCAAATATTTATATTGTTTATGTAATGACGTGGTTGTTTTGGCTGAATCTGAAGAACAACTGAGAAGGATGATTGATAGAATTAATGTTGTTGGTAAAGATATGAATCTTGTGTTTAATGTTATTGATAAGTGCAAAGTTTTAGTTCTGAAGAACGGTGACTTGATGACTGAATGTAATGTATATATTGATACGGTGCACGTTTAGAGCAGGTAGTTGAGCAGATGTGTATTTGGATAGTTTGCTGTCTAGAAATGGCCGTTTTGATCGTGAAATTGAAAGGAGAGTAAATGCTGCTGTTGTACGGTTTTGGGTGCTTTAGGAACTTTTGCTAGGAATGTAAATGTTTCCAAAGAAGTACGTTTGAATATATACAATGCAGTTTTGGTGCCTACGTTGATGTATAGGGTAGTGAATGTTGGGTTTGGTTGCACAAAAGCATAAACGGATAATGACTGCTGTAGAAATGAGATTTTTACGTGGGGTATGTGGTGTAAATAGGAGAGATCGGGTACGAAATAGATTAGTGTATGATGAGTGTGAAATTGAAAAAAATGTAGCAAAAGTTGCGCCGTGTTAGAGTAAGTTAAAATGGTGCGCACATGTTGAGCGAATATGTCTAATGAACGTTTGGTTAAAAAGATTTATTTGAATGATTTTGATGGTATACGTTTGCGTAGACGTCCGATGAGTAGTTGGAGTGGTGGTATGATTGAGAGAGTCGCTTGCGTGAGCGAAAGTTTCCAAGTAGTAGGAATAAAAGAGAGCATGCTGTGAGAGGAGGAATTATGAATGTGGATGAAGCGAAAGTTGCTTGTGCTGGATAGGAATATGTTTGGAGGCGACTGATTTCTCGGGATGATGAAAAGAGTTTGTGCCACACCCTTTTGAGTACATGGCGTGATTGTGTATGTATGTATGTATAAAATTCATTTAATTGCAATTGAATTTTTATAATTTCCTAGATTGCAATGTCGTTCATAGTATAGGTAAAATGCACTTGATGAACAAAAAAAGATAAATTTTATCAAAAGATTTTTAAATATTCGTAGATTAGATAAATATAGGTAAGTAATTTGAAGTTATTGCAAACTATATCGATTTGTTGTTTAAAGCTAATACGCTGAACAATAACAGAAAAAAATTAATGCAGTGCAATTATTTTTAAACATACATATATACACAATCACGCCATGTATCCAAAAGGGTGTGGCACAAACTCTTTTTGTCATTCCGAAATCAGTCGCCTCCAAACATTCCTATCCAAGCAAGCAACTTTCGCTTCATCCACATTCATAATTCCTCCTCTCACAGCATGCTCTCTTTTATTCCTACTACTTGGAAACTTTCGCTCACGCAAGCCACTCTCTCAATCATACCACCACTCCAACTACTCATCGGACGTCCACTGGGCAAACGTATACCATCAAAATCATTCAAATAAATCTTTTTAACCAAACGTTCATTAGACATTCGCTCAACATGTCCGAACCATCTTAACTGACTAACACCAACTTTTGCTACATCATTTTTTCCAATTTCACACTCATCATACACTAATCTATTTCGTACCCGATCTCTAAACGGTGAGTAAAATTTCGAATAAATTTAGTTTAATTTATATTTCTAACTTGTTCTTATTTTATCGATTTTTGCTGTAACTATTCAATTTCTAACTTTGTCCCCAAATTTAGACAGTTCCTTGGGACTTGCTGACTTTAGTGATATAATAAATGATTTTACTTAGAAAATGCGAGACACAAACTGACAATTTTTTGTAAATGAGGCTATTTATACATACGGTATGTATACGTAATTGGCTATTTATACATACTAAAAAAAAAACCTAAACCAACCTACTAACCTAACCTACCCTAAATAGCCAATTACGTAAAAATACTGTATGTATAAATTAGCCAATTGCGTATACATACCGTATGTATAAATAGACACTTTCTTTTTTGTTGCGAGTTGTATTGTATAATGAAATAAATATTTATTCAATTATTTAAATGAGATTTTTACGTGGCGTATGTGGTGTAAATAGGAGAGATCGGGTACGAAATAGATTAGTGTATGATGAGTGTGAAATTGAAAGAAATGTTGTAACAAAAGTTGGTGTTAGTCAGTTAAGATGGTTCGGACATGTTGAGCGAATGTCTAATGAACGTTTGGTTAAAAAGATTTATTTGAATGATTTTGATGGTTTACGTTTGCTTGGACGTCCGATGAGTAGTTGGAGTGATATGAGTGGTATGAGAGGAATTATGAATGTGGATGAAGCGAAAGTTGCTTGTTTGGATAGGAGTGTTTGGAGGCGACTGATTTTGGGATAATGAAAAGAGTTTGTGCCGCGCCCTTTTGGGTACATGGCGTGATTGTGTATGTATGTATGTATGTATTTATTTTTTTTAAATTTATTAATAAATTTATTT
>CAWYQG010000346.1:0-86424 GCA_963966155.1 Clivina fossor
ATCGGTTAAATAACGTGGCTATAATAAATTTTTTTAAATTTTAGTATTTTTTTTCTCGGAAAGTTGGCAAGACTGAAAATTAATAAAATTATTTAATTAATGGGAGCATCAGGGAAATCTTTTCTGAAAATTTGATCAAAATCGGATAAGTAATGTAGCTAATATGATTTTTAAAAATTTTAGTAATTTTTTTCTCGGAAAGCTTGCATCACTGGAAAAAAATAAACCACATGACCCTATCTTGGTACTAGACAATTTTATCCTGAAAATTTCATTGAAATCGCTTGAGCGAGCGAGCGAGCTGACGACGCACATCCATACACCCACATAAACTAAGTTCGGATTCGTCATCTAGAGGCTATATGAAGGATTTCTATAAAAAAAAAATTGAAAATGTTACAGACACCGTACCAAACGCTATACCACTTTTCCTAGCAGTAAAAGTGGTAAAAATATTAATAGAAATAAAGAAAAACGCAAGAAAGAAGAAATCAGTCAGAATGTTGACAATATTAATACGATAGTTTCTGACGTTGAAACAAAACCAAATATTTATGAATATGATGAACAAGACAGAGATGTACAAAACAGAAAAATATTTATAGAGTTGAAGAAGAAGAAAGAAAGAAGAATCAGTCAGTATGTTGACGAAACAATTACGAAAGTTTCAGACGTTGCAATAAAACCAAATATTTACCAAGACGACGACATTAAAATGAAAACTTCACCGAGAGAAGACGATAATTTACTAAATGAGAATAATAGCGACACGATTATTGAACAAAAGCAAAATTAAAGTCGGAAATTGTAGAAATTTTACTGAAAGAAATTAATAAATTTTACAACAATGAAATCGATAAAATTATTAATATTGATATGCCCGTTTTAGAATCGACAAACGACGCGCTAAGTCTAGATTCTAGTAAAAATATTCAATCAACTGAAATCATTTTGGAGATATTGAATTAAAACAAAGTAATGCTGAAATATTGACTTAATTGAAAGTGTTGCAGAAGATACAGTTACTAAAATTGTCGTTCTGGAGAAAAATGAATCAAAACAAACTATTGCTGAAATATTGACTTAAATGAAGTGTTGCTAAAGATACGGTTACTGAAATTTCGAGAATCAGCCAGTTAAACTGAAACAGAAATTACGATTACTGAAAATATGAATAATAAAACTGTTATTGAAATAAATAAAAATGAAACGGAAAAATTAGAAGAAACGAATATTAAAGAAGATTTGATGCAAGATTTGGAAACGGAAGATGCGGAGTAATAAAATTGATAATAATGAAACTATCGGAGATTCAATTGAAATAACTGAAACAGAATCGAAAGCAGGTACTAACGTTGAAGCCAAAACATAAAATTGAAGAAAAATCACGTTTAGGCATTTACCATATAATGAATGGAATAGTGAAGAAGATTTTACGACAAACGAAAATTATTAAATGAATCAGTTAAATCAGATAAACGAGATGTTTGAAGTAAAAGTCTAAAGTATCGAAGTTTGCAACGAAGCAGCGAGGATGAATATGATAGACAGAAAAAAATTATACGTAAAAAAATAAACCGAAGAAGGGCTAAAGTTGGAATACGAAAATTTCAACAAGAGGCGGAAGCCCGACTGGCAGCCCGCCGCCAAGCCATTCGAATGTGTGGACTCGACCAATAGCAACAACAACAAATTCCGTAGACGACTAAATCTTGAGGGTTAAGACTTTTCTCAGAATGGCCGAATGTAGTAAATACTTATAAAAAAACATAGTGAGCGGTGGTAAAACAGTGGAATAGTTAGTTATAGATTTTCAAAAATAAAAAAAAACTTGTTTTGTAACTTTGTAATCCGATGTGCCGTTCTCGAGATATTTAAATAGTTTCCATTCTTTTTGGACACCCGGTATATATATATATATATATATATAATATATATATATATATATATATATACATTGTGTGTTGACTTTGACCGTCGTACATAGGGATTTAGCATGTAAAATCAGACATGTGCGATTTCCTGCTTCCCAAATTATTTTACAAAAACAACTTTGGAATAAATGTTTTAGGAAAGACTTTTTTACATGTAAATTAATCAACAAAATTTTTTTTAAACCATCCCAACGTCAGGAATTAGCCCTAAAGTTGTCAAGAAATTGACTGAAAATGGCATTAGCCGTGAAATTGGAACATTCGATTAATATTTGTTGATTTTTTGATCCAATTTCACGGCTACTGCCATTTTCCAGTCAATTTCTTAACAACTTTAGACCTAATTCTTGACGTTAGGAAGGTTCCAAAAAAAATTTTGGTAATTGATTTACATGCACAAAAGTATGCGCTAAAACATTTATCATAAGGTTTTTTTTTGTAAAATAATTTGGGAAGCAGGAAATCGCATATGTCTGATTTTACATGCTAAATTCCTATGTACGACGGTCCAAGTCAACACACAATGTATATAATATATATATATATATATATAATATATATATATATACAGGGTGTTTCACAACTTAGAGCAAAAAATTAAAGGGTATATTCTGTACGACGTGCTGATCATGAAACAAAAAGAATTTTTTAAAATTCGCAAAGTAAAGGGTAGTTTACTTGAAGTAGACATTTTTTGAACCACTGGAGTAGCATACGTCATAGAAAGAAATATTAAATGAAATTAATTATCAAAGAAACATTATGTAATGTTAGTTTTATTTAGAGACAATAATTGTTTTGAATACAAAATAATTTATAATATTAATGCATTGTATTATTTAATATCAAGATAATTTGGGGAAATAACATACCTGGAGCGCAAAACTACAAATACTGTTCAAAATTTGCACCATTCATCCCTACACACATTGCAGCACGTTGAATTAATGACCTAGTACAGTCTTGACACGAATTTTGTTCTCGTATTATTTCTGCTGAATTTTCTATTCTCTGCCTAAGTTCTTCTTCGTTTTCCGGCGCATTTGGTTGTCGTAGACGAGGGATTTAAAATGACCCCAAAAATAAAAATCCAGCGGATTTAGGTCAGGGGATCTAGCAGGCCAAGCTACAGGTCCACCGCGACCAATCCACCTGTCCTCAAACACTTGATTTAAATGTTCTCTTACATTTAGAGCATAGTGTGATGGCGCACCATCGTGCTGAAACCATGTCTGCTGACGCACATTTAAAGGCACATTTTCAAGAAGTTCTGGCAAAGTATTTTGTAAAAACAATAAATAATTAGCTCCAGTCATCCTATTTGGTAGAATGTACGGCCCAAGTAATATTCCATTAACAATACCTGCCCAAACATTTATCGAAAAACGATGCTGAAAACTGCCCCGTACAACAACGTGTGGATTTACTTGACTCCAATATGAGAGTTATGATAGTTATGAACTCCCTCCCTCGTAAAAGTAGCCTCATCAGAAAATATGATGTACGAGGGGAAATCGGATTTTCAGTGTGTTTTTGTAAAAGCCAGTTGCAAAATCGTACTCTAAACTTATAGTCAGGTTCTGTTAGCCCCTGTACCCGTTGAAAATGGAATGGGTGGTAGTTTTGATCTCTTAAAATTCGCCATACTGAACTATGTGATACTTCTAATTGTTGAGACGCTCTTCGGGTACTAATAGTTGGTTCAGCATGTACAGCATCTAAGATATCATTAACCATATTGTCGTGTTGATGCTGGCGGCCTCCACCTCTCCACGATTAGGTTGCACATATCCTGTGTCTCGAAGGCGCTGGACTATCCTCACAAACGAACGGGGAGTGGGTAATCGGCGTAAAGGATAACGTTCAGCATACAGACGTCGTGCCAATAACGAATTTTGCCGTGCTTCGCCATAAATTAACATCATGTCCACTAATTCACTGTTACTAAATGCATTCATTTTAACAAAAACTACACTACACTGCTATTCACTGTAAAATGAGAACAGTGCACCAGCAAAGATAATAATAAGATAATATCAGAAGGTAATATTACAAAAAGTTGAACAAAATTTGTTATTATCTAAATACAACAAGTAAAATTAACAAAAGGGTAGGGAGAGAGAGTTACTATGGAAATTCCTGTAAAAATATATCGGAATATATATGAATTTATTAAATATTAATCTTTAATCTACACAAATGAAGTCCATTATTAAAAAGAAATTACATAACTTTCAGCAATCAGACGGTCACGTAAAACGTCAATAAACTAAATAACCGTTAGGTTTAAACAGTTTGTGCATAACTATCTATTGTTTTATTTTATTTTTTTACGGTAACTTGTTATTAAACTCGTAAATTTACTATGCCACTTTAATTTCTTTCAGTGTGTAACAACTAATATAGAATAGGAACTACATTTATATGACATTTTTCACTGGAAATCACCTCCTTAACAAACTGTTAAAGTTTGAAACACTCGTTATAACTCATCCTGTATAAAATATTTGACAATTTATTTATTTCAGTATTCAAAATTTAAATATTATTATTAGAGATTATTCATAATTGGTGTCTCTCTACCATTATATAAAACATAAAACTAAAATATATTTCTCTTTTTAAAATATTGTTTTTTGTAACTAATATATAATCAATATCTTATAAATATTAAATGAAGTATTGAATAATATATAAAACATCTTTCAACTTATAAAAATTAGAAATAAACTTTTAATTCATTAATAGTTAACGAAAAAGAAGAAGAACTTCTCAGTGACAGAATATAAAATTATGATCAAACTTTCTTTGATGTATAAATTATTATATCTTTCAATAAAATTCAAATTTTCTTCCTTGTAATTAACTTGTCATTATTAAATTTTTTATGTAAAAAATATTGAATTCAATTTAAAATTAGTTTGAAGTTGTACATGTAGTACGAAAGTATACTTCTATTTGTAAAAAAAGAAAATAAAATACAGTCCTGAAATTGTTAAACAGTAGTTTTTAGTATATTGCAAATATCAGAAAATTTAAAAAAGATTGATAAAATTTTTAATAATTTGAAATATAGCAGTATAATTTTGAATATGTATTAAAACATTCAAATATTAAAGCTATAAAAATTAATCTGCTTTATTATAAAACAACAAGCATCCTTTCGTGTATACATTATTATATAGAGTTTTTTGGGGAGGAAATATTTTCTATATTATATAAAATTATATTTTTTTGGAAAAAACCCTAACTAAAATAAAGTATTAATTTTTATTACTCCTAATTTAAAAAATTCTTAAAAAACATAATTACTATTTAGGAAATATTCATAAAATTTTTAATAATCCTAAATATAAAAGTAAAACTTGGGAGTATTTTACGAAATATTTTAATATATTAAAAAAAAATGTTGCAAAAAGAAGAGGTATAATGTGCATTAATTAACGTGGTTGTTGTTAATGAAATAAATTTTTTTAGCTTACAATAAAAAAACTAACTACAGACATCATAAAATTAATGACATACATTGGATGCAATCCGAAAGTTCGCACGTCTGCTGCAAATGTAATTGGTACTTTTCTGGGGATAATGACGCTTGTTTTCGTTGTATTAAATATTTTGAATTTTCTATTCAATACACACGAATCATTTAGTAATGTTTTGGACGATGGTGCATTGCTTGCTGCAACTATTCAGGTAATGAATATTAAGCATTTGTTTATTCAAATTACAGTGGAACCTCGCTTAACGAGCATAGTTCGTTCTGGAGTTTTACTCGTAATGCGAAACACTCGTTAAGCGAAACAATTTTTACCATAAAAATTAATGTAAAATAAAAAAAATACTCAAAAAAACGTTATACAGGATGGTGCATAATTATGTACCGTAATTGCTAGACCTGAGAGCACCTTCAAAAATAAGGGTACCTTATTATATAGACTTTTTTTCAAAACTCAATAATAAAGGAGATACAACCCTGTAAAGGGGTGAAATAAAAACCATTTCGAACATTTAACTCGTTAATCAAACTTAATAAAAACTTACAACTTTCAAAAGAATCATACAATTCTAATATTAATTATTCACCAAAAATGTGGTGTAGCACCATCATGCATAAAAAACATGTTTCTTCCTATGTGCAGTGGAATATCTTCTAAAATATCATGTAAAGTATATTATCTAGAAAATTGTAGTACATGTTTCCATTTAAATTTCCAGGAAAAATGTGATTTTAATTTCACCTCTTCACAGGGTTGTATCTCCCTTATTATTTAGTTTTGAGAAAAAGTCAATATAAAAAGGTACTCTTATTTTTGAACGTACTATTAGCTCTAGCAATTACGTAACGTTTATTCAAAGAAAATTACATATAAATTGTTGAGGAGCGTGATTCATCTTCATCTTTTTTTCGATTGCGGAATGAACCAACCTGGGGAATGAGAATTCGATTTGCGGAAAATTCTTTGGATGGTTATTATCTAAGGAAGATTGCTTTTATCGCGAAATTGAAAGAAAAGTTAATTTTTAGTTGTAAGATTTTAGGTGCTTTGGGTACTTTTGCTAAAAACACAAATAACAGTAAACAATTTTTTTTAGAACTCATTATATTAAAATAAAACTACTTTAGAATATAGTTCTGTATTAATATTTATTAATAATCAACATTCTCAAAGTACGTCTTCATCAGGAAAAAAAAGTTACAAATGATATTTTTACTTTTACTAAATAACATTAAATACAAACAAATTACTAGGTAATAAAATAAGTAACTAATTCATAAAATTTATAAAATTTTAATTAATGGAATCTAAATTTTATTTAAATCAGTTATTATTATAACTTTCTAATGCTTATTAATAATTATTAATAAATATTAATACAGAACTATTACCTAAAGCAGTTATATTTTAATATAATTACATAGTTCAACACAAGTGGTAAAGTAATTAAAATTTATGATCTAGATACTTATTTTGTTACCTAGTAACCTGTTTCTATGTTCTGTTTATTTACTGTAAATGTCATTTGAATCCTGTTACCTGATGAAGACGTACGTTGAGTTCGTAGAGTATGTCGATTATTAATAAATATTAATATAGAACTTATACCTAAAGCTGTTTTATTTTAATAGAAACGTAAACGTTTCCAAAGAAGCCCGTGCGAATATATACAATGATAAATATGTTAAAATTTTTACCACTCGGTGACGACGTTTTAAAAAGTTATAGTTAAAAATCTAACGTTTCTAAACGTTTTTAGTCATCACAATGAACTAATTTAAATTAGCTACGAATTGAAAAAATGTATTGATTTCACCGGGATTTGAACTCGGGTCCTTCGTCTATCGCGGACGACGCTCTAACTAACAGCTATGAAATCAATTGCGATTTCATAGCTCAGTTGGTTAGACCGTCGTCCGCGATTTATGAAGGACCCGAGTTTGAATCCCGGTGAAGTCAATACATTTTTTTTCAATTTGTAGCTAATTTAAATTAGTTTATAGTGATGATGATTAAAATCGTTTAGAAACGTTAGATTGTTAACTGTAATTCTATATACAATGCTGTTTTGTTGCCTACGCTGATGTACGATAATGAATGTAGGGTTTAGCTGCAATAACATAAAAGGAAAATGACCGATGTGAAAATGAGATTTTTAAGTAGAATATGTTGTATGACTAAAAGGAATCGGATACGAAATAGATTAGTGTAAAATAAAAAAAAACATGTTGCAATAATTTGTGTTTCATCGGTCATTTTGAGCGAATGTCTAATAAACGTTTTGTTAAAACAATATATTTGTAAATAATTTTAAAGGTATACATCTGCACGTGAATATCCGATGAGCAGTTGGAGTGGTATGATTGAAACAGTGGCTTACGTTGAGTAGGGTTACCAACTCGGCCCAGGCCGAAAAGAGTACATTTCTTAAACAAAAATCGTACACATACACACATATATGTATATATATATATATATATATATATATATATATATATATCTCGTGTTATCATTTTCATCAATAATCATTTATAGATTTAATAAATAAAAAATTGCTAAGATATGAGATACATGTATTTTAATATCAAAATGAACAATTTAAACAAAAATATACAATGTACTTTTTACCACATATTATACGACGAACACAACGTAACTTACAAACGAAAAGTTCGTAGAATACGAAATACTTGTAAATAGAAAATCAAAATAAACAATATTAACAAAAATACGATCAAACTAAGAGCGTTTGAGCCTTGAAAGTATGGATATTTACAACTTGTTTACATTTTTCTCAGTATTGTGGCATCAGTGTATTTTTTTTTAAAAGAGTACATTTATAGTATTTTTTGAAAAAGTAAGAGTACATAATTTTCCTTGCTCAAAAAGAGTACATGTACTCTTAAAAGAGTACGGTTGGTCACCCTAACGTTGAGCAAATGTCTCCAAGTAGTAAAGACGGAAGTTGAATATAATGAATATTGATGAAAATATACAGTGTGTTGACAAAGTAAGGAAAAAAATTTATAATTTCATTATTTAATGTTTTCAAGAAAAACGTTCGGATACGTCGATTTTATTTTTTAATTAACCACCTTATAGCATAAAATTTTTATTTATGACGTCATATAGTTTTGCACATTGACGTCATCGTTAATTTTTAAAATGGCAACCCCATTTTTTTTTGCTGATTTATATGGTTGGTCCAACTACTTAAATGATGGCGTAAAAAAATTACTAACTTAGATAACCATTTTTATGAGAAAATAACAAACCAACAAAAAAAATTGGGGTTGCCATTTAAAAAAACCAATAATGACGTCATTGTGCAAAAATGAATGACGTCATAAGTAAAAATTTCATACCATACGGTGGCTAATTAAAAAATAAAATCGACTTGCCCGAGCGTTTTTTTTTAAAACATTAAATTACGAAATTATGAATTTTGTTCCTTACTTTATCAACACACTGTAGTTGCTTGTCGGGATAGGAATGTTTGGAGAAAACTAATTTCGAGATAGTGAAAAAGTTTGTGCCACATCCTTTTGGATACATGGCGTGATTGTGTATATTTGTATGTATTATTTAATAATTGGATTTTGCAGTGCATTTATTTATTTTGGTTATTATATATTATTAATATTAAGCATTTAAAAAAAATCCAATTTATGTAAAATATTATTTCAGATAACTATAAAATATTATTTTGCCATGAGGGAAGCAAAAAATTTGTCTAATATGTTAGACACAGTCTGGAGTGAGTTTTGGTCAATTGACACATTAGACAATGAATCAAAACAAAACATGCGCGCGTTATATAAAATAGGTAATGCAGTCAGCAGAATATATTATGTGGTTCTTATAATGACAGGTATCTTTCTTGTATTACGAGCCGGTATGAAAGAAAATCAAGCATTCTTATCAGAAATTTGGATTCCAATCTTAAATGATTATATAAGATTATCACCATATTATGAAATAATATTTTCTTTTCAATCAGTAATAGTTGTAATATCACTTTCTTGTTTAATAAGTTCTATAGATCGATTATTTATTGTTCTGACATGTGGTGTTTGTATACAATTTAAAATGATTTGCATAAATTTACAAAAAATTGGACCACAATATAGTCAAGAAGAAAACAATGAAATTGTTCAATTAAATGTTGCTCATCATGTTAAAATATTGAGGTACGTACATATCTATTACCTACATAGTAATAAAAACATACACAAGACCCTTAGTTTTTTGTTTCAAATTCATTTTTACTACTTTGACTGCAAGGAAAAGTAGTAAAGCGTTTGGTACGGTGTCTGTAACATTTTCAAAAAAAAAAAAAATTGTATAGAAATCCTTCATATAGCCTGTAGATGACGAATCTGAACTTAGTTTATGAGGGTGTATGTGTGTGCGTCGTCAGCTCGCTCGCTCGCTCGCTCGCTCGGTCGTAAGTCAAAATTTTGTGGCCGCAACTCCTCCTAGACGGTTCAACCGATTTTAATGAAATTTTCAGGATAAATTTGTCTAGTACCCAAGATGGTCATGTGGTTTTGTTTTTTTCCAGTGATGCCAACTTTCCGAGAAAAAAATTACTAAAGTTTTTAAAAATTCATATTGGCTACGTTATTTATCCGATTTTGATCAAATTTTCAGAAAAGATTTCCCTAATGCTCCCATTAATTACATAATTTTATTAATTTTCAGTGTTGCCAACTTTCCGAGAAAAAAATTACTAAAGTTTTAAAAATTTTATTATGGCCATGTTATTCAACCGATTTTACTCAAATTTTCACAAAAGATTCTCCTAGTATTCATGTAATTTATGTAATTTTAACAAAATACAGTGTTGCCAACTTTCCGAAAAAAAAAATTAGTAAAATTTTTAAAAATTTATTTTGACCATTTTATTTAACCGATTTTAATCAAATATTTATAAAAGTTTTTCCTAGTGCCTAAATAAATTATGCAATTTTAACAAAATACAGTGTTGCCAACTTATCGAGAAAAAAAATCACAAAATTTTTAAAAAATTCATTGTGGCTACATTATTTATTCGATTTTGATCAAATTTTCAGAAAAGTATCTCCTATTGCCCACATAAATTATAATATTATTAAAATACAGTGTTGCCAACTTTCCGAGAAATGTCAAAGTAGTCTATATATGGGTTTACCCATATCCTTCTAATCTTGTTATTTTATATATTTAATATACAATGTACATTTCGGCTTTTTAGGCCATCATCAGGTGACGAATGTGTTACAAAAAATTATTTTTCTAAATATATATATATATATATATATATATATATATATATATATTATATACATTGTGTGTTGACTTGGACCGTCGTACATAGGAATTTAGCATGTAAAATCAGACATATGCGATTTCCTGCTTCCCAAATTATTTTACAAAAAAAACCTTATGATAAATGTTTTAGCGCATACTTTTGTGCATGTAAATCAATTACAAAATTTTTTTTGGAACCTTCCTAACGTCAAGAATTAGGTCTAAAGTTGTTAAGAAATTGACTGGAAAATGGCAGTAGCCGTGAAATTGGATCAAAAAATCAAACAAATATTAATCGAATGTTCCAATTTCACGGCTAATGCCATTTTCAGTCAATTTCTTGACAACTTTAGGGCTAATTCCTGACGTTGGGATGGTTTAAAAAAAAATTTTGTTGATTAATTTACATGTAAAAAAGTCTTTCCTAAAACATTTATTCCAAAGTTGTTTTTGTAAAATAATTTGGGAAGCAGGAAATCGCACATGTCTGATTTTACATGCTAAATCCCTATGTACGACGGTCAAAGTCAACACACAATGTATATATATATATATATATATATATATATAATATATATATATATATATATATACCGGGTGTCCAAAAAGAATGGAAACTATTAAATATCTCGAGAACGGCACATCGGATTACAAAGTTACAAAACAAGTTTTTTTTTATTTTTGAAAATCTATAACTAACTATTCCACTGTTTTACCACCGCTCACTATGTTTTTTTATAATATTTACTACATTCGGCCATTCTGAGAAAAAGTCTTACCCTCAAGATTTAGTCGTCTACGGAAATTTGTTGTTGTTGCTATTGGTCGAGTCCACACATTCGAATGGCTTGGCGGCGGGCTGCCAGTCGGGCTTCCGCCTCTTGTTGAAATTTTCGTATTCCAACTTTTAGCCCTTCTTCGGTTTATTTTTTTACGTATAATTTTTTTCTGTCTATCATATTCATCCTCGCTGCTTCGTTGCAAACTTCGATACTTTAGACTTTTACTTCAAACATCTCGTTTATCTGATTTAACTGATTCATTTAATAATTTTCGTTTGTCGTAAAAATCTTCTTCACTATTCCATTCATTATATGGTAAATGCCTAAACGTGATTTTTCTTCAATTTTATGTTTTGCTTCAACGTTAGTACCTGCTTTCGATTCTGTTTCAGTTATTTCAATTGAATCTCCGATAGTTTCATTATTATCAATTTTATTACTCGCATCTTCCGTTTCCAAATCTTGCATCAAATCTTCTTTAATATTCGTTTCTTCTAATTTTTCCGTTTCATTTTTATTTATTTCAATAACAGTTTTATTATTCATATTTTCAGTAATCGTAATTTCTGTTTCAGTTTTAACTGGCTGATTCTCGAAAATTTCAGTAACCGTATCTTTAGCAACACTTTCATTTAAGTCAATATTTTCAGCAATAGTTTGTTTTGATTCATTTTTCTCCAGAACGACAATTTTAGTAACTGTATCTTCTGCAACACTTTCAATTAAGTCAATATTTTCAGCAATACTTTGTTTTAATTCAATATTCTCCAAAATGATTTCAGTTGATTGAATATTTTTACTAGAATCTAGACTTAGCGCGTCGTTTGTCGATTCTAAAACGGGCATATCAATATTAATAATTTTATCGATTTCATTGTTGTAAAATTTATTAATTTCTTTCAGTAAAATTTCTACAATTTCCGACTTTAATTTTTGCTTTTGTTCAATAATCGTGTCGCTATTATTCTCATTTAGTAAATTATCGTCTTCTCTCGGTGAAGTTTTCATTTTAATGTCGTCGTTTGGTAAAATATTTGGTTTTATTGCAACGTCTGAAACTTTCGTAATTGTTTCGTCAACATACTGACTGATTTCTTCTTTCTTTTCTTCTTCTTCAACTCTATAAATATTTTTCTGTTTGTACATCTCTGTCTTGTTCATCATATTCATAAATATTTGGTTTTGTTTCAACGTCAGAAACTTTCGTATTAATATTGTCAACATTCTGACTGATTTCTTCTTTCTTGCGTTTTTCTTTATTTCTATTAATATTTTTACCACTTTTACTGCTAGGAAAAGTGGTATAGCGTTTGGTACGGTGTCTGTAACATTTTCAAATTTTTTTTTTATAGAAATCCTTCATATAGCCTCTAGATGACGAATCCGAACTTAGTTTATGTGGGTGTATGGATGTGCGTCGTCAGCTCGCTCGCTCGCTCAAGCGATTTCAATGAAATTTTCAGGATAAAATTGTCTAGTACCCAAGATAGGGTCATGTGGTTTTATTTTTTTCCAGTGATGCAAGCTTTCCGAGAAAAAAATTACTAAAATTTTTAAAAAATCATATTAGCTACATTACTTATCCGATTTTGATCAAATTTTCAGAAAAGATTTCCCTGATGCTCCCATTAATTAAATAATTTTATTAATTTTCAGTCTTGCCAACTTTCCGAGAAAAAAAATACTAAAATTTAAAAAAATTTATTATAGCCACGTTATTTAACCGATTTTACTCAAATTTTCACAAAATTCTCCTAGTATTCATATAATTTATGTAATTTTAACAAAATACAGTGTGGCCCATTTTCCGAGAAAAAAATTACAAAATTTTTTAAAAATTCATTATGACAACTTTATTTAACCGATTTTAATCAAATTTTTATAAAAGATTCTCCTAGTGCCTGAATAAATTATAAAATTTTAAAAAAATACAGTGTTGCCAACTTATCGAGAAAAAAATTACAAATTTTTAAAAAAATTTATTGTGGCTACATTATTTATTCGATTTTGATCAAATTTTCGTGAAAGTTACTTCTAGTGTCCACATAAATTATAATTTTAATAAAAATATTGTATTACCAACTTTCCGAGAACTGTCAAAGTGGTCAATATATGGGATACCCATATATTTCTAATCTTGTTATGTTTGTTCTCCGTTTCCTGATCATCATTTTCATTATACATGTGAATTAATTCGGTTAATCCATAACTTTTAATCAGTTCATTTCTAACTTGTATGCTAGCAATCGTTTCTTTCATTCTTTCTGCCTTCACTCTTTGTAATTCAAATTTCTTCTGGAATTTCTCCTGCAATTTTTTCCAGCTTCTTAGTATTTCTTCAGCATTATAGTTGTACCATAAACTTGCTTCGCTCACTAGTTTTGTTCGTGCTACTTCCAATGCGTACTCGTCGGACCATCGATGTAACTTTTGCATAATTTAAATACTTTGTAACAAATTTTCAACATCTTTTTTGTCGTTATCTCCACTAAATGTACCAATCTTATGAAACATATCAGGCATAATATAAAATTTTTGCGTTGTTATTTGATGTTCTTTTATTTTATTCGGTGCTCGTTTTGTTTAATTGTTAAATCATCGTTTTCATCTTTTCACCCTATTTTCGATTTTCTTCTAACCTTTTTTTCTCTCGTCGTTGATTTTCTTTCTCACGTCGTCTTCTAACTTCATTTTTTCTCGACACCGATTTGCTTTCTCGCGTCGTCGCTTTTCTTTTAACGTCATTTCTCCTCGTGATTGATTTTCTTCCTCACGTCTTCGTTTTTCTTCTAACCTCATTTTTTCTCGATGCCAATTTTCTTCCTCACGTCGTCAATATATTTACAACATGCTTACGGCAATGTACTTAAGTAATTTCAGCAGCGGGGATGTAACCAAATCCATCTGTTCTTTCATGAGAATTTTATTAACAACCAAGGCTGTTTGAATTTCCATTGCTTCTAAGAAATTCATTTTTAGACTTTTGTCGCAAATATGCTAAATTTTCATTTTATCTTTATTTAAGGCCTAATTCTAAACAATGTTTTGCATGTTTTAATCTATTTTTCTCAGTTTCACAGACCTATAACGTTCGTCCAAGTTATCTATTATATCTATAAATAGAGCAGTAGATTTAGTTATTATTATTTAACCTCTAAAAGACGGCCTTTAAATTCCCGTAGTGGTGTCCCTCGACCGGAGATTGAAAATCAAAATCATCAATAAATTACAAATTATTTTACGTATTTTTACATTTTTTTTTTCAAACAGTCTAAGATAATATTTTTATATAAATTATCAAAAATAAATTACCAGTAATTTAAAAAGCAAAATATAACATATGCTTTTATACAGAGTGGTCCAGAATTATGTACCGTAATTGCTAGAGCTGATAATACGTTCAAAAATAAGGGTACTTTTTTATATACACTTTTTTCCAAAACTCAATAATAAGGGAGATACAACTCTGTAAAGGGGTGAAATATAAACCATTTTTTTTTTAAATCTTCCAGACGCTTTTGAATAACGGGTTGACATTTTAGGGGTGAGTATATGACATTAGAACAATTAAATTTATGTTACCACTTATTCCATTCTTTATGATTAAGGGGTAGTTTTGGGGAGTACGTGTGAGTTATTACGTCATATTTTTTTGAAAATTGTAAGTTTTCATTAAGTTTGATTAAAGTGTTAAGTGTTGAAAAATGGTTTTTATTTCATCCCTTTACTGGGTTGTATCTCCCTTATTATTGAGTTTTGGAAAAAGTCTATATAAAAAGGTACCCTTATTTTTGACCGTTTTATCAGCTTTAGCAATTACGGTACATAATTCTGAACCAGCCTGTATATTAATAAAGTCATTTGTGGTTAAACTTTACTTTACAATTATTATATGTATTTACTTCAAACTTTACGTACCGTTAATTTTGCACATATCATGAATATAAATCGCAAATTTTAGTGCGTAAATGATATTTACAATGGTTAAAACTTATCTTGAAAACTCATTTCTAACATATAAGTTATACTATTAATGTCAAAAGATAAACTTTTGTTCTTGGGTCCTGAACCTTCGTTATAATTAATTTTAGGGATACGCTAGTCGCACCCACACGGGTCCACGGGTTTAGGTTTATGTTAGATTAGGTTACGTTAGTGGACCCGTGGCCCGTGGACTCGTGTGGGTGCGACTAGCCTCGGCCTTAATTTTAATGTTATTTTAATATGGTTCACTCAAACCACAAACGCGAACCAAACTCAGAAATACTGAACATGACTGAAAAGTCAAAACACGTCACAGCCAATAACAAACCTGATAAGAAATTTTATAACATTAAAATTAATATACATAAGTTATACGTGAGATGAATTGGATGTACTTGACATATATGCTGGCGCTCATTGCTGGATAGGTAAGGTAAAGAGGTTAATTTGTTAAATGTTTAGTAAAATTAAAGCAACGTAAAGAATTTTTAATTGCTATTAACGTAAAAAAAAATAAAGATAACAGTATCTGCTAGTAGTTATGTAAATATGGACAATATGTGACAAGAGTTTTTTAACATTCGACATGATAAAAAACGAGTTTTTAAAATCAGTTTTATTATTACATTTCCGCATTAAAATTTTGCGATTTATATTTCTGTGGCTTTAAGGAAAAACCTGTTAAGTCGTTTTTTTTTGGTAAAATTGAATTAAGTGCGGATTATGATATATATTTATATATATTTTCATCTGGTGATTTCAAAATGATATTATCTGATGTACGTTTTTCGTAATTTGGGCAAAATCTAACCAGTTAAGTGTCACTTTTTAAGAAAAACCAATTAAATGTAATTTTTGAAGAAAACCCAGTTAAGTGGCATTTATATACTTGTTAAAATACATTTACCTAAATTCTCACCATTTAGAATTAATGTTTATGCCAGGGATCGGTAAACACTCTGTAGTGAAACGCCATCGATATCGTAAAGTTTTATAGCGAGATTCTTTTTAACAATTAACCTCATATACAGAATCGAAGCGAACAACAAAAACAAATTTTTTCATTAAATTGAGCTCACATACACTACAGCTGTCTACAAGTATATATAATTTGTTCGAAATTGGAAAATGTTTAATGAAAATACATAAAACAATTTCAAAACTTAATTCATTGTTTGTAGTTATAAAATAATAGTGAAAATGTATTTTTCGTTAAATAATTATGTAGTTAAATATAATTTTTGTGGAATAACCAGTAAAGTGAGTTCCTTCTATTTCTAAGTAAATCTGAAATATTTTTACAAGTTCTATAAGATTTTGATATTTCTTTTTGACATATAAATGGTATTAGATAAAAATTCGAGACCATTTAAAAGTAGTTATGAAGTTGACTTATGAAACTTTAAAGGCAAATATCTCGAAATCAGGAAAAATCGACTTAACTGATTTTTCCCCAAAGCCACAGATTTATAAAATATGCTAAAATAACAGTGTGTAATATAAATATATTTGGTAGCCGTATAGTTTTACCTAGTTGGTTCATTGTGGGTTCACCGAATTGCACGAAACCAGAAAAATACAAACAAAACACTCACGATTTACCGTAAGAACTCATACTCTGTACGTATAAACTGCTATGGTCCGCGTCTGGGCAAAGACTGGTTTTCGTGCCTTGTTGACAAGGCAATGCTGTCGGCGGATTTTACCCTAGCGCTACAAAAATAAAAATATTTTTAAATATAATATTAAAGCCATTTCTAGGCAAACAAAAGGATATATTCAGACAGGTGGTGGGAATACAAAAATGAATAATTTTACATTCGATTTATTCGTTTAATACTACATATTTGTGGTAACTAATTATTAGAAAAATTAGATAATTTATTTACAAATAATTGAATTTAATAATAATTTATATATATATATATACAAAATTAGCATATGCAACAATTAATCATATATTTAATTGTCAATATTTTCTTTGTTTATTATTATTTTGATTTCCAAAAAATATATTTGTTGTTAATTGTTGATACTCTAGTTCCGAGGCGTACGCTTTCAATTATTAATTTATTATTAATTTTATTTTTAGGTTTCTAAACTCGTTCGAAGATAATTATTCAAAATTATTTTTACCTACACTTATTACAAGTTTTATGGGTCTGTCTTTATCACTGTACGGACTTGTAGTGGAAGAAAATTTGTAAGTAACATATTTTATCACATATTTACTAGATAAATTTAAAATTTATTATTATTACAGTAATATAAAAATTATATGTGCGTGTCTAACAGCCGTTGGTTTGCTACAAACACTTGCTTATTGCTTTGCTGGCCAACTTATTCAAGATGAGGTAACTTATCTTTTCAAATATATTAAATATATATATATATATATATATATATATATATATATATATATATAAATATATAATATATACAGGGTGATTTGTAAATAATTGTAAATATTTTAACTGGAGTATCCTGGGCTCAGAATATGAAGATTTGACACAAAACACTTAGATAAAATGTGGCTCCTTACTGAGCTACAGGGTGTTTTATTTAAAAATTTAAAAACGATTTTTGCCCAGTACTTAAAAACTATTTGACGTATCCTTATCATACTTGGCAGAAAGTGTAGGTACCATACACCATACTAAATTATGTTAAACAAAAGTTTCTGGCTAGTGCCAGTGGCGTACAACAGGGGCAAGTGAGAGGTTGATCCTTCCTAAATTCTACGCCACTGGCGGAATTGTCATTTTAGCACAATTTTTCGATTCTCCAATACTTGCTGTGTAAAAAACATACTCTTCCTTTGTAACGATAAAGTCACTGTTTTTCGAGATATTTAAAGTTAAACATAAGCTGCACCCTTGGGATTTTTTCAAAATTTGCTCAAAAAAATCTGAAATAATTGAATCAAATAGAGAAAAAAATTAGCTACATAATAACTAAGTAACTTTTTTCTCTAACTCATTCTGGTTTGGCAGGAAAAATTAATGAAAATTAATATTTTTTGCATTTTAATTTTTTATTTTCAATAATTTTTCCTGCCAAACCAGAATAAGTTAGAGAAAAAAGTTACTTAGTTATTATGTAGCTAATTTTCTTCTCTATTTTACAGAATTATTTCAGATTTTTTGCAGCAAATTTTGAAAAAATCCCAAGGGTGCAGCTTATGTTTAACTTTAAATATCTCGAAAAATAGTGACTTTATCGTTACGAAGAAAGAGTATAGTTTTTACACAGAAAGTATTGGAAAATCGAAAAATTGTGCTAAAATGACAATTCCGCCAGTGGCGTAGAATTTAGGAAGGATCAACTTCTCACTTGCCCCTGTTGCACGCCACTGGCACTAGCCAGAAACTTTTGTTTAACATAATTTAGTATGGTGTACGGTACCTACACTTTCTGCCAAGTATGATAAGGATACGTCAAATAATTTTTAAGTACTGGGCAAAACTCGTTTTTAAATTTTTAAATAAAACACCCTGTAGCTCAGTAAGGAGCCACATTTTATCTAAGTGTTTTGGGTCAAATCTTCATATTTTGAGCCCAGGATACTCCAGTTAAAATATTTCCAATTATTTACAAATCACCCTGTATATATAAATATATATATATGTATATATATATATATATATATATATATATATATATATATATATATATATATAGGGTTTTCCAATAATAGGTTTTATTTTGATATTTAAAAAAAAACGAGTATATTTTAAGAGAAATCAATGGATATTTATTTCATTGTAAAGGGAAAGGTATGTCATTAACGATGGAAAACGATATCAGCCAAATAGCCGCCACAGCTACGGTTGCAGCACCATATCCTTTACATGAAATTTTCCATGACCAATTCGCACATTTGCGGCTGTAACTCGGCTCGATAACTTCACAAATTCCTTCTTTAAGGTCATTAATCGATTGTGGAGCATTGGCATAGACCTTATCTTTCACGTGGCCCCAAAGAAAAAAGTCTAAAGGTGTTAAATCACAAAATCTCGGGGCCAATTGTGATGACCTCTTCGAGAAATAACACGGCTAACGTTGCTGGTGATCGACCGGCTTGAGTTCTTGTGTTAACTGAACTTTAAAAGCTTTAAAACCTAAGTCTTTATGCAAAATACGGTGTATTGTTGTTTGTGGAATGCCTAATTCCAAAGATCGACGAGGAATCGACAAACCTGGGTTTTCGTCAACTCTACGGGCTACAGCAGCAATAATCTCAATTGTTCTTGAGCGACGCACACGGTTTCAATTCTTCACATCACTAAGTTGTCCCAACAGCTCAAATTTTTTAACCAGTTTCACTATTGCTGGCCGAGAAGGTGCTTCACGACAACCCAAAAGTGCTTTAGTTTTGCGAACTGTAACTGCAAAATTTTCACCATTTCTGTTGTGAATTTTAACAAATTCAGTGCGTTGTTGAAGCGTGTATCGTTGCATTTTTAGTAATGGCGTAGTTTTTACTTGTCAAATGACAAAAAATAAGAGCTTCAAAAGTGACAGCTGCCCAGATAGCAGGCTATTCAAAATGAAAACTCTTATTGGAAAACCCTATATATTTAAGAATTTTATTTTTATGTTTTGGGATTCCGTCCTGCTCTGTCTGAAAACAATTTTAAGCACTTTTAGTTTTTTTTTTAAATTCAAGAAGGCCATGAAATATATATATATATATATATATATATATATATATATATATATATATATCATCAAACTCTCATTAAAGATTCTGTGTCAAGCTTTCGATGGTATTTTCCACTTAAACAGGATCTAAAATTTATTAATGAACTGAACTAACTGTACAATAAAATAATATTAAATAATTATTATGACATGTTCTTTAGAGAAAATTCAAAAACAAATACATAAATTATACAGCAATAATAAAATTTGCACAATATACAAATCATCAAGTCAATAAATAGTTAAAAATATATAATAATTTAATATTTGACTAAAATTTTTGGGTCAAGATTTCGCAGAACTACTTCACCTCCGAATTTCATGAAATAATAATAAGTGGCGGTCAGGTTAGGTTAGGTTAGGTACTAGGTTAGGTTAGGTTAGATTAGGTTAGTTTAGGTTTGTGGAGAAAAAAAGAGAAAGTGGGACAACTTGATAGGAGATATTGACAAGGACATATGAGGTAACGCCTACCAAATTGTGGTGCACTCAACTCGACTAACCAAATCAGAATGCCTAGATGTATCTGTAGTTAAGAAGGTAGTCCGGGAGCTCTTTCCGTTGAAGGAGCCTCACGGGTACCATAAAGTCGTAGAACAAAAAGAAAACTACTAGGAAATAACAGAGCAAGAGATATTTGGGGCGAGTAGCCTATTGAAAAAAGGAAAAACGCCCGGCCGTTATGGCATACCGCCAGAGATAATAATAATTGCGGTGTCAGCAATACCTCAAAAGATAATATGGCTAGCGAACAACCTATTATGACAGGGCGAGTTTCCGGCTACATAAAAAACCGGTAGACTTCTTCTCATAAAGTAACCTGGAAAAGAAAGATATGAGGCTGCTGTATTTCGCCCACTCTGTCTACTGGATACGGGGGATAAATTTGACGAATATCTTATTGCTGAGAGGCTTCACAAACATGTAGAACCTCTTCTACGTGATGAGCAGTATGGTTTTAGGCAATTCCGCTCTACGATTGATGCTATTTAGCGTGTAGTGAACATTGTCTTAAGTGAGAAGCAAAAGGCGTTAAAGACTAGGTGTTTCTGCGTACTTGTCATGGTAGACGTAGAAAACCCTTTTAACAACGCGCCTTGGAATAAAATTATGCAGGTTCTAGACAGACTGCAGACTCCTTCTTATTTGATAAATGTAATTGCTGACTATCTCAGCAACAGAGGCGTTACGAACGACGGATCGTGGTACCCAATGACGTGCGGCGTCCCTCAGGGTTCGGTACTTGGGCCGCTTCTGTGGAATATCTTTTATGATAAGCTCCGCCACCTCCAAACATATAGGGGAATTACACTCATCGCCTATGAGGATGATTTGGCAATAGTAGCAGTAGACAGAAAAGAAGAGGTACTCACTTACAAGGTCAACCAAACGTTGGTAGATGTCGACAATTGAATCAGAAGCAATGGACTGGAAATAGCAGAACATAAGACCAGAAGGGTTTATGCTGAGTGGGCGGAAGCGCTATCAACACATCCAATTTGAACTGAAAGATCATATTATCACTCCTGGCTACCAGTTGAGGTACCTAGGAGTAATATTAGATAAAAACCTTGGTTTCGGCCCACATGTGCAAGAGGTGACCAACAAGGCGGAACGCACAATATCAACTTTTTGTAGAATATTTCCCCGTATAGGGGGCTTTCAAGGTAGCAAGCGGAGATTACTTCTGAGCGTTGCTGAGTCAGTAATAATTTACGGGACACCGATATGGGGTTTCACTATGGCTGTGAAGAAGTACTCCCAAAAGGTAAATTTCTTGCAACGGAACGGTACGATTGCCGTATGCAGGGCATACAGGACTGTATCGTTCCAAATAGTATGCAGTTTATCCGCTGCCTTTCCGCTTGATCTTATTGTGATGGAACGGCAAATGGGGTATAAAAAGTCCTCCCAAGAACGGGCCCTGTTACGTACAGAGTTGTTAGAATTATGGCAGCGAAGATGGGAAGAGACCCCAGCTACATGGCTACAAAGACTCATTCCAAACATAGTCTCCTGGGTTACAAGAAAACATGGAGAGTTGGACTTTCACCTCACGCAAGTTTTATTGGGGCATGGATGTTTCCAAGCCTGCCTCTTCCGTATTGGGAAGGCTGACACGGAAAACTGTAAATACTGCGGTAATATCGACACTGTTGAGCATACGTTATTTACTTGCGTATGGGTTTATATTCGAGAACAAGCAAATGTACCACTTGGAACAACGCTAGAGCCAAGAAATCTTGTCCATACAATGCTCCAAAGTGAACAAGAATAGAAAGTAATTGTAGATTCTATCACGAAATTAATGTCCACATAGGAGTTGGACGAGAGGATCAATTAAGGCCGCTAGGCCGCTTCGGACGGCTTCCCAATGATGTAATGCGTAAGCGGTTTCCGTGGGTTTTTGTTTTTTAGGTGGGGGGGGGGGGGTTTAGTCGGCAGGCTCTCATTTAGACGGGAGTCCGACACTACCTACTAATCAGATCGGTAGGTGCTCAATGAGAGTTTTCCCCTCTCTCCAAAAAAAAGTTAGTTTAGGTTAGGTTAGGTTAGCTTAGGTTAGTTTAGGTTACTTATTGAATAATCTAATCTAAACGAACCTAACTTAACCTAACCTAAACTAAAATAATCTAAACTAACCTAACCTAACGTAGTACCTAACCTAACCTGACCGCCACTTATTATTATTTTTCCCATTATTGTTATTATTAGAAGAATATTTTCACCAAGTTTCATCAAAATCGGAAGTGAAGTAGTTCTGTGACATTTTGACCAATTTTTGTTATGTTGATTCTTATTAACAAAATTGATCTAAAACTTTTAATTAAAGTCATGTAAAACATTGGTTACTGAGATTTCAGTTTGTTTCAGTTGATCTCAGACTGTCAGTTTGACTAATAAGTGTAGAGGGGCTTTCTGAATGAAGTCAAGAATGATAGCCTGATTTTCAGTCACAACTCCGTTTAATTATAAATAAATTACATAACAAATTTTCAGGGCTTAAAGGTATGCGATGCTGCATACAATTGCATGTGGTATGATATGGATAGCGGTGTCGTGCAAAAGAGTTTAATAACGATAATGATGCAAAGTCAAAAATCACTTGTAATTTCGATTGGCGGCGTATTGGACCTAGATATTATCAGTTTTGGACGAGTATGTAACTCTAACTAATTGTACACTACACACTGTAAAAAAAGAAAAAAATTGCGAAATTACAGAAAAATATTATTAAACCTTGAACAAATAAATGTTCATATTGTCATTGTGAAATTTAATATAATAATACTCAAGAATATTGCGATTTTATATTTTTCCCAAAATTTCACAAGTTACTCAGTCATTGAATCGGCTTGTGAAATTTTGGGAAAAATATAAAATCTCAATATTATGAGAAAATATTAGTCAAATTTTACTATAAAAAAAAATCTGTCATTCCATTTTACTATAAATATTCTGTATTTCTACCTCAAAATTCCCTAATTTTTACATAATTTTTAACAATCATATAAACTAAGTAAAAATGACTTAATAAGTACGTAAAATTGCTTATTTTCTGAAAATTGCATCACATATACTAAATATAGAATTACGTATTGTTGGTATAATTTCTTAAATTATGTAATATTATAGCTTGCATATTAATATTTGTAATAATTGTAAAATACATCCTTTATGTAAATTTAGAAATGTATGTAATTATTCCAACAATAATATTACAGAACTAAACAAATTTTAGTTATTTATGTAAAATTCCTGACAGCAAATTTACTGAAGTTCTGTAAATTTAACTGTAATATTACACATATATATGTACTTTTCTATTCCGTTGGTAATATCGTATTACATAATGTTTGTAATAGTTCTGATATTATGTGTTTTTGAACAATTATAGCTATAAATACTGGGTATCATAATAGCTCATTTTTTGTCAGTAAAATTACATAATTTTTTTTAGAGTGTGTTTTACTATATTTAATAATTGGATGAGGCTATTTATACATACGGTATGTATACGCAATTGGCTATTTATACATACAGTATGTATACGCAATTGGCTATTTATACATACAGTATGTATATGAAATTGGCTATTTATACATATAGTATGTATACGCAATTGGCTATTTATACATACAGTATGTGTATACAATTTTCTATTTATACATACGTTATGTATTTGCAATTGGCTATTTATACATACTTTATGTATATGCAATTGGCTATTTACAGATTTACATATACTGATTGTATGTGCTATTATTACAATTAATATTTAGATAATAACTACATAATTATAAATAATTATAATTTTATTTATTAAAATTTATTTGCATTTATTGTTCAATAAAGTAATACATATACTATAAAGCAAGGGTGGGCAACCTTTTTTATAACACGGGCCAGAATAAATTTTACGTTTTTTCCGCAGGCCGTAGTAGTTAATTGACACCTTCCTGTGACCTGTAATTTTTTAGTCTGCAAATATTAAATAAATGAAAAAAAATTAATTATTACATTTATTTCTCTTATCGCCTTCGAAAAATTACAAAGAATTAGAAAAAAATAACTTATTAATCATAAAACAATAAATATACATGTATAAATGAAAAAAGTATTTATTTAATGTGACAACTGGTGCTGCAAAGATTTTGTTAGCATAAACTAAACGAATTACATCAAAAATATATTTATTTATAATTTCTTCTGAAAATCTCGCGGGCCGAATAAAAACTTTTCGCGGGCCGTAGTTGGCCCGCGGGCCGGGGGTTGCCCACCGTTGCTATAAAGTATCATTAAATCAAAGAAATAAATATAAAGTAAAATAAATATAAATAAAAATAAAGTAAAATACTAACTAACCAACCAGCCAATTGCGTAAAAATACTGTATGTATAAATAGCCAATTGATTATTCATACCGTATGTATAAATAGCCACTTTCTATAACTTAACTCTTATCAAGCTGCTATACCTACAAAATGAATATAATTGCACGGCAGACGGCACTCATAGCTACTTTACTGTCCCCAGCGGAAAAGTTCATTTTAATACAATATTACAGGGGTGTTAAGTTTAGCTGAACGCCTGGTTTTGGCGGTTGTGGCGTTGCTAACTTGCACACATGATGTATGTATAAATAGCCAATTGCGTATACATACTGTATGTATAAATAGCCAATTGCGTATACATACTGTATGTATAAATAGCCAATTGCGTATACATACCGTATGTATAAATAGCCACTTTCTTATAAATTTTTTACCATTTTGACTGCAAGGAAAAATGGTATAGCGTTTGGTACGTTGTCTGTAACATTAAAAACAAAATTGTATAGAAATTCTTCATATAGCCTCTAGATCAGACGAATCCGATCTTAGTTTATGTGGGTGTGAGGATGTGCGTCGTCAGCTCGCTCGCTCACTTGCTCGCTCGGTCGTTAGTCAAAATTTTGTGATCGCATCTCCTCCTACACGCTTCAACAGATTTTAATGAGATTTTTAGGGTAAATTTGTCTAGCACTCGAGATGGTCATGTGGTTTTATTCTTTTCCAGTGAAACCAACTTTCCGAGAAAAAAATTACTAAAAATTTCCCTAATGCTCCCATTAATTATATAATTTTATTAATATCCAGTGTTGCCAACTTTCCGAGAAAAAAGTACTAAAGTTTTTAAAAATTTATTATGGCCATGTCATTTAACCGATTTTACTCAAATTTTCACAAAATATTCTCCTAGTATTCATATAATTCATGTTTTTTAAAAAAATACAGTGTTGCCAACTTTCCGAGAAAAAATTAGTAAAATTTTAAAAAATTCATTATGACCACTTGATTTAACCGATTTTAATCAAATTTTTATAAAAGATTCTCCTAGTGCCTAAATTAATTATGAAATTTTAACAAAATATAGTGTTGCCAACTTATCAAGAAAACAAAATCACAAAATTTAAAAAAAATTTATTGTGGCTACATTATTTATCCGATTTGAATCAAATTTTCAGAAAAGTTTCTCATAGTGCCCACATAAATTATAATTTTAATAAAAATATTGTGTTACCAATTTTCCAAGAAATGTCAAAGTGGTCTATATTTGGGTTTACCCATATACTTCTAATCTTGTTTTCTAATTTTTAGGTTGTGCGAGCTTCATTTTCCTTTCTGATGTTTCTAACTAATACGAGATCAGATAATACAAAAACTGTATGAAAATAGATTCAATATAAAATTATATTATATAGTTTATTTATATTCGTTTTGAAAATGTTTACCACGAAATATTGTATTATTATTTTATTTTATTAGGACTATATGTAGAAAAAAAAACAGATAATACAAAAATTGTATTAATTCAGTTAGTATGTATTAATATAAATTTCAAAATACAAGCACTACACTGTAAAAAGTTAATGTAAATTTACATTGATAGTAGTAGTAATTTTACGATATTTTATCTTGTAATTTTTATAAATTATACTAAATTTACTAGAAAAATATAAAAAATTACTATGATTAAGAATGTAATAATAAATATTGCAGCAAAAAAAATTTGTTCTTTTTATTTAAAAAAAAAAAAACACTTATTTAAATATATTTGCCCGAATTCATAACTCCTTCCAAAACTTCTTTCAAAGTGGAACATCACTCTGACACTTTAAACAATAATCGATTTTTTTACATTTTCTGAAATCTTGTATTGCGTAGAATAATCTGTTAAAACGGTTTTTCGAAATTCGAAGTTTTGGCGGAGTTACATCGACCAATATAGAGTTGTGTTAGAGCAAGTAAAACGTACAGATCGGGCAGTTAAAAACTACCTTGTTCCGACTAGATCTTGAAAACTTTTAATCCGTTTTAAGATCTAATTGTACAGAATTAAATTCTCTAAAATTATACTACTAATATATCTTTCTTTTTCGAATTTTATACGCTTTAAGGGGACATTCTTGGTTGGAAGCCTGAAAACTGGATTAACTTTGGGATTTTTTTGTGAGAAAAGTAAAAGCAATAGAAACATGCGGTTTCGATAGTTAAATTTCCTTATTCTCTTTTAATAATCGACAATTTTTTAGATCAAAAATTTACACTAACATGGCCGCAACAGCGGCCATATTGAATAAGTCCAACCGGAACAATGGTCTACTCGTCTACTGTAACAATCCTCATATGAAATAAAAAAACAAAAAAGTTCTGAAAACTATATTAAATTACCTGAATCCTGAACTTAACTTTAACCAAATTGATTAAACTTGAACAAAATGGCAACCGTTTTAACAAAAATGACTTTTTTCACCTTTTTTCCATGTTTGACCCGTAATAAAAATTGTAATTGCAACTTTTTTGGCAGAACTTAGGTTTAGAATACAGCAAATTTTATTTAGTTTCTTGTACACTTGGTCCGAAGGCAATCGGTTGAAACGTTTGGCCAGAATCCATGTTAGAGTGAAAGAAAAGTGGTTTTGATAAAAACGCATTTGAAGTTTTAGCAATCGTTTCGACTGTAATATCGGTTTTTTTTTTGTCCGTCAACAACCTTTTATGGTTGTAACAAAATTTCGCCGACACTTTGCAATTATTTTCTTCGATATATTATACAGATATGACATTGTGAGAAAACTAATGGTAGATATCTTCAGAAAAATTCTATTATTTAAATAGTAGTCGTAAACAGAAAACTTCGTTAGATTCAATTACAAGTATTCAAGCGGTCGGAAGGTACCTGTGTACAATTAGCCGCAGCGGCCGAAATACTTTCCGAAGTACATCGGCCTTTCAGGCACTTATTCTACACGAATGTAGCTTTGAAATTATACACAAAAAAAATCGATTTTTTGAAAGTTTCAACCAAGAATGCCCCCTTAAAAGTTGAATTTTTTCACTGAAAAAAGAACAGTTTTTTTTAAAATAGTTGCCATTTTCGTAATACAGTGGAACCTCGCTAAACGAGCAAAATAAATTGTAAAAAAAGTGACTCGCTTCACGAGCGACGTGGATAGGGGATTCCCCGAATTGTGCGATAGAACTTTCCGTGCCATTGCTACATCAGCCTGTGTTTAGAACAAAATATAGCAAAACAAATGTCTCTAGACAGCTTTCTAGTAAAAAGAAATTAGGTAAGTTACTAATTATTTAGATTTTTTTTGTTTTTTGCAAATCGAATTTTCAATCCAGGTTCGTTCAGTCCAGGATAGAAAAAAAGATGAAGAATCACGCTCCTTAACAATTTACATGAAATTTTCTTTGAATAAACGTTACATATAACGTTTTTTTTAATTTCATTTTTTGAGTGTTTTTTCGGCAATGAATGCGTATTTTATATTAATTTATATGGTAAAAATTGTTTCGCTTAACGAGTGTTTCGCATTTCGAGTAAGACTCCGAATCGAATTATGCTCGTTATGCGAGGCACCACTGTATTTCTAAATAAAAAAAATCCTCCATATTATGGTAGATTGTTTATTTTATTTTTAGGATATTCTAAGGAAACTTTTGTATTACGTTTAAGAAATTACACGTAAGTTTGCAAAAAAAGATAAGCGACAAGCTGACTTGTTAGCCAGTAGGGCCATTTATAACGGTAAATATAAATTTTTATTAAATAAGCGAATTGGGCTAGTATTCTATAAGTGGATATTTTACGTCAAAATAATTTAATTACTTACGTCAATACTTAAATATTTCGTTTTATAACTTATAAGCTAAAAATAAATAACTGATTATTATACACGCATGAAATCATATCGTATACGTAAGCTTTAATTTATTATATATTTGTACAGTTTAGCAAATTCAAAAACAAATTTTTCAATTATTTAAAAATTGATTTAATAACATATAGATACAAAAGTACGTTAACTCAACTTATTCCAAATATATAAAAAACAAAGTCCATACACTTCCCAAACCTGTCAGATGATATTAACCCGTGCCTGTTGAAAACTTAAAATTTGCATTTAGCTTAAATGGGGAAATCGCCTTTTTAGACATTTTGGAATATAACTTTTATTGTATTTACTTTAAAAATATTTCAAAATAATCACCAAAAAGCTAATGAAATATGCATTTTAGTAGTATAAAACTCATGACATTCCGATTATCATTAACGGAGTGGTGTAAATTTGAAAAATATGATTTTTGACTCAGAAAAAAGCTATAATGATTAAGGATTATTATTATTATTATTATATATATATATTGAGAAAATTTATATAACGGGATACGGTATAAGATTGACTAGGTTATTAAAATGCTAGCATTTAATATCTATCAATTTATTACTAATCCTATATTTCGCCACACATTTGTGGCTTCTTCAGGGAAGCACTGAAATAATTTTTTAGAAAAACAAAAAATTACAATCGTTAAAACCAAACCAATACAGTTTAAATTAACATAGTATGTAAAAACTTACAAGTATGACCAGATATTTAATTGCTGTTGTAATAAATGAATATTTTTAAAAAATGGTATGATTTTTCTGTTTTCATTCTCATTCAATGTAAAACTCTTTTTTGTAATCCAAGTTAACACAAAACAAACAAATTAAAAAAAAATTTTTTTAAATTATACACAGATAATTAACACTTATACAAGTCAATTATTAAAATAATAAATAGAATAAATATAATAAATAGTTAAAAAACAATATAATAGTTATAAATTAAAACAAATGTAATTTTATACGTTACACAAACAAAAAAAAAAAAACTGAAAAATATAAATAAATTTTACTGTTTTTTCAAAAACCAATTAAATTCAAAATTAACAAACAAGTCGAATCCTAAAAAACAAGAAGAAAAAATTGATTCATAATTGAAATTAAAAGTGTGCGCATGTCAAAACAAAAAATTTTTTTAAAAAATTAAGTTGATAAAAACAATTAAAAAATTTTGGCGCTGCTATGAAGTTGAACAGGTTACTAAGAAGAAAAAGTTTTTATCGACCGTATTGACGATTGATCAATGTTCATTATGTTGGCATATATGGAGATAGAGTTTCTGATATCAGATTTGTTATTAATTACATTCTGTCTGTTTTGAGTGATATGGTATGATTCAAGCCATAAACGCTTGAAATAATTGTTCTCCACATCCAGAATGTAAGGATTGTCATAATCAGGATGGTGTGATAAACTTCTTACATGTACTGCCAAAGCACATAACTTGTTAGTCTTATTTTGATCGCTTTTGTGCTGTGTCAGTCTGTTTTTTAGGTTCTGTAATGATGTGCCAATGTAAAATTTTTCACACGAACATTTAATAGCATAGATAGTGTTAATGGTGGCTAATTTGGACGTTTTATCCTTCACTTTTGTGTACAAGTTGCTTATAGTTTTACTGTTTTTATTAACAAATCTGATATTATCATCATCTTGAAACACTGATATGATTTTGCTCGATAATTGATTGATGTTTGTCAACGAAATATATGTTATTTTGTTGTTGCTATTATCGTTATTGTTACTGATTGTATTTGGTTGAGTATTGTTATTGTATAGCAAGGTATTTATCAAGCTTGCAGGGTAACCATTTTCAATAAAGAGTGTTTTGGCTATTTTTAAATTTTTATCCAATAACGACGTGTGGCTAATTTTAGTGATTCTAGTTTTCATGTTCAAAATTACATTCTTTTTTGTGTTAAAACTGTGATTGGATGCATAATGGATGTAGCGCCCTGAATGCAAAGATTTTCTATACCAATCTAAAGTAATAACTTGTTCGGTAGATCTAATCAACTTCGTATCCAGAAACGGTATTGATCTTTCAATCTCTTGTTCTATAGTAAATTGTATGTTAGTATTATAATTGTTGAATACTTGTAGAATTTCATCTAGTCCTGTTTTAGGTATAGCTGTTACAATATCGTCCACAAATTTGTAGATGAACGGCAAAGTAAAGGATAGATTTGAGACACAAGCATCTAAAACCATATCCATCACGTATTGTGCAATAATAGGACTAATTTTAGAACCCATAGCACATCCTAAAATCTGATGAAAATATTCTCCGTTGAACATGAATACATTAGATTGATAGATGAAAGTTAAAATGTCAATAAATTTTTCCAATGGTATCGACAATGGTATCCATTTGGCATCGACATCAACAAATCCGAAATTAATGTTAAACACTTGCTGGCTGAGACAGAATTGGCCATATCAAAAACCTCTTTGGATTCAGATGTAATTCGCGCAAAAACTACCAATTTAATTACTAATTATCTTAACAATAATAAATATACTTATAACTATTTAAATGAATTATATTACAAAACAAAAAAATTTCTAAACGAACATCCCGAATTATTAATTACGACATCGGATAAAGGTAATGTTACAGTAGCTATGAACAGAGATACTTACAACGAAATGAGTATAGCATTACTAAATGATCATAAATATTATAAAAAAGTCAGAACAGATATGACCAACTCCACCCAAATCAAAGCCAACAAAATTGTCAAAGATCTAAAAGACAAGAAATATATTACAGATGCAGAAGCCAAGACATTAACAACATATAATAGCACTGTTGCAAAATTTTATGCCCTACCAAAAGTTCACAAACAGGATTTGGCTCTAAGACCGATCATAGCAAATATAAACACTCCTACAGAACCGCTTTGTAACATGGTTTCAAGAATCTTAGCACAATCATATAATCACAACAATGATTATTTCGTCAAAGATTCGTTTCAATTCGCTGATCTTGTACAAAACAAAAAGATACCGGAGAATTATGTACTAATCAGTCTGGATGTTATTAGCTTATTTACCAACATTGACTTGCAAATCACAATAACGGCTATAAGAAATAAATGGGATGTTATCACGCTTCACACGAACATACCATTGGAAAAATTTATTGACATTTTAACTTTCATCTATCAATCTAATGTATTCATGTTCAACGGAGAATATTTTCATCAGATTTTAGGATGTGCTATGGGTTCTAAAATTAGTCCTATTATTGCACAATACGTGATGGATATGGTTTTAGATGCTTGTGTCTCAAATCTATCCTTTACTTTGCCGTTCATCTACAAATTTGTGGACGATATTGTAACAGCTATACCTAAAACAGGACTAGATGAAATTCTACAAGTATTCAACAATTATAATACTAACATACAATTTACTATAGAACAAGAGATTGAAAGATCAATACCGTTTCTGGATACGAAGTTGATTAGATCTACCGAACAAGTTATTACTTTAGATTGGTATAGAAAATCTTTGCATTCAGGGCGCTACATCCATTATGCATCCAATCACAGTTTTAACACAAAAAAGAATGTAATTTTGAACATGAAAACTAGAATCACTAAAATTAGCCACACGTCGTTATTGGATAAAAATTTAAAAATAGCCAAAACACTCTTTATTGAAAATGGTTACCCTGCAAGCTTGATAAATACCTTGCTATACAATAACAATACTCAACCAAATACAATCAGTAACAATAACGATAATAGCAACAACAAAATAACATATATTTCGTTGACAAACATCAATCAATTATCGAGCAAAATCATATCAGTGTTTCAAGATGATGATAATATCAGATTTGTTAATAAAAACAGTAAAACTATAAGCAACTTGTACACAAAAGTGAAGGATAAAACGTCCAAATTAGCCACCATTAACACTATCTATGCTATTAAATGTTCGTGTGAAAAATTTTACATTGGCACATCATTACAGAACCTAAAAAACAGACTGACACAGCACAAAAGCGATCAAAATAAGACTAACAAGTTATGTGCTTTGGCAGTACATGTAAGAAGTTTATCACACCATCCTGATTATGACAATCCTTACATTCTGGATGTGGAGAACAATTATTTCAAGCGTTTATGGCTTGAATCATACCATATCACTCAAAACAGACAGAATGTAATTAATAACAAATCTGATATCAGAAACTCTATCTCCATATATGCCAACATAATGAACATTGATCAATCGTCAATACGGTCGATAAAAACTTTTTCTTCTTAGTAACCTGTTCAACTTCATAGCAGCGCCAAAAATTTTTAATTGTTTTTATCAACTTAATTTTTAAAAAAAATTTTTTGTTTTGACATGCGCACACTTTTAATTTCAATTATGAATCAATTTTTTCTTCTTGTTTTTTAGGATTCGACTTGTTTGTTAATTTTGAATTTAATTGGTTTTTGAAAAAACAGTAAAATTTATTTATATTTTTCAGTTTTTTTTTTTTTGTTTGTGTAACGTATAAAATTACATTTGTTTTAATTTATAACTATTATATTGTTTTTTAACTATTTATTATATTTATTCTATTTATTATTTTAATAATTGACTTGTATAAGTGTTAATTATCTGTGTATAATTTTAAAATTATTTTTTTTAATTTGTTTGTTTTGTGTTAACTTGGATTACAAAAAAGAGTTTTACATTGAATGAGAATGAAAACAGAAAAATCATACCATTTTTTAAAAATATTCATTTATTACAACAGCAATTAAATATCTGGTCATACTTGTAAGTTTTTACATACTATGTTAATTTAAACTGTATTGGTTTGGTTTTAACGATTGTAATTTTTTGTTTTTCTAAAAAATTATTTCAGTGCTTCCCTGAAGAAGCCACAAATGTGTGGCGAAATATAGGATTAGTAATAAATTGATAGATATTAAATGCTAGCATTTTAATAACCTAGTCAATCTTATACCGTATCCCGTTATATAAATTTTCTCAACTTATATTCACGGTAGTTATTCCAAATTAACTATATATATATATATATATATATATATATATATATATATATATATATATATATATATATATATATATATTACGACCAACAATCAATTATAATCGATTATTAGGCATTAGTATTAAACAGTTAACTTTAAAATACGATTTTTGCTCCGGCCAGCTTACTCGCGTAGAGGGGGAAGATCTGGAAAGTGATAAATTCGATTGTTATCTATAAGCTAAATTTTGGACGCCAGGTATTTTATTTTAGTATATTCTCGTATTGATTAAAATACCAAATAAACGCGAGATGCCAATAACAAAGAATATGCCACGAAATCTGTGATACACCATTCGATAAATAAAACTCGAGAGTAGTGTAACAAACTGGATCTTGGCAGATTAAGATCCAGATTATACGTGCAGATTATTCGCAGAGGAAAATAACTAAATAATCAAATGTTATACTTACTTGTATAACCGCACTGCCCCTCTGCTGGACACAGCGAATAACACAATTAACTTTGATGTTGAAAACAAAAAGGGAATTTATAAATAATTGCGTCGACAACTTTTAACAAAAAATGTAAATTAATTTATTTAATTAAAATAACAAATAAATAATTTATTATACAAAGTGAATATATATTTAAGTAGATTTGAATAATAATTTGGACTAAGTTAATTTAATTCAAAGATTTTTACAACTAATTTTGAATATCTAATTATTCCTAAAAGTCGACCGAACTCAAGAACTTCAGAAAACAGACTGACTTTTTCTGAAGTTCCTTTCTTACAAGTGAACAGTCGATTTCTGGCCAATCAACACTTTTGGCCGGCACTTTCCGTTCGATTTGCAATATCGGTAAAATATTGAAAATCGGCGAAGAGCGTCAACCTCAGTGCGGTCTTTGGCCTAACAGACACGGCTTCCGGTAAAATGTTAAAATCATCAAAATTCTAATAATTTAGCCGTGGCTGTTACATATCCCACCCCTTTAAAACTTAAGTACAATTTGATTAGTACTTAGTATAACAACTTGCACTTAAGCATAAAAGTAATCGACTTTTCACCTGTAAGGTTGGTCTATCCTACTCTAGATAATGAACTCAGGGACTGGCGTAATAGATTAAAGTCAGCTGGTGGATCCTGAGGGGTTGAAGGGTGCGATGCGGAGGTATGTCGATGACGGCTTGGGGCGATACTGTAGGCATGTTGACGATGGCTTGGGGCGATGCTGTAGGTACTTCAGAGAGTTGCAGAGTTTCGATATTTGGGTTATTGTACCCAAATCGGTTTTCGGGATGGCGCAGGAGGTTCACCAGGGAGTGACTTGTCAACGTATCCCATAAACTTGCCCAAAAGAAAAACTTGGTTTTGGTCTTGTCCCTTGCTGTTCTTCGTAGACAGACAAAATTTAAAATGGTGTTTCCAATGGCTTTTACCGTTCCGTATACGAAATATAGCAAGGTAACAATGGAAAAATAATTTCCTATGCGGGACAAGAATCCCCATACTTCTTCGGCTGCGTTCCAAGCGAAGCTCTTAAATTCGATATTACTAAACATGTTGGGCAAGTGGTAACCTTGGCTGTCTACGCCCGTCTTAACTATGCGCCGTGCAACGATGTTTGTGACTGCTTGGCGCTAGCTTGGAAATTGCAGCGTGTGCTGAAATCGTTCCATATCTTTCTGGCTGTAGATTCCGTGGCTCGTGATAGGTATTATTTTCATCATAGGTAAAGATTCGCTGTAGTCGTTTGCATCGAGCATCGTTGGTACTGGATGGCTCAGATGCGCCTGTGGGTGGAACTCAACCCATTTTCCATCTAAGTGGAAAACGACAGGTAGCTTGTTGTCGCAATCCACTTGAGTCCCATGTTCTTGTATGATATGTGTAATGGGACTCAGGAATCGGCTGCTATTTTCGTACGTAATCGGCAACTCTTGATAACAGTCGTCCGTTCGTCTTATGTCGACTATTTTCGGTTGACAACGGACCACGTACAGTACTTCACCCATTACCCTTCCCATATGGCCTGCGGCTTCTTTGACAAGGCTACTGACAATATCCGGCGCTTGTAAGGCGAGCGCAATTCTATGTTTTAACAAATCTTCCCTCAAACGGCACCGCTTCATAATGGCCTCGTAAACTAAATCTCGAAGTTGCTGTTTAAAAGCGATTTCTAAGAACAGCAACTTACTGAGCACTTGAGCCATTATATCTGTATTATGAATCAGTTTTCTTGATTTTACGTGGTAAAATCCTAAGTCTGATTCGAATACAACCAGCAAGCGATTTTGTTCATTTTGCCAAACTTGCTGATGACATACCACCTCGCTTGTGGTCGTAGGGCAAACACGGTATCTTCTGCCTCCACCATAATATATTTCACATCAGTTCCGTTTATTGTCAGTAGCGTAGCCTGCCCTTCGTATAATACCTCCACGCCAATTGCTGAACATCGGTCCATGGAATCTACAGTCCACGTTACTTCTCCGACTGCATCGTCAAAACAATAATTTTTCTGGTATTGGCACACTGTGCCAGTATGGAGTCGCAGCGTATCTTCTTCCATATTTACTACGGTAACATAGTCGTGTAGTTTAATGCTGATAGCTGCACTAACAACCACGTTATCGTAGGTTACGCCGTTTTGTACATATGGAACGCCAGCACACTCTCCCGTTGGCTTAAGAAGCCCAGCCAAAGTTACGGATACCTCAGTTGTTCCATTCGCTTTCAGTCCGGTGACAATTCCTGCGCCTAGACCTGTTAGATCAAGTCTAAGAAAACGGTGTGCATCTTGGCAATTCTTTGCTCTGATATACTGCACATATCTGGAAAATCCGCCCATCACAGAGCTAGTGTGTGAATGCATACCGCAATGCTCCGTGATTTGTTGAACGGATACCAGACATGTGTAAACATGGACTTCATTATACCTCCGCTCTTGAATTAATTGGATCCGCCGGCTGACTTCGGTTGACGCGTTTTTCGGATCAATGCATGGCTTAATGTTTGTTAACGAGATTCGTGCAATTTCCGAGTTAGGATCCGAACAGTCGTACCCTATTACGTCAGTCCATCCCTTATCAATTATTCCACTAAAAACACACAAAAACATACAGATAAATTTCATCATTTTATCAAGATATAAAATATATTACAATTAAACTAATAAAATATAATACTATGATACTAAATGCTTATATAATAATATAACAAATGCAACAAAAGCAAATGCTTCAAATTCTTTCGTTTCTAATCCACGGCAAGTCAGGGACGGATCCGCGACTTCGGGTTTGGTATCTTTTACTTGAAATTTCAGGTTGGTGATCGATTTCTGTAGCTTCCGTCGTCGATGGATCGTGTTGTTCCCCGAATACGGAATCTTCGTTATCCTGAACGTTTGGGCTCGCGGTTCTTACGTTAACAATGTGATCTGGCTCTGTAATTGAAACATTTATTATATTATTATTATCTACGTTATCCTGAATAAGTTGATTATCATTTGATACTACTTCCGATAATATGGGTATCATTATAGGGCCTATTCCCATATTATCATCTGCACGTTTGTCCTTGACATAGTCAATTTTTTGCTCAACGGCAAGATCCTCCAGCTTCGGCATTGTTAGAAAACAATGTTTAAGTCGATTAACGTGCACTTTCATTGTTTTACGACCAAAAATTTCTTTAATAACAACATTAACGTTTTTGATATCAATTATGCGGTACGGTCCTGTCCAATGTTTTGCCAACTTAGCACTTACGCCGACTTTAACCGTAGGCGTATACAAATACACACGGTCACCTAATTGAAATGTGATATCTTTCGTTTTACGATTAAAGACCTTGTGCATCCTATCTATTGTTTTGTTTAGATGCTCTCGTGCATTCCGATGAGCAATCTTTAATCTTTGCATGAACTCCGCCGCATAATTGTTATCAACACCGTAACGTGATCACAATAGATCTTAACCTAATGAAGATGAGTGATAATGAATGAAATGATCTTAAAACTAATAACAAATAATACGTATAATTTTTACTCTAGCTTTTTGCTCAAGTTTGGTAACAAATATCAAATGCACGTACGATAGTTTTACGCTAGCGATAAACAATAATATTAGCCAACGTAAATACTTACAACAGTTCGAATTAACGATATTTAAATCAAAACTTTAGTGACAGTAAAACGGTATTGCTCCGCCATTGGAAATCTTACACAATCCAGAATGCTATTGCGCGCAAACGCAGTTAGTTGGTTACGCGTTGAAAGTGTGAGTACTATGACTACGTCACTACCGGAATACGAATTTAAAATGAAAGCTAAATGATCAAATGAAATAGATGTTTATTGTACTCATCTGTCGATTTTAGCATTAGTAAAGATGTTGTAGATGATAATACTCCGATACTGGGCTGATTTCCTAGTTGGTCGTGTGCAGTTGATGATGACGATGACGACACGTGATTATGGGGTTTAAACAAGGGGTCACACTCACTATATGTGGCGACACACACACACACACAAACGACACTAAATTGGACGAATTTACAATACTACGCAATTTATACTGGATCCCCGCAAACCGGGTTACTTGTGAAAGAACCACGCCAAGATTAAACAGTTCGATAAAGGCTTTTCACAATCTTCGCGGTACACGTGCTCTTACAAAATCCTCCGCATTGCAATAATATCTTATAATATTTTACGGAACGAGTAACTACTACCCTCGACTACCCTCTTTCTTTCTTTTAAAACTCGTAAAAAAAACGAAAAAACTAAACTAAACTTGTGGTTACCAAAACTACAATTTACAACGGGAGTAATTAAGTTGTTTATCAAAATTTTGCGTCAAATACAGAAAAATATGTGACAATATATATATCTTGTATGTTAATTGTATATTTAGTTATACAGATTTCATTGGTTAGGATATTAACCATGAAAGCAAGATATCCCGGGTTTGAATTCCGGCGAGGCCAATACATTTTCCCAAATTTATTAAAATTCCTGATTATATATTAGTTCACTGAGATTAAGTGCAAATTCAAATATTTGTAAATCTAAAATGTAGTTATAAAATAAAAGAAATTAGTATAAATACTACTTTCGCAAATACAAGCAATTTTTACGCTAGTTTCGAAATTAAACATTTATGAAAAAAATCATTATTAATTTCGGAAAAAATAAAAATAAATTATTAATTCATGTAAAGCAATTTTGACCAATCAAAACTTTTACGAAATTAAACAGGGTAATAATAATATTTTTCCTTATTTAAACTTGAAAAGTATTATTTTCTTAATAGTTATACGAGTGTAGTCCTAGAAATACCCGACTAGACATATAGATCGCAGTTGTTTGAAACAAATGACTCTGATAGAAATTACCAACATTATAAAACTTAAGATTAAAGTTTAATAACGTTACGTTGTTTAGTATTTTTCTGGCCGTCATTAGTAGCGAACGCGCTCTCAGAGTGAAATTTCTGATAATGGACAAAATAACAATACTTTAATTTGAAAGGCCTTAGTCCAACTAAAATCACAGCGAAGCTAGATTTTACTCTGGAAGAGTCTGTTATTTTGTTTACAACAGTAAAATATTGGGTCGCAGAGTTTAAACGAGGTGGCACAAGCTGCTAAAATAAACATGGCGGTGGTCAACCAAATGAAGTCACCACGCCAGAAATGGTGAAGAAAATTCACATAATGGTATTGGCTGACCGTCAATTAAAAGTGCGCGAACTAACAGACATGGTAGGTATTTTAAGAAGTGCTGTACAACGCATATTTATTGAAAATTTAGACATGAGAAAGATGTGTACAAGATGGGTGCCGAAATTTATTCAAAATGAAACAAAAACCGCTTGTGTGAGGATGTTTTAATCAAGTGTTTGGCGCTATGTTTCACAGCAATAAAGCCCAATTTTTGCGTCAATTCACAACAATGCATAAAACATGAGTCCATTTCACTTGAGACATCTGAGGCGAAGGAACAGTCAAAACTGAATGGACTAAAAGGGCAGCATGGGCTCCAAAAAAGATTATTTTCAGGTGCTAGACGACTATCACTATAAAGAAGATATCAAACACGCTATTGAACATCGCTGGGACAAGTGCATCGAGCTCAGGGGCGGATCTAGAAAACTGTCAAGGGTGGGGGGGGCATTTTGACTTTTTTTTAGGATAAAGTTAATTAATTATTAAGAAGTTTTAAGCCCACAAAAAATTATTATCCCACCTTATATGCATAGCTGTATGCAAGATGGGTTTATAATAATTGTTGTATGGAATATATATTTGTATGTATTTTGTATTATGTTCTTAAGCCCAGGGGGGGGCATGGCCCCCATGCCCCCCCTGTGGATCCGCCACTGATCGAGCTAAAAGAGACTATATCGAGAAACAAAAATATGTTTTCCCAAACTTTTTGTATTTCATTTGTTAGGTCGAGTACTTCTGGGACTACCTTTGTACTAGTTATATTTCTTCTTAATTAAACTAGAAAGGTATTATTTTTTTAATATATTTATATGTCTTTCGACAATTTATTTATTCACAACCTTCTACTTTATGACAAATAACGTTTAACCTTATTATATTAGAAGCTGCATAAATAATACAATTAAAAAATGTTTAACAGCTATTTTAAGAAACAGAATATTCGTAATGTTTTAAAATTCAATCAAATCATGAGTTTGTTTCTAGGAATCTATGTATATGAACCAAAATTTTTTAAAAATATAGTAAAAATATTCCACATTTTTCGAAGTATAGGTATAATTTGCTTAATTTCGTGGTCTATATATCGGCGTATTCAAGATTTTGAGGAATTAGAATTGATCGACTCGTATGTGGCTACATTACATGTTTTACAAATAGCTGTAACATTTTTATTAGATTTGTGGCAAGGCAGATATTATTATAAAAAAATGCAAATTATATTTGCTAAAGTTAACAATATCGACGAAATTTTCATTAAAATTAAGCTTGAAAAGAATTACAAAAGTACAACCGCATTTTATCTCTTAATAAGTATTTACGAATATTTTATGCATGCAGTGATTTTTGTTCCGGCTTATGCAATGTACGCGACAAAAGACATGCCTCTATTGATTATGGATCATTTACATGCTTTCATGTTAATTATTATGAGAATAGAATTTGCTACTTTATTATTTAACATAATAAATAAGTTTCGGACACTGAACCGAAATTTGTTATTACGTAAAAGAAACAATCTTCGTTATATTAAATATGTCGCTAAAGTTTATGATTGTTTATTTGATGTAAAAAGTGAATTAAATGCAGGGTTTTTGTTATTTTTTATAACGGATTATCTACATACGTTGTATGGTTTACTTGAATTGTCATATAAATTAGTAATACTAATAGAAATTCAGCTACCACTTATAAAAGCATATGTTCTTGTTATATTACTTCTAATAACTTTGTTTATTAGTTTTATTGTCAGTACTACCTTGTGTAATTTTTTATATGTAGAGGTAAGTATTATCTTGTTTTTCGAATCATAAACACGTTTCAATTTAGTTGATTCAATTACACTGAATTAATGGTCGCATTCAACACGACGTAAACTTGTTTGTGGTTATAAATTTATGTATATCAAACAACCAAACTGCCGCTGAATGCATATTTCATGTTAGCGCGCGAAAAATGAAACTGACTGGAAAATAAACGCATATAAATATGTCATAAAACTACTGATACGATATGTATAAATGAAAACAGATATAATAATGTGATTAATAACAATAAAATAAATTTTATTGTATATATAAAATTATCTAATGCATATATATACCTAATAACCTGGGAAATAGAGGAAAGTATTGAATTTGACAATAAATTAATTATTGGTAAGTAATTTTTATATAATATATATATATATATATATATATATATATATATATATATATATATATATATATAATTAAACTGATTTTGATTACATTGTAGAGGTCGCTACTAGACACGAAAGTTGTTTGTCAAATTTGTTATTTTCTCTTATAACATCGTCTGCTTAAATGTATCATATTAGTTGAAAAACTAAGACAATGTGTATTCTAAAAATTGTAATTATAGTACAGTGGCCGGCAATAGAACTTTTTTCCACATACAATAATTAAATATCGTGACCAAACCAAATGTTTAATTCGTAAATCTGTGAGACTAGAATGCTCAATAACGATAACGCTTCAGTCGTATATTTTTATTCGAATCGAACGTAGTTGAATCTATATTATTGACAAGTAAGTTATATATTAAAATATGAAACGGCTGTAAAACATATTAACGATTTGAAATTATTGAATTTTGGGATAAAAACGAAACATACGAAAAAGTAGAAGAACTGCTCTCTATATGAAAGTTACTAATAATATTGCTGAAAGAAGAGTAGCTTTGGTGGAAGAGTGCAACCGGTTACATACCACCAATGAAGAGAAACAATAATATTTGTTGTTATTAATCCAAAAATTTTGACAAAAACATGCTGATTATAACAAATAAACTTTATGTTTTCAAAATAAAATGTAAATAATTATACTATTACTGAAATATTTAGTTGAAATATTGTTTCGTTAATTGATATTTGTGTTATAATTTAAAAAAATATGTTTGATAGTGACGTCTACAATTTAATTGCAATTGTTAGAACACATATTTTCACATTTTTTCGACTCATGTAATACATTTTTGTGGAGTTTGCTATGACAGAAAATGCCAGTTTACAATAAAAAAAAAAAACTTGTATGTCTGGTAGCGACGCGACCTCTAGAATGTAATCAAAATCAGTTTATTTACGTCCTCGTATCTTTTTTCAAGCGGTGGATTATTTTATTGTGAAATAAAATACTGCCATCTGTTTCCCAGGTCTTATTATTAATTTCATATATGTTTTTTTTTAACAATTCATTTTTAACATCCATTTGATCCATTTTAAAATTCAAAAGAGAGCCATATAAAAAAATTACGTGATCCCAAACACAAACGATAAACCAAGGGTATTCTTCGGTTTACTGTTTGGATGCATCAGACATTTTCATTTAGCGGAAATTCTTGAAACAGTGTTCGTGAAACGGAAAGAGTTTGTGTCACTTGTATGTGACCAAAGAAATTGAAAAAAAAAACAATTACAGTTTTCAATAAAATTAATAACAGCTGTTTAATTTAAAAATTTAAAATTATTTTATATAAGCTAATTTTCGAAAGTATATATTCAAATTTATTATAATTTAATTAAAAATCACACAGTACAATACATAACAAATGTCAAACAAACACGAACATAACCTCGTAACATAACTTTTCCACATGTATTGGGTATATATATATATATATATATGTGAGAGACCGACCCTGTCGCATTCCCCCACCCTAACCCAAGGCTAGCGTTTTGGAGGGAAATACAGCAGTTGGGTCTGAGAGTTGGACCAGAGTTGTTGTGCAAGCGTCATAGCCAAGAGAAGCCACGCTTGAAAATACATACACGATTACTTTTATAATATTATTATATCTCGATACTTATTATTAATACTTATTATTGTAACAAACATTAAAATAAATTGTTCTTAAGAGTTTCTGTACGAAAAACATAACCCGTCAGCATACGTTTGGTGGCTATATCGAACATATTGCTAACATATATATATATATATATATATATATATATATATATATATATATATATATATATATATATATATATATATATATCTATCTACAAATGTCAATCTGTATAAATCATCTAGATTGTTTGTTTATTTACTTTAAATGACATTATTATCAGTTTTCCTTATAAAGCCGTACGTTTAGTAAGTCTTTACGTATTAATACAGACCTATATCCTAAATTTGTTTCATTTTAATATAATGATTTCTGAAAGACTTTTTTACAATATATTATATATATATATATATATATATATATATATTCAAAAACATAAATATAACTTCGTTTAATTTATTTATTGTCCATTTCTGATAATTAATATGTATATATTTTAGATAGCTAATTCTATATATGCATTGAATAATCTATATAACGTATGTTATTATTTGAAAAATGCATACGGTTATAAATTAATAAGAATGCAATATTTTAAATTTCAACATCAGAGACAGCATGTTTCAGTTTACGGAATTTTCAATTTGAATTTAAATCAATTTTACGAGGTAAGACAAAAGAGGACTAAACTTTACTATACATTCTGTTACTTTTCCACAATTTGTGAATATAAATCACAAAATTTTAATGCGGAAATAATATTTACATTCTTAAAACTTATTTTAGAAACTTGTTTTTAACATAGGTTATACGTAAGATAAATTGGTTGTAGCTGACATAATTATATCGAGGGACTCGCAGCAGGATAGGTAAGGTAAATAATAATAATAATGACTTTATTGCCCAACAGTTACACAACCAATTTCATGACAATATATATATATATATATATATATATAAAACTTAATCAAAGATCTATATTCCAATTTAGATCATACGTGTAGCTATTACATTGTTACTGTGATGAACACGAGTTTCGAATCAACTAACTTTGTTTAAAAATAACCACACATCAATTTTACTATTCTATATTTATTAAACGTATACTACACTAAACATGATATATATATATATATATATATATATATATATATATATATATATATATATATATATATATAGTAAATTTTGTCGAATTGATTTACTAGATACTTGCGAGCAGTTAATCTGCCCTGGAAAAAGTAGTTGCATTACTCGTAGCGCCCCAGTGTTGCCAACTTACGTTATAATAGTAGCTATAATACATTTTTACTACGTCAATATTACTGAATTTTTTGGATTTTCTAATTATAAATCCTAACGCAATTGTGGCACATTTTTTTTTTATAAAAATGTGATTTTTGTATCGAAAGTAATATTTAAATCTTTCACAGTATTAACGCGGTTTAACATACTTTTAGTTATTTGATAGTTAAAAGAGAAAAAAAATTTTAGTTGTTTCTAACGTAAAAAATTGTACATAACAGCATCTACCAGTAGTTATATAAATATGGATAAAATATGGTAGCAGTTTTTCAACATTCAACATATTAAAAACGAATTTTCAATTTCCAGAATTAATATTGTAAACTCATTTTCGCACTAAAATTTTTGACTGGTATTACGAGCTCAGTTTTTGAATGTTTTAATTCAATTTTTGTAGACTTGCTCTTAACACTTTACCGACCGCTAGTGGTTCAAAAGCATACCCACGTCTGACCGGCCGCTCAGGGGCAGATAAATCTGGCTCTCGCCCTTTAAAATTCAAATTGAGTTCTCGTGCGGTAAAAATGCGCGCATATTATGTTGTTGCATATCAAATTGTAGCTAAGCACACCCCCTAACCGATGAATAATGAGATTTTACTGCGAAATTGCTCTAGAAAAAGTATTTTCATTATTTTGATATCAATTTGACACATTTCTTTCACGAAATTTAATATGTCTGCGAGAAAAAAAGAGATTTATTTTTTTCAAAGCTGTCTATGTTTATTTATATATATTTATTTTTTAATGCGATATTTTTATGCCATTATAAAGTAACGTATTTTTCTCATCTTTCTGTCAACATAATCTGTATTATTTCACGGAGTTGCAGTGTACGAGAGGTAATTATATGAATACGATGTGTCAAGAGAATTATGTACAATGTGTTTTATTGTAAACAATGTGTTTTGTAAAGAATTATAATATATGTAAATAACAAATGACTGTTCATATATTGACAAAAATTGTTTATCGCCATGGCAACTGAGGCTATCGGTGGGTAAGCGTCGGCGACAGAAAGTCGAATAATAGGCTATCGATCGGTAAAATGTTAACACACTTAATACAGGTATTAGTTACAATCAATTTTAAAATCGTGCTCGTAATACTGGCCTTTATGATTTATGTTCATAAAATGTGCTAAATTAATAGTCTGTAAAGTTTGAAGTAAATAACATTTTGTGGATTGCAAATAAAGTTTTTTCAAAAAAAAGAAATGAATATTAAATTATAGAATGTTTTTTTTTTTAGCTTATTTCGGTCGTATGCACCTTTTTCGTGGTTCTATTGCAATTTAAAAGTTATAACCGTAATCAACAATATAGCTAGGGTAATTAAATAAGATCAAGTGTTCCTGGGAAATGTATATGATAATATCTCAGTTTCAAATCAAATATTTTAATTAAACTATACTTTTACACAATAAACAATGTGTTTAAATCTATATGTATGTTGTTTTATATGATATATATGCGTGTGCCACGTTTCATATATATACAATACTTCTGTATCAATTTTTTTTTAATAAATTATTATATATAATTTAACAAGTGTATAAAATGTTATACTTCATAGTCCCCCCCCCCTCATAAAATATACTCAGCCATCCCTCGGATTTTTTTTTTAGAAATTTAAAGTTATAGTTAAGACTGGGCGATATTATAATTCCAATTTATTTAAAAAATATTGATATATCGATATATCAATATTGTCGATACAATAATATCGATAATACTGATATATTGATATTTCGATTCATATCGATGCTGTTTAGATATTTATTTATTCAATGGAAAAGTTAACTTATGTCAATCAATATGTAACTTAAACAATATATCAACGTATCTTTACATAAAAAGGCTTAATTAAAATTGCTGAATAAAATTTTAATAATATTATTGATGGCCATAATCGAATGATATTAAATAATCGGTATTCAAATAAATTCCATAATGGAATAGTAATTCGAATGACGCGAGGGTAGGAATGAACATATTACAACTAGTGTGAACGATTGTATCTATCTGTCACGTTATATTAAAACCGCCAGATGGTACCACAATCGGAACGTTTTACATATAATATTTGAATGCATTTTTTAAGAATTGAATATTATAATAATAAAAAAATTTGAAATATCTGTTATGTTAAATAAATTAATATTTTAATTATTTATTAAATAAAATAAAAAGTGTATGTAACTATTTCAACAAAATAACCTTACTAAAATTACATTATTTAACTAAATACATGCTTTCATTATTACTTATTTAGTTATATTTTGATATTTTTTTCCCCACTTCAGTCAAACTAGCTTCTATAGTATATGGTTAGTAGCTATATTTCCATGGTTATATGTAGTTATGTTGTTTGTTACTTGGTTAATGCCCGTTTGCACCACTTCTACTTAACGATTAAGGATAAGATTAAGTTATACTTAAAACAAAATATAATTGTGTGACTAAGATTTTGTCAATCTTTGTGAAACACGCACCGAATTTTATTTTTCGTGTGTCATATTGTCGAGTTACAATTTTAATAATATTTTGTTAAATTTATATTAAATTTATATTTTTTGTTTTAATTTATGTCAAACTTAATTTTCAATTTCAATTTATATTAAACTTAATTTGTAATTTTAATCCATATCAATTTAATTGTGTTAAACCTTAAATTTAAATCAAATGTAATTTTGTCAAACTTAGAATTTATATTGTGTTCATTGTATAGGATTTTCCAATAAGAGGTTTCATTTTGAATAGCCTGCTATCTGGGCAGCTGTCACTTTTAAGTTGTTATTTTTTGACATTTGACAAGTAAAAACTACGACATTTCTAAAAATTCAACGATACACGCTTCAACAACGCGTTGAAATTGTTAAAATTCACTACAGAAATGGTGAAAATTTTGCAGTCACAGTTCGCAAAACTAAAGCACATTTTTTGTTGTCGTGAAGCACCTTCTCGGCCAGGAATAGTGAAACTGGTTAAAAAATTGGAGCTGTTGGGACAACTTAGTGATGTGAAGAATCGATACCGTGTGCGTCGCTCAAGAACAATTGAGATTATTGCTGCTGTAGCCCGTAGTGTTGACGAAAACCCAGGTTTGTCGATTCCTCGTCGATCTTTGGAATTAGGCATTCCACAAACGACATTACACCGTATTTTGCATAAAGACTTAGGTTTAAGGCTTTTAAAGTTCAGTTAACACAAGAACTCAAGCCGGTCGATCACCAGCAACGTTGGCCGTGTTATTTCTCGAAGAGGTGATTAAGATTGGCCCCGAGATCTTGTGATTTAACATCTTTAGACTTTTTTCTTTGGGGCCACGTGAAAGATAAGGTCTATGCCAATGCTCCACAATCGATTAATGACCTTAAAGATGGAATTCGTGAAGTTATCAAGGACACACAACCGCAAATGTGCGAATTGGTCATGGAAATTTTCATGTAAAGGATATGGTGCTGCAACCGTAGCTGTGGCGGCCATTTGGCTGATATCGTTTTCCATCGTTAATGGCATACCTTTCTCTTTACAATGAAATAAATATCCATTGATTTCTCTTAAAATATACTGGTTTTTTTTAAATATCAAAATGAAACATCTTATTGGAAAACCCTATACATGAGTACTTACACTTAATTGTTATTAAATAGTTTTGAGTGCAACTATAATTTGAGGTTTGTAATTTTTTTATATAAATTGTCAAATTTTATGATTTAGATTTAATACAGCCTTGGTACTTGAACTGCAAGATTTATTTTGTTTTATTTATTAAATTGGTTACTGGGGCTAGTTTCCGTGTGACCACTTTTGAGAGACCAGCACTTTTCGAAGTTCGGTGTTAAAATAATAAACTTCGTGGCGCCCTTTTATGTATTTAGTTTTGTGAACCAGAATTTCTTAGAGAACCGAATATTATTTTTACCCCGTCCGTCTTCACTGCAGTTAGTCGCGGTTTGGTCGGAAGTTGTTACAAATAATTTTTTGTTATTTCGCTTTGAGCACGTAACAATCATTTTTTCAAAACTCATCAAAAACAAATTTTGACAAATTGGGTTATAGATAAATTTCTGTGAATTTTTCAATATTTTTATTAATCGGGTTAGTCATATATCATACTTTTTTTCAAAAGCTATTTTATATGTAAATACTTTATTAAAACTCACAAAAACAATCAAGTATCACCGAAACATAACATAAGTGAATAGCCTTTATAAATTATAAAAAAATTTATTAAATAAATATATAAGAAAATTTCTATTGCTTTTGGTTTAGTGTAAATTTATATTATCTTGTCTCTGTTGGCTTCTGGACAGACTTTTCCATTATTTGATATATCAGATGTTGAAGATAATTGTGAGATTTAATATTACTTTCAAGAAAGGGTGTTTACGCCTAAAATAATGTTTTTTATGTTTAGGTGTAAATCAAAAAACAACGTAAAAATGTAAAATATGTAAAGAGTGTATAATTTTCGTTCTTTTATTATGTCACTAGCATGATTTTTGTTTGCATTTGTTAAACTTGTTATAAAAAGGGATATAAATAACGTGTTTTTATAAGTATGAAGAATAACTTAAAATGACTAGGTATCCAAGACCAGTACGTTTTTTAAAACTTCATTATAAATTAGTCAAACAAAGTAAAATTACTCCGCTTTATTCAGGTTGCATAATAACTAGTACAAATTTACTAATTATATATTTCTTTTATATTAGAAATGTGTTTCTTTTGTTCAATAATTGCATCTATTTTTATGATATTTTTTTATAATTTTGTTTAACTTTTTTTTAATAACTTTTTTGTTTTATTTTTGTTACGCAGACGTTGTAGGTAGAAATTTGATTAATATTGTTCATTTATTTTATAAATTCCGAAAAATTTGTGTCGGTACAAATTAAAATAATTTAATGCAAATAACTCTGATTCAAACATAAATAATGTTTTTTTTTTACATATTATACATTTTTTACTTAAAGAATTCGTAAATTTGTTCAATGTAAAAAATACTTTTTTTACACGTTAAAAACGATGTATAATAATACATGAAGTATTATACGTATTATTATATTATACATAAATATTGAAAAACTACTTGGATGTTTATATAAATATTTTAATAAATTTTACATGTAAATATACTTGTAACTTTAATTAATAGATATGTTAATAAAATTATGGTACTTATAAATATAACAATTATAATCGTATGTTTTTAATACAAAAATAGCTTTTACTTGTTTGATAATTTATTATATAGAATACATTACTTAGCATAGAGTAAATAGTTATAACAATTGTGTGTATATTAAAAAAATAATACTACTATTCACTAATAACAAAAAAACAATTTACCATATTGGTTAATTTATTAGATACAACTGGAATATATCTACGTTAAATGAAAGCATATTTCTGAATAAAAATGACGCGACTACAAATTTTAGGACTACAAAAACTAATATCATATAAATTAAAATCATTTTTTCAAAACTCTACGAAAACAAATTTTGATAAATTGAGTTATATATAAGTTCCTGTGAATTTTTCATTATTTTTATTAATCGGTCTTGTTATATTCTTTTTTCAAAAGCTATTTTAAATGTAAATACTTTTTTAAAACTCACAAAATCAATCATGTATTAGCAAAGCATAACATAAGTGAAAAACCTACATAAATTATAAAAATGAATTAAATAAATATATAACAATTTTTCTATTGTTTTTGGTTTAGTATGAGTTTGTATATTTGGTTTCTGTTGGTTACTGGACAGACTTTTCCATTATTTGATATATTAGATGCTGAAAATATGTGTGAGATTTAATATTAGTTTTAAGAAAGAGCATTTACGCATAAAATGGTGTTTTTCATGTTCATATGTAAAAAAACCAACGTAAAAATGTAAATTATGAAAAAAACGTAAAGAGTGTATAATTTTTGTTCTTAATTATGCCACTAAGATAATTTTCGTTTGCATTTGTCAAACTTGTTATGAAAAAGGATATAAATAACTTGTTTTTATGAGTATGAAGACAAACTTAAAATGACGAGGTATCCAAGATCAGTAAATTTTTTAAAACTTTATTATAAATTAGTCAACAAAGTAAACTTATTCCCTTTTGTTCAGGTTGCATAATAAGTAGTACAACTTTACTAATTATATATTTCTTTTATATTAAAAATGTGTTTCTTTTGATCAATAATAAATTGTATCCGTTTTTATATTTTATTTTCAATTTTTTTTTTTTCTAAATAAATATATTGTTTTAATAACTTTTTCTTTTATTTGTGTTACACAGATGTATATGTAAAAATTTGATTAATATTATTCATTTATTTTATAAATTCCAAACAATTTGTGTAGAAATTAAAATAATTTAATGCAAATAAATGTGACTCAAACATAAACAATCTTTATTTTATATATTATATATACGTTTTTTACTTAAAAAATTCATAAATTTGTTCAATATAAAAAGCAGTTTTTTTGCACATAAAAACGATGTATAATACATGAAGTATATACGTATCCATCTCTGATCTGTTTTATATGTATATTGAAAAACTACCTAGACGTTTATATGAATATGTTAAAAAATTTTACATGTAAATATACTTGTAACTTTAATTAGTAAATATTTTAATAAAATTATAGTACTTATAAATATAACAATTATTACTTGGAATCATTTGTTTTTAATACAGAAATAGCTTTTACTTTTTTAATTTATTATATAGAATGCATTACTTAGCACAGAGTATATAGTTATAACAATTGTATATAATAGAAATATAATATTTATTAATAATGAAAAACTTTTACCATATTGGTTAATTTATTAGATACAAGTCTACTTTAAATGAACGCATATTTCTGAATAAAAATGTCGCGAACGTCAGATAAACATTCGCTTCGAGATATTTTAAAAATAAATCGTGTAATAAATATAATACTTGGAATATACGTCTATGTTCCAGAAAATTATAAAAATATTGTTGTATTTTTATACATTTTACGAAACTTATTTTTTGTGTGTATAAGTGCAGCGGCATTGTATAGTGAAATTGTTCATTTGCATGAATATTCAGATCCAGTTCGCTCATTTGTTTTCACATTTGATTTGATAGAATGTATAATAATATTTTGGATGTTATCATGGAAAGGAAATATTTATTATAAAAGAATACAAAAAATTATTTTCGAATTTGAACGTATTGATAAAATTTTCATAACATTTGACTATCAAATCAATTACAAATACACAAGAATATTGTTCGGATTATGCAGTTTTCTTACAAATTCTACAGCTTTACTTATTTATATTTGGTTTTTGCAATATTATATCAAAACTGTTCCCGTGTGGATTCTTAATGTTGTAGTTACTGCTATGATAATAAACTTAAAATTAGAATTTGCTATTATAATGTTTACCGTGTTAAATAAGTTCACAATACTAAATAGAATTTTAGTGAAATTCAAACAAAACAAAATTCAACATATACGATATGCATTTCAAGTGTACGATCACTTATTTAACATCAAATCTGAATTAAATTCGGCATTTTCATTATTTTTCCTCATTGATACTATATACCTTTTTACTAAATTTCTTCGTGGTGCATATGTGATAATGAAATTTATAATAGACGACGAAATTTCGAATATTGATTTTTTCGTTAATATTTCGTCGTTGATTGTCTTACTATTTCTTTTCAATGTAAATACAATAATGTGCAACTTATTTCAAAGAAAGGTAATTTTATGTCTAACATACACATACAGTGTGACACATATCTCTTGTTGATGTAGGTAATAAATATTGCGCAGAGAAAAAAGTATAGCAAAAGAAAGATATAAAAATATACAATTGAAATAATATAATTTATGTTTAAAGTATTTTCAATATTAACTCAAATCGCAATTCTTAAGAAAATATTTTAATGTTGTTGAAGTGAATAAGACAAATTATTTTCAACGGCACGAGATGCGTGTCACACTGTAAGTTACAATGCCTTACATTTACAACCAATTTTAATTTCGTCAATTTTAAATTTATTATTTATAAAATTATATTATGTATGTGTTGCAGGCAAATTGTTATTTCAAGAAAATAGCCTTTTATTGGGCAAATACTATATGCTTCGGCAAATATAATACTCATTTTTATTTAAATAATATTTTTCTAAGCAAATACACTTGTTGGGCAAATATTCTTTTGTTTTAAAAATTTATCTCTAAACATTAAAACAAAATCTTTAGTAACTTTTTTGATTAATTTTTACCGATTTTCTCAAATTTCCAAAAACAAATAACAATCTCAATAAACTTCAAAATTTAAATAGTTGAGATGTAATAAAAACCAGTGTGGGCATCGTTTATTTTTGTCAAATTTTTGACGTAACCGGCATTATGTTTCACCGAAGTCTGTGAATTCCAGAAAACTAATGAATAAAAAAAATTTGATAAATAAAATTTTTATATTAAACTTGGTTGCAAATACAACATTATAAAATGTAATACATGTACACATGCACAACTGACCGTTTTATGAATCTTAAATAATTTTTGATATACAATTAAATTTAAAATTAATAAATAAAAAATATTTCTACAATGATTTAACGTAAAATGTTGCTTAAGAAATGTTTAATTTTATATAAATAAATTTTTTTAAAAACCTATTAGTTAGCCAAATTACATTCATTTACTTCTTAATATTTAAATAATGTTTAGTTAATTTTAGGTTAAAATATTATTTATAACATTTAATAAAAATTTAAATTAATTTTTAAAAACATAAAAGTCAGGGAGTTAAAAAACAATATAATAAAAGTAAAATAAAAATTCTTTTAGAAACGGCATTTGTTTTGATAGTCGTGATACTAAAGCCACTAAATAACATCGTAAATAATAAATAAACACAAATGATTACGTTTCAAGTATTTTTTAAATATATCGCTATATATATATATATATATATATATATATATATATATATATATATATATATATAAATATAATATGTTATTTTATATTTAATATATTCTAACGATAATTATTAAAATTTTAGAACGCCAATTTGATATATAATTTAAATAATTTATACAATAAATATTATAAATTGCAATTTAAACCTGGTTATAACTTCATAAAAATCCAGTATTTTAAATTTCTTCATCAACGACAACATTTTTCAGTGTACGGACTTTTTAACATTAATTTGAATCTATGTCATGTGGTAAGATAATATAAACAAATTTTGTTATTTTTGAATTGATATTTTTTGTTTTATTATTTTAGCTTATTTCCACAACGATTAGTTATATTATTGTCTTATATCAATTTAGAAAAATTGTTGGTCTGCAGTGAAATTATAATATATTACAGTTCGATTTGTATATGAAGAAGGTTTCTTATCCATCTCATTTGACTACAGTAGTTGTAATTTGACATTGTAATATACGAGTGTGCTTAATCACTAATGTTATTTTCATGTTATTTTTCTTGAATAAACATATTACATATAAACATATAATACATAAAGTATATACGTATCCATCTATGATCTGTTTTACACGTATATTGAAAAACTACCTAGACGTTTATATGGATATGTTCAAAAAATTTACATGTAAATGTACTTGTAACTTTAATTAGTACATATTTTAATAAAATTATAGTACTTATAAATATAACAATTATTACTTGAAATCGTTTGTTTTTAATACAAAAGTAGCTACTTTTTTGATAATTTATTATATAGAATATATTACTTAGGATAGAGTATATAGTTATAACAATTGTGTATATTAGAAATATAATATTTATTAATAATGAAAAACTTTTACCATATTGGTTAATTTATTAGATACAAGTCTAAGTTAAATGAAAGCATATTTCTGAATAAAAATGCCGCGAACGTCTGATAAACATTCGCTTCGGAATATTTAAAAAATTAATTATGTACTAAATATACATACATACACAATCACGCCATGTACCCAAATGGGAGTGGCACAAACTCTTTTTATCATCTCAAAATCAGTCGCCTCCAAACACAAAAAAATCAAACACCGTTTTAACACAAAGAAAAATACTAACTCCAGGACGAGGGGCAACCAAGTCTACTAGAACTAACCAAGTTTGAGCGAGGAACGCCAAGCATCAAAAACTTGATTGTTTGTTTCAAAACCGCTGGTAGTTATACCAAGTAATACACGAACTAAGCGCGAGAATTACTGATAAATACTGCTAACGCCATCTATACAATTTCGTTAGCGCTAGCAGTGCGCTAGGCACGTGACGCATTCGTAAGCTGTGACCTTCAAGCCGTGTTTCTGACGTTAGTGAAATTTGGCTAGGTTAAGTTTCTACTTGTAACGATTTACCACAATGCGGTTACAATTTACGAATGCTGTTTACATGAGAATGAAATAATACAAACAATACCCGCGTGATTCGTTTGAAATAAATTGTTCATAACAGTTTATATTGTCATATATTTGTGCCGAAGAGGAATCCGAATTGTCACACACTCCCTTTACTTCGGGGAGAAAAATACGTGGAGCAATTCACTTATTTTTCCACTAACACTGGCACTACACTGACACTAGCGACGTCTACGTCGTCGTCGCCTGTAACCAGGTGGCGACTCCGACTGTACGGTAGGGGTGGGGTTTGGGGGGTGCGAAGCGGGTACGGGGCTGGCAATGTCGTCCAAGCGGTTGGTAACGCGCGTGTATTGTATCCTGGTGCGCTCACCACCGGGGTTCGGGACGTTATTGGTCGGTCGGGTGTTGCCAGCTGATTCGGAGTGGAATTGGTGGTGTCGCCTTGACCGGTTAGCTGCGCGGGGCGCCGCAACTGAACTATCGCTGGTGATTCCAGGTGGGTCTGTAGCGGCCAGCGTACTCATACCACCACGTTGCTCCGCACGGGTATGTGTGGCCGGGTTGTCGGCAGCGGGCCGGGTGGTCGCATCGCCAGGATCAGCTGGGGTCGGCTGGGAGCTGCTGTCGCCTTCTCCCGTGATTGCCTCTTCCTGTAAGACTGGTTTTAGAATTTTGTTCGGTACGTTACTTACCTTAACGTCTTTTCCGTTCCAGCCGTGTGTGCACCCAAACTGTGGTATCTCGTCGGTGGGCGTGTGTATAATGGCTAACGAAGTGGTCGGATGTGTCGGTGGCCGGAAGCGGACCTGGTGCCGATTGAAATCGATACACATCCCCATTTTTGCCAGTATATCCACGCCTAGAATAATCTCGTGGCTCAGCGCCGGCAGGTTGTGAAATGTGATTGTTCTCCAAGTGTCGTTGATGATGCACCCTACGGTGAAGGTGCCCTGCGTCTCGCTGCTGGTCCCGTCCGCTAACTGTATCGTTTGTCGGTGGGTCGGTTCCACGTACGTCCGCTCGTCGCTCAGGTTTGTTGCTAGCTCGTGGTTGATGTATGAATGCATTGCTCCTGTGCCCAGCAATGCTTGTACTCGCTGACCCTTGATTTCGATGGTCAGGAACATGCGGTTGTATGCGGTGCTCCCGCCATCCAGGACAGTCAGTTGCGTGGTGCCAGGTACTCTGCCTACGGGCTGGCTTCTCTCCGTGGTACGCCAGTTTGTCGCTTGTTCCTCCGTCTTCCGGTGGCATCCACAGTCACGCGTTAGGACCCCGGAACGATTGCAGTCCCAACAGACGAGCCGTGGTTGGTTCCGGCACTCTCTCCGGAAGTGCCCGTGCTGTTGCTCTCGCCGGCTTCGCCTGTTTGCTGTCGGTTGCGGCTGAGGCGACTGCGTGTAGTCGCGGCGGGTCACGTGCGTGATGCAGCTTCTGTTGCAGTCGCTTGTACTCCTCAATTTCGCGTACCAGCCCTCTGACGTCGCTTACGTCGCGCCTGCGGATATACATTCGGTACTCGGGCAGCATGTTGGAGTAGATGCGGAACAGCTCCTGCTCTTCAGACATCTGGCCGTTACGTCGGATTAGGGTGCGGATATCCGTCATGTAGTCGCGCCCGCTTTCCTTTGGCCGCTGCTTCCGTCGGCTGATTTCCTCTTCGATCCGTAGTAGGTAATCGGAGCCGACGTAGTACAGCTTGAAGTCGTACAGGAATTCGTGCCAGGTCCTCCACGTGTCGCGGTTGTTGCGCAGCCATTGTAATGGGGTTCCGCGTTGATGCTTGGCGTTCCTCGCTCAAACTTAGTTAGTTCTGGTAGACTTAATTGCCCTTCGTCCTGGAGTTAGTATTTTTCTTTGTGTTAGAACGGTGTTTGATTTTTTTTGTTACGGTGAGTGCGATTATTTTTGACTTAGAATATTTTGGTTTTATATTTAAAATTCTAGTTGATTTACTGAGCAATTTTTCTGAGTGCGATTATTTTGGACTTAGAATATTTTGGTTTTATATTTAAAATTCTAGTTAATTTACTGTGCAATTTTTCTGAGTGCGATTATTTTCGACTTAAAAAAATTTTGAAATTTACCAAATCTTATAGTGGAGATTTGGTCTAAATTCTAGTTGATTTACTGTGCAATTTTTCTGAGTGCGATTATTTTTGACTTAGAACATTTTGGTATTTATAAAAATTGTATATTTTCAATTCTGTTTAAATTTATAGAAGTAAAATTCATTTGAATAACTGTTTAAATAAACAGGTGCCGTCAATTAAATTTGTGTATTTAATTTGTGTGTGTTTAATCTGTGTGTAAAATATCCTCGACATACATAACCCGTATCCGAACCCTGGCGACACGACTGAGCTGTCAGGCAAAACCCCCTCCTGTGCCTGAGTTGCAGGAAACGTGTCTGGCGCCCGAAAAACCAGAAATCACGCAAGCAGGAGCCGTTACAAGATGGCACTAATGTGAAGTATTCATATGTAGACACATGTGCTACATGCTGGTACTTTAGAATAATAAATTTGGTGGTTATTTTTTAGTAAAAATTAGTGAGTTTAATATGAAAATGTGTATCTTGAAGAAAACTTTAATTTGATACTGGAGTAAGATTTCGGTGTTAGGGATTAATGTAATATTGATTAATTATAGTCAGTTTATTGAAACATTTACTAGATATTTATTTTTCTCGTTTACCGACACAATTAAACATAATTCAGTGCAGAAACAAACGAGTTACGTTAGGATTTTATGTTATGAATAAATGGTTGACATCGGTTATTGACCGGTACATGCTACAAGTTCAACTACCTACTTATCAATTAATTTTGGTTTGCTTACATACGTATGTAAATAAAAATTAAAAATGGAAGAAAGTTTTGAAGATAAACAATGTTTTGTTTGTAAAAAACTTAGTGATATCGGTAAGATTGTCGGATGTGATGGTAGATGCCATAAATGGTTCCACACAAAATGTGTAGGGATGAAAGACAAAGTTTTTGACGTGATTGATTCATGTAAAAATATTAAATGGTTTTGTAATAAATGTATTGATGATACTGTAGTGAGTATCAGCCAAGTAAGAAACATTGTAGATGATGCTGTCAAACAATATTCGAACGAAATAAAGTCGCTTAAGGACAGTATTGACACCCTTGTAACTAAATCTGAACAAATTGTGGAAGAAGAAGGAAAAAATAAACGATCGTATGCACAAGTTGTTAATAATCCAGCAATCATCATTCAACCCAAAAAGGATCAACAGTGTAATGAAACACGTAAAGAGCTTCAAGACAATATAAAACCAGCAGATCTTGCTGTAGGTATCTCATCTGTTAAAAATTCGAAAAATGGGACCGTAATTGTTAAATGTCAAAAAGAAACTGACACACAAATTCTCGAAAGAGAAATGTGTAAAAAAATGGGTGATAAATACAACATAAAAATTAGTGAATTACAAAAACCATCTATAAAAATTATTGGAATTAGACGGGAAATGACGGAAAATAATTTGATAAATCAATTAAAATTACAGAATAATTATTTTATTACAAAAAAAGCTGATATTAAAATTAAACATATGTGGGAAAATAATAGAAATAAAAGTTATTCCGTAGTTATCCAAGTTGACAACAAAACGTTTAAGGAAATTATGCATAGAGGTGAAATAAATATTGATTGGCAAAGGTGCAAAGTTTTTGAAGAATTCTATATACTAAGATGTTATAAATGCTGCGGTTTTGGACACAAAGCTGAGAACTGTAAAAATAAAGAAACGTGCAGTAAATGTAGTGAAAACCATAAATCTGCTAATTGTAACTCTAATGTTACAAAATGTATTAATTGTGTATCCATGAATAATAAATTTAATTTAAAATTAGATGAAAATCATACAGTATTTGATAAAACTTGTTCAGTGCTTCAAAGAAAAATTGAAATAAAAAAAGAAAAAACATCTTACATATAGCAATTACAGAATATTAATCAACTTCCTGAACATCCCGAACGTGTTACATTAAATATAAGTTTTTTCGAGAAAAGTCATATTACTAGAAATAAGTCTAGAAATATGAACTCTATTAGTGCCTCAAGTGACAATAATTGCCTCAAAAAATGCGACATAAACCAGTTAAATTTGAATATGATATGCTGGAATATACATTCCATAAGCAACAAAGTGAACAATCTAGAACACATTCTCAATGAAAATAAAATTAACATTGCTTGCATTACGGAACACTGGCTGAAGAGTGAAGAATGTAATTTATACAAAATAAGTAACTTTAATTTAGTTAGTAAATACTGCCGGAAAAACATGATTCATGGAGGTGTTTTAATCTATTTAAAAACAAATTTAAAATATAAAATTATTGAGAAAATAAATAAACAAAGTGTAGAGTTTCATTGTAAACTTACAGCTGTTGAATTAATAGACTTTAATACTCTAATCATTGTGATATATAGATCGCCTGCAGGTAACATTGAACTTTTTTTTAATGTCATTAATAAAGTACTTGACAAAGTTCATAGAAAGAAAAAAGTGATTTTATGTGGTGATTTCAATATTGATGTACGAATTGACACTCAATATAGTAAAGAATTTACGGACACTGTAAGTAATTATGGACTAAAAATAACAAACTATGAAATTACGAGACCAAACTCTATTAACAATGGGTCAGCTGTAGATAATGTTGTAACTAATTGTACTAACTACAATATTAAAGTAGTCAATGAGCACATATCGGATCATTTTTCATTAATTTTTAAAACTAATTTAATCGCCTCTAAAGTAAATAATATTGATGACACAAGAAAAAATATAATTATACAGGGTGTAACAGAATAACTATTCCTAATTTTAACTGGAGTATCCTGGGCTCAGAATATGAAGATTTGATGCAAATCACTGCGATAAAATGTGGCTCCTTACTGAGCTACAGGGTGTTTTATATAAAAATTTAAAAACGATTTTTGCCCAGTACTTTAAAACTATTTGACGTATCCTTATCATACTTGGCAGGAAATGTAGGTACCGTACACCATACTAAATTATGTTAAATAAAAGTTTCTGGTTACTGCCAGTGGCGTACAACAGGGGAAAGTGAGAGGTTGATCCTTCCTAAATTCTACGCCACTGGCGGAATTGTCATTTTAGCACAATTTTTCGATTCTCCAATACTTGCTGTGTAAAAAACATACTCTTCCTTTGTAACGATAAAGTCGCTGTTTTTCGAGATATTTAAAGTTAAACATAAGCTGCACCCTTGGGATTTTTTCAAAATTTGCTCAAAAAAATCTGAAAAAATTCAGTAAAATAGACAAAAATTAGCTACATAATAACTAAGTAACTTTTTTCTCTAACTCATTCTGATTTGGCTGTAAAAATTATTGAAAATAAAAAAAATAAAATGCAAAAAATATTAATTTTCAATAATTTTTCCAGCCAAACCAGAATGAGTTAGAAAAAAAGTTACTTAGTTATTATGTAGCAAATTTTTTTCTCTATTTTACTGAATTTTTTCAGATTTTTTTGAGCAAATTTTGAAAAAATCCCAAGGGTGCAGCTTATGTTTAACTTTAAATATCTCGAAAAACAGTGACTTTATCGTTACAAAGGAAGAGTATGTTTTTTACACAGCAAGTATTGGAGAATCGAAAAATTGTGCTAAAATGACAATTCCGCCAGTGGCGTAGAATTTAGGAAGGATCAACCTCTCACTTGCCCCTGTTGTACGCCACTGGCAGTAGCCAAAAACTTTTATTTAACATAATTTAGTATGGTGTACGGTACATACATTTCCTGCCAAGTATGATAAGGATACGTCAAATAGTTTTAAAGTACTGGGCAAAAATCGTTTTTAAATTTTTATATAAAACACCCTGTAGCTCAGTAAGGAGCCACATTTTATCTCAGTGATTTGCATCAAATCTTCATATTCTGAGCCCAGGATACTCCAGTTAAAATTAGGAATAGTTATTCTGTTACACCCTGTATATAGATGTATTGATACTAGCTCTATTTACTACTTTATTAATTACTTACAAAACTTATCGTGGCAAAGTTTATATAGTATTAAATCATGTAATGAAGCATTTGAAATGTTTTTTGATACTTTTCTGGAAATTGTAAATTTCGTTTACCCTATTTTAAGGAAAAGTAAGCCAGTTTCAGATGTGAAAAATATTTGGTATAATAATGAACTAAAACTTATTAAAGAACAACTGAATTTAGTTTATAATCTTTGTAAGGTGAATGTAAATTTGCTGCCTAGTTATAATACTTTAAAAAATCATTATAAAAAAGCATGTGTACAAGCTAAAAAACAACAATATGATATGTTTATAAAAAACTCAGAAAACATAACCAAATCGGTAGATAATAATTCGAATTTAACTGCTGAAAATTTAAACATTTTTTTTTGTAATGTGGCACAAAATACAATTAAAAACATACCACCAGTGACGCTAGATAATTATAACTGAGTAATGAATGATAGAACTCTCTTTCTCATGCCGGTTGACAATATTGAGTTACAAAATATTATAAATAGCTTAAATAATACTAATAGTATGGATATTTATTACCTAAATGCCAAAATAATTAAATTATCATCTCCTTTTATATTGGAGCCATTGACTTATGTTATAAATCTGTGCTTTCAGCAAGGCTACTTTCCAGACAAGCTTAAAATATCTAAAGTGGTTCCGGTGCATAAATCTGGTAGTTTAGATGAGCCTACAAACTACAGACCGTTGTCAAATGTACCCATATTTTCAAAAATAATTGAAAAATTAATTAAAAACAGGTTAACCAAATTTCTAAAACAATTTGACTTATTATCATCAGCGCAATATGGTTTCAGAAAAAATCTTTCAACAAGTAAAGCTGTAATCAATTTATCTCATACCATATGTACAAATTTTGAAGAAGGTTTACTAACTAATATATTATTATGCAACTTGTCTAAGTCATTTGACTGTGTATCTCATCCGATATTGTTGAATAAACTTGAAAAATTGGGTGTTAGGGGTCAATCGCTAGATTTAATAAGTTCTTTTCTTACTGATCGAACGCAAATAGTTTTTTTTAACAATGAAATATTAAACGTTAACTTAATTAGACATGGAGTGCCTCAAGGGTCAATCTTGGGACCAATACTTTTTCTAGTTTACATTAATGATCTTCCTGATTATATGTCTCACGTCAAAACAATACAATTTGCTGATGATACGACATTTATTGTTAAAAGTGACAACATTGATAAACTTTAGCAACAATCGCAAAATATTATAACTACAGCTAATAAATGGTTCAACTATAATAAATTACTACTAAACAGTAAAAAAACACAAGGTGAATGCTATATATTTGATACAAGAATGAATTAAAATTAAAACGAAATTAACATGGTTATTTTAATTGTAATAGGGTTACATAACAAAACACATTTTATATATTCTATTATGAAAATATAGAACTACAGAAATATTTGAGATGAATCGTTTTGTTATAGAACTGTTATAGAACAGTTATCGAGCCATCCACGAGTTTTTCGAAATTCGCGATCGTGAGCAAATACGATTGCTGCTTCGGAAAAATTAGCAGCATTATCATCATTGATTCTAATTCTGATTCTAAAAGTTATTCCTAAGGCTGCGGCTGCACGAACAAATATCGTCAATGCGACAACCTTACGTTATAATTCCATATCTTCAGCTTCATTTTCGGAGAAATCAGACATACTTGATTCACTCTCCGAACTTACGCCCTGCTCCGGTTCTTGTAGTGCTTCTTCTGTTGCATACTTCCGAACATATTCTGTTACAATTACAGTTTAGCTTAATTTATTTTATTTTATAAATAGATTTATTTATCATTCTATCGAAACTTAATATGTTTCTGGCTGTCAAATCTGACAAACATTTTTTGGTTCCTATTAATATATCAAAAAAACATTTTTTCTAATATACTTCTTTTTAAATTTTCCTATCATTTTTAACGTAACGGCAAACGTGTCAAAGATTACAGATATGTATATATAATTAACCATATCGGATAAATTAGTAATTAGTTAAGTAAAGAATTTATCAGACCTCATTATATTAATACAGAACTTTAATCTAAAGCAGATTTATGCTAAAGAATTTATATTTTTATTTTCTAGAAAATTCTATAGTTTTGAATTTTATAAAGAAAAACATATTTGAAACAAAAATCTCGTTTAAAATAGTTTACTGTTTGGAACATATGTATACTAGCTCTTCCACTATATAATAATTAATAAGTATATATATATATATATATATATATATATATATATATATATATATATATATATATATATACCGGGTGTCTACTTTTTTTTTGTTACATAGGGAATACAATGCTAAAATTTTCATTTGGTGATAAATTTTCACCTAATTATTATAGAACAAAAGTACAAATACAAAAGTTGTTTAGAATTCAAAAATGCATCAAATGATGCCAAATTTATCAATATAGGATGTTCCGATCAAGAATTAGAAGCAAATTAAAATTTCCATTTTTGCGCTCTTTACATCAAAGTGCCATGGAAATTAAACAAATAATTTCATTTCTTCTGGAGTTTGAGTTTGACAGATCGTATTTATTTTATTGTTACGTTCTGTATTATTATCATTATTATTGAAAATAATGAATAAACTTAAGGTAAATGAAAAAGTTCAGTGCGTAAAATGATATTTTACTGGAAATTCGATACGACGAGTAAGAGATTTATTCAGCGCTTTCTTTGAAAACCGTCCCATACCTTCCGCTATGACTATTCGTAGGATAATTAAACAATTCGAAGAAACTGGAAGTGTGTTAAAACGTTGTAAAAATTGTAGAAAAATCAACGCAGAAGATCAGGAGGAGAATTTAAATCAAAATGCAATTAAAGAAAATACATTGAATATACTTTTGTGTGTAACGGAAAACCCAAATGTTAGTGTGCGTCAACTTGGTGCTGAATTAAATTTGCATCCTTCAACAATACATAAGGTACTAAAAAATGAAAAATATCATTCTTATAAATATTCCACGCACCAAGAGATATTTGAAGCGGATAAAATGGCTAGAAGCGAATTTAGTAACATTATTATGGAAAAATCCAATTTAGACAGAAACTTCTTGAAATCTATTTGTTTTACTGACGAGTCTACGTTTACTTTACACGGCGAACCTAATACACAAAACTTTAGAATATGGAGCCAAACAAATCCTCATTTAATGGTAGCAACACGTACCCAATATCCAGAAAAAGTTAATGTATGGGCTGGAATTTTTGGCAGGTGTATAATTGGGCCATTTTTTATTGAAAATAATTTAAACAACGAAAAATATTTGGATATGTTGCAAAATCATATTGGTCCGCAGTTAGAAGAGTGTGCAACTCAAGATAATGTTGTCTGGTATCAACAAGACGGATGTCCGGCACATTACAGCTGCAACATTAAATTATATTTGGATCAATGTTTTCCAAATTCATGGATTGGTAGAGGTGGTCCAATTAATTGGCCAGCTAGATCGCCCGATTTAGCACCGTGCGATTTCTTTTTATGGCCATATTTGAAGGAGAAAATTTATAAACGACATATCAAAAATCTTGTTGATTTGAAAAATGCCATTGTTGAAGAGTGCAATAATATAACACAAACACAATTAAGCTCTGTACGTCACGAATTTTATAACAGATTAGGTTATTGTTTGGCAGTTAATGGCGATTTATTTGAACATTTAATTTAAATTGTTAGTTTCGTTTTTGTTCTCCTATATCTTGTATTCATGAATTTTTCTGTTTTATAGGTATATTGAATATTGTAATAAATAAAGAAAGTTTTACGGAGTTCAGCTATTTACTATTTATTAAACTCTTATCCGACGTTTCACTGCACAACTTACAGCATCCTCAGGGATAAGTTTAAATTATTATAATAAATATATTAGGCATAATGCCAGTCATCTAATTCAAATGTATTGTTTTTATAACTTGAAGTTAATAAATAAATTAAACAATTACTTAAAATTATAATGGAGACATTCACAATTTAAAACCACAGCTAGTACGTAGTGTACAGCCGAGTAAAATACCCTTTCATTGTAATAAATAATAAATACTTAATACTTTTTATACTTAATAGCTTTTCATTTACATTAAGTTTATTCATTATTTTCAATAATAATAATAATAATAATAATAATAATAATAATAATACAGAACGTAACAATAAAATAAATACGATCTGTCAAACTCAAACTCCAGAAGAAATGAAATTATTTGTTTAATTTCCATGGCACTTTGATGTAAAGAGCGCAAAAATGGAAATTTTAATTTGCTTCTAATTCTTGATCGGAACATCCTATATTGATAAATTTGGCATCATTTGATGCATTTTTGAATTCTAAACAAATTTTGTATTTGTACTTTTGTTCTATAATAATTAGGGGAAAATTTATCACCAAATGAAAATTTTAGCATTGTATTCCCTATGTAACAAAAAAAAAGTAGACACCCGGTATATATATATATATATATATATATATATATATATATATATAAATATATAAGCTCACCTGCTACCTTCTTTTTGTACTCTTCAGGCTTATGCAAATACAATACAGCAGCACCGCCATTCAGAGGATCGATAGGATTTGGATAAGTTAAAAGTTGTGGCAGAAAAGACTCAAATATATTTGACAGATCTAGATTAAAATTGTTCATTTTAATTTTTTAGAATGTTTTTCCTTTCTGCTCGATTTTGAACGTACCATATAAGGCAGTCCATGCTTGATTAATAACATCTAAACATACAGTTCCGGATACCTCGTCAATATTTGGATGAAAAACTCTATTCATAAATCCAATACTTGGTGATTTAAATGGATAATCTTCGGGCAGATGAACACGCACTTTCCATACGCCTCCTTCGTATGGTGCTGTATATAAAATAAAAAATTTTAATAAAAAAAACACTTCATATTGCGAAATAAATTTAATGAAACAATTGCAATTTATTATAAAAAAAAACGAACAATCAAAAACAAAAGAACGTCTCTAAGACGTCACCTGAGCATTGATTTAATGCATACAAATAATAATGACATTTAAAAATTTATAATTAAAAATAAACTTACTTCCACGAGGACCATAAAATTTAACACAAAATTCATTGAGCCCTCCTAAAATAGTTACTTCATGCTTACTTTCTATACTGTAAAATTGTTAAGAAATATATATATATATATGTACTATTATACGTTTTACAGGGAGAAAATATGTGAATATTAGAAAAAAAGTTTTAGAAGTAGAATTGAATTAGTTGAAAGTAAAATTCGGATTGGTAATACAAAAATTTCGAATTTTAGTTTTCGATCAGCAAATAACAATGTTATTGTTTACACATCACGTTCAGAAGGATCAAAAGGATACAGTTTTATGACGTCTGTATCCATACGTCGTTTTCCAGCACTCGGAGAAGACATTTTATGTGGATTATAGAAGAAATAAACATACAGTACACTGTAAAATTTTTTTATGTAATTTTACCTACAAAGTATGAGACACTATGATGCCCAGCATTTGTAGGTATTATTACCGAACAGCTGTAATTTTACATAATTGTTTAAAAATACATAATGTCGGTACTTTTACAAACGTTGTGTAATATGATATTACCAGCGGTATGTAAAAATACATATGTATGTAATATTACAGTTTTTTAGTAAAATCTCTTTTAGTAAATTTACAGAACTTCAGTAAATTTGCTGTCGGGAATTTTCCATAAATAGGTAATATTTATTTAGTTCTGTAATATTATTGTTGGTAAAATTACATACATTTGTAAATTTACATAAAGGATGTATTTTCAAATGAAGCAGGAATTAATATACATTGAATAATAATAATATATATAGTTTATTAGCAAAAAAAAAATGCTATATACAAAAAACAAAAAATATACGTATAGTTTACAAAATTTGTATAGTAATATATGTGTTATATAATATGAATTATTTATCGTAACATTATAAAAAAATATATATAAAATGAATTAAAAAAAAAAAAAACATTCAGTCATTTAAATCTCTGAACAAAAATATTGTTATTCTTACGAATAATTATTCAGCTTTCTAATTAAGGTTAGTACCCTATTCAAGACAGACATCGTTTTCATTCCTGACGAAGATTTCGATCCTTCTTCTGGATAAAGTTATCTACAAATAAAAAACGCTACGTTAATTATTTTAATATAAATAAACTGTTATGTATCTTTCTAAAAATATTTAATTATTAAATTATAAACAATTTACTTACATTTTCTTGGTAAATGTTACAGACGCCTGGAATTTGCAATAACCTACACAAAAACACAAATATATTATTAGTATTCATTAGTAAAAATCATAAACCTTATATAAATATAAATATTATACGTACTTTATGTGAACTGATATATTAATTATACCGGTGATTTCAACTATAATATGCATGCGTACATCTACACTTCTTCACTGCTACAAATAAACTAACATTAAACTAAAGTAATGCACATTCTGGGTGGGCTAAACAGACAGGATTCAACTAGTAGCTTATCACTGTTCCGATTGGCTAGCGTCATATTAAAGGAATGTTTTTACCAAATTATTCTGTAAAATTTCGGAACCCTTTTAAAAGTTGCATGTAAATTTAAAATTGCGTTTTTAAACTGCCTGTTTTACATTGTAATACAGAAAAATTATAAACTTTTATATTTAAAATTTTATATTTTATAAAAACCTTATAGGTACGTTTATATGCAATATAAATTATAATACAAAATATGCATAATGTTTATATTGTAAAAAAATATTCTATAGAATAATCGATAATCGATAATTAAAATAATAACTTCAATATTGCACCCATACAATGGAGATTAATCTCAGAAGAATTAATAAGAACATTAATAATTACACTTAAAATATTTTATTAGCATTATTACATAAAATATGTACTAACAATAAGTCTCATTATACTGATGTATTATTACAGATATTAATATGCAAACTGTAATTTTACATAATATAGGAAGTTTTACCAACAATATGTAATTCTACATTAAGTATGTGATGCAATTTGCAGAAAGTAAGTAATTTTACATACATATTAAGTCATTTTTACTTACTTTATGTAATTATTATGAATTTTTTAAATATTACAGAATTTTGAGGTAGAAATACAGAATAATGTAAGAATTACAGAATTTTGAGGTGAAAATACGGAATAATTATAGTAAAATGAAATTACCGAATTTTTTTAGTAAAATTTTACTAGTATTTTTCTGTAATTTTACTTTTTTTTTTACAGTGTATATATAAAACTAATATCAAATTACAATTCGTGCACTAGTTTTTTTGTACAATATAGTTTCTTCTGACTATTCACCAGCAAACAAAACGTATGATGGCCGACGAATCTATGACATCTTATTCATATTCTTTCATTGGCCGAATTCCATTCAAACACACCACGAAATCGAAGCACTTTGAACACAGATATTTCGTTGGTCAAATTATTTCGGCAACAATACAATAACCAATGAAATATCGTCATCGGTTTACTCCGGAAATTAAAGGCCCTTTTTTTTTCGAATATAAATGGCAGAATTTTATTTTCTACTTCTGAAAATAATCAATTCATTATATTATGTTGCGGTTAACATAATAAATTGGTTACTATTTATATAATAATAACCAGTTATTATGAATAATTACCATATTTTCTAATTAGTATATTATGTAAATTTATATTTGCCAGTCATTTGAATACTGTTTCTTTTCGTTTAGTTATTATGAATACTAACCGATTAATCACTTGAACCGTAATATAATTAAGCAAATTAATCACCTTGTTATTATTCACTAGTACTATTAAGTACTAATTAATCGTATCAGAAGGTTTTTAAATTATTGATATGTCAAAATTTTATTTCAACTGTTTGTGACCAATTACAAAATTGCATTTGATAAGCTAGCAACTGTCATAAATTAATTTTGAAATGTTAATATTATGTCATAGCATAATGTACAATTTCTTATTATACAGTCGGTATAGATTATTACTTATTTATTATTACATACTCTTTGAATATTTCAAAGCATATAACTCAATAACCGATAATTTGTAATAGATATGTAACACAAATGATATAAATATATAAACTAAAAAATCTCCGCCATTAGTTAATATTTCTTAGAAATATATGTAGAATTTTTGTGAATATGGGTATAAATATAATTATAATAAATCTTTCTTAAAAGGGAAATATATAAAATTTTATTTTATTTTTAACTTACCAACAATTCAAAGAATGATAACACAAATATAACAAATAAAAAGTTTGGAATAAAATAATTTGATTAGAATTGTAAATATTCTTAATTTATTTTACTTAATACGTTACCTCAAAAACCTGACAAGACAGATTATGTATTCATAATTATTATAAAATATATATATTAACTAAAGACGACTAAATATAAGAATACAAACCATTAAAAAGATTTGTTTGAATGATTTTGATGATATACGTTTGCGTGGACGTCCGATGAGTAGTTGGAGTGATATGATTGAGAGTGTTTTGCGTGAGCGAAAGTTTCCAAGTAGTAGGAATAGAAGAGCATGTATGAGAGGAATTATGAATGTGAATGAAGCAAAAGTTGCTTGTTTGGATAGGAGTGTTTGGAGGCGACTGATTTCGGGATGATGAAAAGAGTTTGTGCCACACCCTTTTAGGTACATGGCGTAATTGTGTATGTATGTATGTATGTACAAACCATTCGAGTTCGCAAAAATATAAAAAATGCGATTTTATTTAATACCTTAACAGTTGCAAAAATTTACAATTATTATATATTTTTTTAATATACAACGAAAAATTGTAATTTACTTAATACTTTTCTATAATTTTAATTTACAAATCCTTAATCAGGTTTTATGAATATCAACAATGAAGAAATCTTTTCATTAATGTTTTGTCTCCAAAAATTATAATGATGCAACTACATAAATTACAGATTTTGAGTAGAAAAAATGAAAATAAAAAATATATATATATATATTATAGTCATTTCAACTTATAAAATTTTATTACCAATGTTGTTATAACTTAAAGTAAAAAATTAAGTAGCGGTAATAAAACAGGAACTCTCTCATTCTCTCACACTCACTCACACACACACACACACACACGCACGCACATTAAAAACTATCGTGATTTTGTATTAGTCTCATCAATCAATCGATTTGATCCATACATTTATAAATACAGTTTATATTATAATAAATTCTTATACTGGATGTTTCACTTAAAACTGCTACCGAAATTTAAAAACGATATTAAAATTCTGTAAAAATCAGAAGATAAATGTCAGATAGCCATATTTTTTCAATTTCTATCGCTAAATTTTTTAATTAGTTTAAAATAATTTCTAAATATTTATTTGAAAATCTTTAAATTTGTTATAGTTTCAGAGACAGTGGCGGCATGTGGGTTGAAGATTTGGTGAGTAAAATTTCTTGAACTATCATGTGTAAGCGAATAGAATGGTGATTATCTTCGTCTAATGCAAGCAAAGTTACATTTATGCTGACGCATATAGAGCATATAACACATGGTCAAAAGATTGATGTGACCCAAGTAGCGCGCGCACTCATTCATCGCCAATGTTCTGATATATACATTGAAATTGAAAATAAATAAATAAATAATTATCAAAAATCATTATTAATTGGCTTTTAAATGGCTTTAAAAATTAAAATGTTTATTATTCAAAAACCAACAAATTTAATGATTTTTTTAGGAAAGAATAAAAAATTACTTTATATACTGTATCGTTCTAGCCATTGAATTTTATTTTTGAAAGCGTCGTTACGCTCGTACTGCGCGATGCTATAGTCATCTATTCCATTACAGAATTTTAATATCTCTTTCTTAATAGTTTAACTGAAACGTCCTAATATAATTAAAGTTCTCATAATTAAGGTTTATGAAAATAAAATGAAACTAATGAAAGTGCATGACAATTAGCACACATTTATTTTCCTAATTTTAATAATTTTGTGCACTAATTTCTGTATATTCCTGTGTTTATCGTTACTAAACGTAGAAATATTCAAGGAGTGCCACAATTTCGAGTAGGAAAATGTGTTTTTTCTCTGTTTTCTGTATATATGAATGCGGGCATGTTGATAAAAATTGTCCATGTCACATTGAAGCTTGATGGGGAACGGGTGGATTTGCGACAACTGAAGCTTGTGGCGAAGGCGGCGCGGCGCCGGCGTGGGAGTAGATGTCAGATTTGGCTCGTTCGACGATGGCATATTCGTCAATTGAGAACCGGCAATACCTATATAATATTATATATATTATCAAAATACAATGTTGCCAACTTTCGGTGAAAAATCTTTTTATTTCTATTTCTTATCATTTATGTGATAATGTCACAGTGATCTCTATACTATATACTTCTAATCTTGTTTGTGCAATAGCTTGGACCTTGAAGTTCTGTCGGCCACTAGTGTCGAAAGATTGATTTGCAGTAAACTGAAAATAAACTATAAAAGAATCAAGAGTAAATTGCACAAACTTGCAATATTACCAATTGAACATAATTTAGCTGCAAAAATGGATATGACAAAACTAATTAATAATTTTACAAAAGGCAAGAAAAAACAAATATAAAACTTTGTATAACGTTTTTTTATTATGTGTTGATGTAAGGTGACAATTTTTTTATGTGTTGTTCATTTGTTTATATTTTATAAAAATCAAATTTCTTGTATGTTATTAACAAGAAGGGAGGTCGCCATCTTTGCTTTTTCATAATGGATCGTTTTATCTAGCTGAACGATGTATGAGGAGTTATAATGTCTGCATCTGCTTCTGATAGAACTAAAAACATATACAATTAATATGAAAATAATAATAACCTAACCTAACTTAACCACCTAAAGCTGTTTTATTTATCAATGTAATTTATTAAATAATTTGAAACTAACCTTAATGGTAATGAAATTTGCTCCATTTTCAGTTTCATATTTATTAAAATAAGATGTTGGATTTTTTTTTGAAACATTATCGTCAAAAATTTGTCCACCAATGTTTCATTTTGTCATTCGTTTTATTTGGGCAGCAACTGCAATCAGAAAACAAAATTAAAACAGAGATGATATATATATATATATATATATATATATATATATATATATAAATAAAGAGAGAGAGAGAGAGAGAAATGAGAAAAAAAATAAAAAATTGTATAAAAATCCTTCATATTGGGATCTAAAATGGGCGCGTGGCCTATTCAATATGGCGGACATAAGCGTGCACTTGTCAAAACTCAATTAAAGTGTATGGTTCCTTTTTAATTAAAAAATATTATTAACTCTTGAAAAAATTTGAAAATGGGTCGACTTAAACCCTTGTCAGAACAATTCTACATAAGCTGATCGTATTTTAAACGCTGGACATATTATACAATGTGGAAAATCATTAGAAAAGTGATGTGATGGCAAGATGACAGTCACATCTCTGTCAAGTTTAAAAGATGTTCCACATGAAATCTCAATGAGAATTGACAGAAACGGTGCGATTAAGTCTGTGGTGTGTTCCTGCAAAGCTGCATGGTTTAGGTGAAAAGTGTAAACACTGCATCGCAACCTTATTATATTGTTATAGGTTAGTTGACACTTTGCACAACAGAACTTTAAATCAAACGCATATGCAAATCAGTAACATATAGAATTTAAATATTTATTATATAATTCAATAATGTAATAATAACATTTGTAACACTTTCCATTTTTTAAAAAAGCTAGAAAATAATCTTTTTTCCGCAAGCTGTCACTTCTGATCGTTGACACAAGTGCACGCAAAGTTTTAGTTCTTCATTTCGCCACCAGATACCATTCAGAACATTTTAGATCCCAATAATAAGTGTAAATATATTGCATATAAAAATTAAATATCTATATACACAAGTAAACATAGATAGCTATGAAAAAAATGAATCTCGCTGCCAAATTGAAAATGTGTCAAATTGAAATAACAAAAATGATGAAAATACTTTTTCCAAAGCAATTCCGCTTGAAAATCTCATCGCGCATCATTTAGCTACAATTTAATATGCAACAGTATAAAATTCGCGCCGTTTTACCGCATGAAATCGCCGTTTGAATTTTAATCGGCGATAGCCCATAAAGAGCCTTACTCCTTTTCAAACAGGAAATTTCGAAATAGGAGCCAAAAATTAAACTGAGATTGACTTCGATGAATACTCGAGCAACAATAATTTAGCTTCGGAAAATGGTTTTACTTATCGAAACAAAAAAAAAGAAAAACATACCGTAGCTGAAAATGATCTAGCAGCAGGGTCCGCAAGGACCGCACGGGCCACAACATGGTCCGCATGGCCCATATGGTCCACAGCATCCACTTGAGCAAACCGGAGCACAAGGTAGGGACATTGGAACTACCAGAGGAAAGCAACAGGGCATGCAGCAAGGTACAGCGCATGGAGGACAACAACTAGAAATAAAGAAATTCTCATCAAAAAAATATTTTTTACAATGTACTGGAAATTTTTATCGATAAATATTATTTCATTTACTAATATTTTACACAAGATCTTTCGGAATAGAATTTAATAAAACAAAATCAATATATTATAATATAAATAAATTTATTTTGAATATAAAAAAATATTTTTTTAAAAATTTGTAGTCTAGTATAAAATTTTACAATAGTAAGAACAGTTAGTTTTATAATATAATAAATAAAAACAATAACTTACCCCATTATGAGTGATTAAGTTTACTTAAATTTAAAAAATAATTACAAAAATTTAGTATTTGAAGACCAAAAAATATTAACGTGCACACACAATGAAGGCTGAACAACAACAAAATTGTTTATTAGTTACAGAATTTATGTTTTTTTTTTTCACAAGGCTAATATGATATTTATTTTTCAGAAAACAAAATGATGTAACAATAACACGATTAGAATCATATGGGTAAACCCATATATCATTTTGACATTATCACATTAATACTAAGAAATAGAAATAAAATTTTTATATTTTTCACCAAAATTGGCAACAGAGTTCAAAAATAAAATTATGTAATTTTTATGGACACTAAAAAAATTTTTTGTAAAATTTTTATTAATCTTGGATAAACAGTGAAGTGAAAATAAAATGTTAGTAATTTTTTCTTAAAAATTTGGCAACACTGTAATACGGTAAAATTATATAATTTATGTAAGCACTAATAGAATTTTTTGTAAAAATATGATTAATCTCGAATAAATAGTAAAGCCCGAACTAAATTTTAAAAAAAATTTATAATTTTTTCTTGGAAAATTGGCATCACTGGACAAAAAAATTAAACCACATGACCATCTTGAGCACTAAATAAACCTATTCTAAATATTTCATTAAAAATAGGTTGAACTGACGACGCAGACACATACCATAAACTAAGTTCGGCTTCGTCATATGTCAAAATGAAGGATTTCTATGTATATGTATTTTTAATTTTAATTTTTTTAGAAAAACACACGATACTAATTTAATTAGTTCATCAAAATAAATTATTGGCGATTTAAGCAAAAACAAAATACTATAATCTTATATACAGGGTGATTTATGACATCGGGGGGAAAAACTACACCGGATGATTCCTTTGAGTAATCTAAATAAAAAAACTTCAAAAACTTCCAAAAATGCTTTCTAACGGAACTGTAGCCGTTAGAAGTTTATTACATGTAACATCAATCGCGTTAGCCTTATTTATTATATCAGGAAAAAAAAAACAAGTCATAAACTTCTGAATAATTGTAAAATTATTGATTGATTTTCTACCATTTTGTTTAAATACTAGTAAACCAATTTACTAGTTATTTAGACAGTACAATAGGCCACTAGGCCGCAGTGCTCTGGGACTTTATGACACCAACCTTACTAGTTATGACTTACTGCGTCCCGACAAAATTTATCTTCGATTTTTAATTATTGTAAATTGTTTATTACCACTTTGACTGCAAGGAAAAAGTGGTATAGCGTTTGGTACGGTGTCTGTAACATTTTCAAAAAAAAAAAAAATTGTATAGAAATCCTTCATATAGCCTCTAGATGACGAATCTGAACTTAGTTTATAAATGGGTGTATGGATGTGCGTCGTCAGCTCGCTCTCTCGCTCGATCGTAAGTCAAAATTTTGTGACCGCAAATCCTCCTAAACGGTTCAACCGATTTGAATAAAATTTTCAGGATAAATTTGACTAGTACCCAAGATAGTCATGTGGTTTTATTTTTTTCCAGTAATGCAACCTTTCCCAGAAAAAAATTACTAAAGTTTTTAAAAATTCATATTGGCCACGTTATTTATCCGATTTTGATCAAATTTTCAGAAAAGATTTCCCTAATGCTTCCATTAATTATATAATATTATTAATATCCAGTGTTGCCAAGTTTCCGAGAAAAAAGTTACTAAAATTTTAAAAATTTGATTATGGCCATGTTATTTAACTGATTTTACTCAAATTTTCACAAAAGATTCTCCTAGTATTCATATAATTTATGTAATTTTAACAAAATACAGTGTTGCCAACATTCCGAGAAAAAAATTACTAAACTTTTTAAAAATTTATTATGACCATTTTATTTAACCGATTTTAATCAAATTTTCATAAAAAATTCTTCTAGTGCCTAAATAAATTATGCAATTTTAACAAAATACAGTGTTGCCAACTTATCGAGAAAAAAATCACAAAATTTTTTAAAAATTCATTGTGGCTACATTATTTATTAAATTTTAATCAAATTTTCAGAAAAGTTTTTCCTAGTGCCCACATAAATTATAATATTATTAAAATACAGTGTTGCCAACTTTCCGAAAAATGTCAAAGTGTCTATATATGGGTTTACCCATATACTTCTAATCTTGTTATATATTTATTTTTATGTGTACAAAAATTTATAAACTAGTAAATTGGTTTAACTAGTGCTTAAACAAAATGTTAGAAAATCAATCAGTAATTTTACAATTATTCAGAAGTTTATGACTAGTTTTTTTTTTCTTGATATAATAAATAAGGCTAACACATTGATGTTACATGTAATAAACTTTTAACGGGGCTACAATTCCGTTAGAAAGCATTTTCGGACATATGTTTATTTAAAGTTTTTTATTTAGATTACTCTTAGGAATCATCTGATGTAGATTTTCTTGACGTCATAAATCACCCTGTATAATACGCCACGTGCAATTAAGAATATAAAAACTTTAACACTAGTCAACACTAAACGTTGTACTGTATTATTTTTTTTAAATAAAAACAACATATTATTAAGTTAAAATATTTTAATAATTATAAGTTGCAAGTATACATAACTTAAATATAAATGATAAAAATTGGAGTAAAATAGATATAAAAATTCATTATTAAAAAAATAGGTATATAGGTACCGGAGGTTCGTTCGTTAAGTTTGTATGGGCGTTTAACAGGCAATTTCGATAAATTGCGATATACTTACTACTTTCTCGAGTAAAATTGAAAGAAATACTTAGAATACTTTTCGATAGAGCATAAAAAGTTCTATAACTTGGTTTTAGTTTTAATTTGCTAGCATGTGCCGTGTGGGCGCTAGAATTTTTTTTTAATTTTTTAGTTTTTATTTTTTTTCTCAAAAACTATGAGGTTTAGAAAAATAAGCATGATATGTAAAAATGCGGAATAATGAGTACTATAATTTAGTAAATAAACCATTATTCTAGAATGCATGGTTTAGTAGAAAAAATTAAAAACTGAATTTTTGAAAATCTCTCAAGGGTACCTTAGGATTTTTTCAAAATTTGCTCAAAAAAATCTGAAAAAATTTTAAAATAGAGAAAAAAATGAGCTACGTAATAGATAAGTAACTTTTTTCTCTACCTCATTCTGGTTTGGCAGAAAAAATTATTGAAAATTCTAAAATGTTTTTTAGAACATTTAATAATTTTTCCTGCCAAACCAGCACATCAATTTCACGATCAAAACGGCTATCTCTAGACAGCAAACTACCCAAATACACAAATTCATCTACCTGCTCTAAACGTGCACCATCAATATATACAGTACATTCAATCATCAAGTCACCCTTCCCGGAAAAACTAAAACTTTGCACTTATCAACATTCAACAAATTTTAATCATTTTTAATTAAAAACAAAACTAACTTTAAGTAAGACTAAACTACACTGCAGCCAACTGAAACATATTTCTTTTATAATCGTCTCACAAAAATAATCTATAATTATTAAATAAAAAATTATCTGTTTTAATTTAGTGAATTTGTTTTCAATGACTCCAATTTCGAAATAAACTAATTCGTTACATTTTTCATTTAAAATTAAATTAATATTACATCTGTTTATTGTAGATCAAAAAAAAGATGGTAGATTTACAATCTACAAAACAAAATAAATATGTAGCTCTCCCAATATCAATAGAGAAATCTGAACTTATAAAACAGAAAAAAAATTCCAATCTTTCCACTTTTGGAACACGTCGTCAAATAAGAATTTCAAGAAACAGAAATTTTCGTTGTCGCAAAAAATAAAAGTTCGACAAAGATTTGGCGACAATGAATCATCTTGCTTTTTGAACATACATACTGTGACATTTAGATGAAGCAAAATATTTGATGTTAAAGTTAAATTTTATCAAAGTGTTCAAATTTTGAAATATTTTATTCATCTGATTTTTATCCTACCTGTCACCCATAATGGGCACGGCGTCAGTTGTTTGGAGGAGAGCTGGGTCGTAGGTGGGGTTGGTAGGAACTTTATTTTGTGATGTTGGTAAATTAGGTGGGCGCCAGTCAAAGCGGAATGTTGACGCAAAATTGAGAAGCTTTGACAAATCTCAAAAAGGAACTTAACGGGATAGGGATTTATTTCATTTTTCGAGAATTTGTTTCGGAAATGCGATAATATAATTAAATAAAAAGAGAACTTACATGCTTTTGAAAGATAATTCGTTATATTGCATGATATACCAATTACAGAATAATGAACGTCCTTTGTTTGATGTCTGCTGGTTAGCGGGTGGTCTAGCTAAAGAAGATCTTCTTCTGCGTTTTCGTCAGCGCCGAGGAGATGCAGAATGTACAGCGCAACAAAGCGGCATGATCGTGGATGGAGACATCATGAGAATGATCGCCCTCGTAATCGGAATACGCCCCGCGGGCTTTAGTACGACATAAACATCATCATCCAATCCATAATTCCTGCTCGATTTAGAGTATGGTCGATATCTTTCATTGGCTGATCCAAACTCGGTTTCCACAATTTACTGGTGCCGCTATACATCTGAATCTCGCTCGGACACCGTTGAAAACGACAGCCTGTTCATCTAAACATGAGGGGGCACAGCAGATTTATCCAGAATACAAACATGATAAAATCAAACAAATCGAACTTGAAATAAAAGTCGATACAATCGAAATCACAAGATAGGCAATAGTTTCATACAATATCATCAATATAACAAATAAATGCAAAATCAAAATACTTTACAATTTACAATTTAAAGTACACAAATCATAAATCAGCTCAAGCAACGTTAATAATTTTAGCAATCAAAAGAAATATCATAGTACAAAATTTAAGCGATAATAACAAAATTCAATCAGCAAATAAGATGAATCTCAAAGTACAAAATTTAAACGGTAATTACATAGTTCAAAATCATGCAAGTAAAATTAAAATATTTAACTAGAAACAAAAAATACATAACTCAAAGAAAATTCCACAATAATACAATAAAATGACTTAACGATATTTTCTTTTCTAGCTAAATAAGTTAAAGTTACTTGCTCAAAAAAATATCTTCAATATCAAAATAATACAATCAATCAAAAAGTTGCTACTTACAGTATACGACAAAATAAAATACGACACAAGAAAATGATGACGAATAATGATCGGAAAGAAGGAACAAGGAACTGGGAACGAATTGGGGTCGCGCGCATGGGAGAGACAAAACACGAAAGCACTTTAGTCGATCTAGACAGAATGTCTTTCCCGTGATTTGTAAATCCGGAAGCCAATGAACGCATTCTGATCTTATAGGAGTAGCCCACGAAAACATAGGGTATTTCACCGAGAATTACGACGTGGCCACAAAAAATATACTACAAACAAAATATCATCACAGCCGATATAGCTTCTTCAGCCTAAAATTTAAGCGCTGTGATAATAGCAAAAAATACGATACGATAAAGCAAAAAATCATCGCAACACGAACAATGGCACGTGGCCTCAAAATAACTCGTATTGCAACAATCCCGAACTCTACAAAAGTTCAAACATTAAAACGTCGGTCGTTTTAATACGCGAATAAAATTATCAAATCCGTGCTCGCAGCACGGCACAAAAAATCTGAAGATCATAACGCGCTCTAGCAAGGGCTCGAAATTTACAAATACGGACAATGATACGCACTAAAGAACTTTCACAAACGGAAAACGGGAAGGAAATCTACTAGTATTTACAAAAGAAAGAAATGAGGATTGGAACGGGAATCTGTGCTGCTTCAAGGTTAATTTTATCATCACAAAATTACTAATCTTCAAATAAACTATAACGATACAAACTCTAATAAATTGAACTCTACAAATCATAACTCAAAACAAAATAACTAACAAAATTATTCAAGAAAGAAATTGGCTTTACAAAATATAACAAAACGTAATCAAATGTAAGTTGACCATCATTGTATTCATGAGAGCGAAAATTTACGTTACTAAAATAATCCAAACATCAAAAAATCTCATGAATAACAATTCAAACATAATACAAAATAAATAAATTGTCAACTTACATCGTTTCAAATCCAAACGAAACAATCCCATCTTGAATACATACTTTTTAATACCGCATGGTAATTAACCTTCAAACTCATCACAGATACAACGACGACATACAAGTAGATATTTGCTCAGAGCCGGACTGCTCATGGGAGAGAGCTGCTTGCTCGGACAGTGGCTCACGGGAGAGAGAGAGCTGACTGCCAAGAGAACGGGTTTGCACAATTCAAGCGTATTTATGAGCGTGCTAATTTCACACCTTTAAATCAGTATTGCCATTGCACTAAAAAATAAATACTCTATAAACACAATTATTTTCTATAAAATTTGACTCGTGACAAAAAGTGTTTTTGTCACAATACATACACAATCACACCATGTACCCAAAAAGGTGTGGCACAAACTCTTTTCATCATACCGAAATCAGTCGCCTCCAAACATATTCCTATCCAGCACAAGCAACTTTCGCTTCATCCACATTCCACAATTTCTCCTCTCATACATGCTTTTTTATGCTCCTACTACTTGGAAACTTTTGCTCACGCAAAACACTCTCAATCATACCACTCCAACTACTCATCGGACGTCCACTTGCAAACGTATACCATCAAAATCATTCAAATAAATCTTTTTAACTGCAAAAGTTCATTAGACATTCGCAAAACATGTCCGACCCATCTTAACTGACTAACACCAACTTTTGCTACAACATTTTTTTCAATTTCACACTCATCATACACTAATCTATTTCGTACCCGATTGCTCCTATTTACACCACATACCCCACGTAAAAATTTCATTTCCACAGCAGTCATTTTCCGGTTATGCTTTTTGTAATCTATCATTTTTTACACGTACTTAGATAATTTGTAACTATTATTTAATTTAAGGAAATAAATATTACACATAATTTATTGTATAGTTTAATATAAAACAGATGCAAATAACAAATATATCACAAAAATATAAATACAAAACAACTTTTACTGTACGTAACAAAGTTATAATACATAAGTATATCAAACAAAATTTATAAACCTAACAAAATCGCATAATATATATATATATATATATATATATATATATATATATATATATATATATATATATATATATATATATATATTATGAAAAGTAAAAAAATAATCAGTTAATAATTTTTGATGTAATATTGAACAAATTTAGAATTAGCTAAATTATTATTTTAGAATTTTATTTTATAAAAAAAACTATGTTTATTAAATATATTTATTCTAATTCATTATCTATGTTGTTAATTTATTCCAAGCATCATGAAAATGTTAATGAAAAGTTTTTCAGGAAATTATTTTATGCAGATTTAAAATGGAACATGGATAACAGATTTACAAAATCGATTCGACATATCGGTTCACCTCAAGCACAAATATGTTTTTGTAAGATTTTTATAATGTGAAATCGCTATTTGATTAATAGCGACCAATCTTTCTTTCTCAACTTGTTCCCTTCTTCTTCTTCAATTACTTCAATTAGTAATCGTTTCCTTTCTTTGAATAGTAAAAATTTTTTTTCACATACTTCTTATTTTTCTTCCATTAAATGAAATCGTTTTGGGTGCTTTTGATAAATTTAAACTCAAACCATTTGGATTTCTACTGCTGACAGTTGTATTTCTGTTTTGATCTTATATTTTATTGTTTTCACTTGTATTGTCTTTTCAGCCTAAATATTATTTAAAAAACCAAATTAGAAAGATTGAAATAGCATTGTTTAGGACATAGTGTTTGCGTGAATGTATGGATAGACAGATTTCCAATATTGTCAGTTACGCGCGGTCAATACTGGTCTGGGTTTGAGACTATCGTAGCCTCGAGAATAATGGCTAGTGAACACCCGTCCGGGTTTGAGATTATTGAGTCGAGTACTAGCTTGCATCGAGGCAAGACGTAACCAGTGCTGGCTCGCAGCGCCCTAGTCGCGCTGCTTTTGTGCGCGCCATCTTGATTTGTGATGTGCGCGTTTACTTCGATATTCTACGACCAGTAGATATCAATTCGTTCAATTCACTTGTCTTACAAGCAGTGAATATTGTTAAACAGTTGTGTGCCAGCTCGCAATGAGGCGAGTCGTATGGTGCCGGCTCACAGCGACGTAGTGCGCGTCGCTGCTTTAACACGCCATGCGTGCCTACAGTGGACAAGCCATTGTGATTTGTGATGTGCGCGTTCATACTTCGATATTCTATAAATAGTAGATATCGAATCGTTTAGTTCACTTGCTTTAAAAGAAGTGAACATTGTAAATCAATCGTTTAATTCACGTGCCTTACAAGCCGTGAATATTGTGGTAGAGTTGAGTGCTAGCTTGCAACGAAGCAAGACGTAAGCATAGTGCTGACTCGCAGCGCCTCTAGTCGCGTTGCTTTGTGCGTGCCTACAGTGGACAAGCCATTGTGATTTGTGATGTGCGCGTTCATACTTCGATATTCTATAAATAGTAGATATCGAATCGTTTAGTTCACTTGCTTTAAAAGAAGTGAACATTGTAAATCATTCGTTTAATTCACGTGCCTTACAAGCCGTGAACATAGTGGTAGAGTTGACTTTCGACTCGCAACGGAACAAGACGTTGCTACTATGCACAAGCCATTGTGATTTGTAATGTTTGTGTATGCTTCGATATTCTATAAACGGTAGATATCGAATCGTTTAGTTCACTTTCTTCACAAGAAGTGAACATTGTGTATCAGTCATTTAATTCACTGGCCTTACAAGCCGTGAAGATTGTGGTACAGTTGGTTTTTGCCTCGCAACAAAGCGAGACGCATCAATGCCTTGGGCACTCGCCATCGTTATCTGCGATGAGCTTTCATACTTCGATATTCTATAAATAGTAGATATCGAATCGTTTAGTTCACTTGCTTTAAAAGAAGTGAACATTGTGAAAAGTGTTGTTAGTGATCAACGAGGCAAGAAAAGCTTGTTTGCGTTTGATACAAGCATCATTGCTAATGCTGCATTCAAGCCGCCATTGCGGTATTCAAGTTATATTTCTACATACAGTATCCTACTACTGCTAGAAATCATCTTATTGTGTTCAAGTGTTTCTGCAAGCAACGATTATTGTGTGATCAGTGTCGTGATCGCCAATATAGCTACCAGTTTTCGTGTAGGCCCACTCGTGTACGGAGTGGTGATTGTGTTAGTGCGCGCAGCTTGCTGAGTGTGTGTGTGTGTATTCGCCAGACGGCCAGCGCTCACAGTTCACCGGCCGGCTCAGCTGAGCGGCCTTCAACAATACGTCTGTCGGCTCATCGTCAAGCGACAAAAGAAACGACGACAGGGTTGTATTCGAAATATTTCATTTCTCTTGTATTTTTGTATAATTTTGTAATAATCATATGCAACTGTATGTTATTATTTTCTAAGCAATTTAACTGTGTTTCGTATTGATCTCAGTGTATTTTGATACGGTTTGCTTTACATTATTTGTGCTCGCTGAATATAAATGCATACATGTGACAGCTGCACGCCAGGGGTTCATTCAGGTAAATTCTGGTTTAATTATAACTTTTACATTTGTTGTGACATTGAGGTTCATTTGTCGATAAGCGACCAGCTGACCCATCGTTCAGCCTCACATGTAATTAACTACTTATTAGTTAAGATCTGTCAGCATTTATTATTCTCTTGTTACTTAAGTTAAGTAATTCAAGTTTGTCATCGTATGTATTTCATTTATTTGTGTTTTGAAGAATATATAATTTGTTTGTTTGTTTACTTGTGAAATTGTTGCAATTTGTGTCTAACCGAATTCGTGTGTTACTTTAACACTGGTCCTTCGAAGTTAACTCGATAAACCAAAGATAGTTGCGAAACTTACTCACTTGTATTTTTCATTCGTGTCTAACATATTTTTGTGGTCACCTCGAGCCGGAATCTCGTTGTATAAACATATTCATTGGTTCTTCGAGTCGGATGCTCGTTGTATAAAACAAGCATACATACATACATACATACACAATCACGCCATGTACCCAAAAGGGTGTGGCACAAACTCTTTTTATCATCCCGAAATCAGTCGCCTTCAATCACTCTTATCCAAACAAGCAACTTTCGCTTCATCCACATTCATAATTCCTCTCATACATGCTCTTCTATTCCTACTACTTGGAAACTTTTGCTTACCCAAAACACTCTCAATCATACCACTCTAACTACTCATCGGACTGATCCACTGGGCAAACGTATAACATCAAAATCATTCAAATAAATCTTTTTAACTGCAAACGTTCATTAGACATTCGCTCAACATGTCCGAACCATTTTAACTGACTAACACCAACTTTTGCTACAACATTTCTTTCAATTTCACACTCATCATACATTAATCTATTCGTACCCGATCTCTCCTATTTACACCACATACCCCCACGTAAAAATCTCGTTTCCACAGCAGTCATTTTCCGTTTATGCTTTTGCAACCAAACCCAAAATTCACTACCATACATCAACGTAGGCATCAAAACTGCAATAACAAATAATAATAATAATAAATTTGTTTCCATAGACCAGTTAGTTATAAAAGTATTGGACTGTTTTACAAAATAGGAAATCAAAAAATTAAAAAAAAACATTAAATTTTCAATGAATAAACAATAGACGAAAAAAAAAACAACTACAAAAGTTGGATAGGTATCAGTCATTAGAAAGTTATGCATTCTTATAATAATATTGATTTATTCAATAAATAAATATCTGTCGAACAAAGTAAAAAACTTTTAGAACTCATTATATTAAAATGAAAAGCTGAAAATTAGAGTTATAATTAAAATTTGACGTTTCGATAAATTCATATCGAATTTTAATTATAACAGTACTTCAACCTAAAGCTTTTTATTTATATATTTCTGTAGAAATTTGTCATGTTTCAGTTAAGTTAAATATTGAAACACCCCCTTGACAATTGAAAGAGAAATTTTTGGAAAAATATCAATTGAAATTTTGCGAAATAAATTGGCGGATTATGTAGCTGTACGCAGTGGCGTCACTAGGGGGGTGCGGTAGGTGCGGACCGCACCGGGTGACACCATCAAAGGGGTGACACCAAAATGCAAAATATCACTGTCTATGATTCTATGTCACTCCATGAAATTATTCTTATGCATTGTTTCAGCCTAACCGGCCCAGCGCAGCGCCCAGCGACAGAAATGTATTATATTATTGAAATATAAAAATATCTCTGTTCTGTTAGTTATAAACACAAAAACGTGTTATAGTTTTGCATGTATAATTAACTACTCCAGAATATAACATTAGGAAAGTTCTGATTTAGTCGAGATTTAATATGACATAAAATTTATTGTTGAAATAACAATTAACAATTATGGGGTGTCGTGAGGGGGTGACACCACAAGTTACCGCACTGGGTGACACCAACCCTAGTGACGCCTCTGGCTGTACTAGTGTATGTGTTAATTGTGTAAAATGCTCATTAAAGTTGTTTACAGTTTTCGACAAACTTCTTATCTATTTTTACCACGCTTATATAGTCAAGCCAACCAAACAAGTCTCGTGGGTAGGCCGTGGTTTGTTGTCTCTGTATTCTAGAGGTACACTCAGTGCCAATAGTACTTTGACATATAAAATATATATTTTGAGGTTATGCGATAATTTCATTTTAAAAATACTTTAAATTATCTATAAAATATATGCCTACCTTATTTCAAATAAGATTAAGTCTTAAAAAAGACTTATTTTTTTTATAAAGATGAGCAACAGCAGAGAAAATTAAGAAAAACAAACACGCGATAATCTGTCAGTTTGCTAGCTACTTTTACTTTTGTTACGGAATGTACAACGGCGCCAGAAATTGTTTTTATTGGCTTAAACTTTTACCGCCACTAATTGTCAAAATTAGTTCGCATATTTTCCGATGGACTTGTTTGCTTGGTGGAGCTATATTAGCTCACATTGTTGTTGCCACGGTCAGTCAAGTCATATCTTGTAACCAATTTTTAGACCACTTCTTATCATCTGATCTCACTGAAATTTTGCATGCAGTTTTATTCCAGGAGACAACACAATATTATAAAAAAATCGATTACAAGATTTGACAAGATGACAAGACTAAAAAGCAGAAAATAAAATATATAAAAAAAACTTTTTAAAAGCCACGTTCATATTTAAATGCACTAAAAAGAGGAAAATATTTTTTTTTAAAAGCGTGGAGCGCCAGGAAATTATATTTCGCAATGATGATTAAGCGCTCCACGCTTTAAAAAAAAAATATTTTCTTCTTTTTAGTGCATTTAAATATAGGCGTGGTTTTAAATTTTTTTTTTATATATTTTTTAGTCTTTTCAG